>LPNX010760391.1:982613-1106584 GCA_001517045.1 Pseudotsuga menziesii | reverse complement strand
TCATGAATTTGTCTACCAAGCAAGAATCCAAATTGTTCATAAGATATGGAATCATATAATATCTTATTAACTATCACCTTTGCAATAATTTTGTAAATGTAGTTACATAAAAATTGGCCTACACAACTTAATGGAATTTGGGTTATTTTCCTTTGGGATCAAATATATAAAGGTGGTATCAAAAGATGTTAGAACCCTTTCACATGATCTAGATTCATTTATTACCCTCATTAGTTTCTCTTCAATTGGTTCATTGAAGCCCAACCAAAAATAAATAATGAATAAAAATAGAAATATATATGTTTGTCATCTCATTTAAGGCTTTTGTCCCTTTTGAAACTATGTAAGAGCATTTGCATCTCATAATTGGATATCTCCTCTAGTTGTTTTTTGTTATCCTCCTCATTTACAAAGCTTGGGAAATAAATTGACATTTTCACTACTTTAGTTGTTGTTACTTAACTCTCTTCCTTAACCCACAAGTGTGTCATCTCTCCAAATTTGTAGCTCATTGACCCATCATATTTTGGACTTTTCTAGATTGTGTTGATATTTTTTGAGTGATTGATAAACTTATGATTTTTGTTGTGTGTTATGATCTCCTTTGTTCAACCACATAGCTCTACTTTTAGTCTCCACTTTTCTTCCTTATCGTCTATAAACTAAATCTCTTATGCTCCAATGCATATCCACCCATCGAGAAAATCCACATATTCTTTCTTATACAATTTCTCAAACATGGATTCCACGTTTGATAGTCCAAAATCATTCTACAACGTTTTTTTGTGGTACCACCCAACATGTATTTTTTTCTTTTTAAGATTATTTTGAAATCATAATGTTGTTGATTTCCTCAAGGTCTCATCAAAAGTATACCATGCTTATTTTACCATATTCATGTATTCTTCCCGCATAAGCTAATTCGGGCTGAACTTAGGGCAAGATGCCTTATTCCCTGGACTACCTATTTCCATAAATATGTTAGATTCTCCTCCTACTTTTATTTATTGCCTGATTCTATTTGAGTCATATATTAGAATTATGTCAAGTCCTATTTCAATTCTCACTTCTTTTTCCCTTAGGTTCCTCTATCCAAGTTTTAGTTAAACTAGGTCGATGTCATATAGGCTCAATTCCTCCAACTTTATCACAAAATAATCCAAAAGGGTATCATGGATTACAATAGGGTAAATGTGTCTATCTACCATGTCTTGCCCTGTCATCTCCAAGTTGTCATGCCAAGTCATCAAACAGTCTTCTTCCATTCTTTGTTTGCCATGTGTACCACTCTCTATTTTCCACATGTACCAAAATGTAGGGGGTCTGTCAGGTCGTCCCGAGCTTTGGGCTGGTGAGTTTCTCGTGGAGTCCAAACACCTAGAGCCCCCACCATACCTTTGCTCTCCGCGTCGATAAGAATGAGAGAGGTTTGTATATTTAAACCATTAGATACTCTTCCGCGTTACCAATGTGGTACTAAATATTAAACAGAACAAATCACAATCGTTGATTTGATAATCCAACAACTACTAAGTCTCCAATCATTCAGCATGCAAATTTTGCAATCGTTCATATTGAACATTTTGCAATCATTGAATCCATCATTCAGCCTACACATTTTTCAAAATAGCCACTACTTTCAAACACACCTACCGGTTTTAAAATCAAGTTTCATCTCTGAACCACCATTCCTATGAATTGCAGTCAGCTCCTTAGCACCCATTGCTGACATTGTTCTGTCCATCGAAGCATCATCTGTGATGAAATATGAACTACAGTCAGCTCCTTAGTACCCATTGCTGACATTGTTCTGTCCATCAAAGCATCATCTATGATGAAATCTCCTTGGAGTATGTTTGGCTCTGTGATAAGCCTCATCTTTTCTATGGATCCAAAGCCATCCACATTTATGCTAGAACCTGAAACTGGAAGCACTTGCTTCATCAAACTGCTAATGGTGAAATCATGCCTTTTTGACATCGGTAACCTTATATGTCTATTAGTATTACAAATATCATCACTTATAATATCAAATAGGCCAGTGATGTCATCAGACAATAATGAATTGTCATTGCACACCCGCAAAGCATCAGTATGAACAACAGTTAGTGATGGACCCTTATCACCATTGAAAGATAGGCTAGAAGGTGTAATACCAGTATCATTTACTCTATCAATATTAGAATTACAAGTCACTATAGATGAATTATGAGTCATACATTAATTTGCACTTGACTTATATCCTGTCACCCATATAATTCCATTAGGTACTAATGGTATGCATTGTTATTAAGCCCCCCAAAATTGACATCATCAGATATGTTAGATTTGTTAACACAGTATGGAGTAGCTTGTGGTATAGCCATATTTTTCATTTTAGACTTCAGTTCTTCCATGAGTGTGTCGGCATATGAAATAGTAACATTTGTGTTCTTCTTTGACATGGTGTTTGTGTGCAGGGAAGAATTGTGTAGCTGAATCCCACAAGTAGATGTTCTTGGATTTAATCCAATCCTTTTGTTGTCATTAGTTACAAAAATAATTGTTTTCTGAATAGAATATGCTTGACGCCTCTTCCTCGCTCTAGATGGACCTTTTTTTATCATTGGGATGCCCATTTTGAACCATATTTGTTTTCAAAACTGATTGATTTGTTTTTAGAACCAGATTGACATCCCCACTTGAAATAGGATCCCAAACTTATGATACATTAAACTAGGCTTTGTGTGAACTAAATATCCCATCAGGTGAATGGTCCTCTACTTGAATTACTGACTTGTGAAATTTTTTATGAGTTAACCCATGAAGAATTACAGTTTTGCAATACACTGTATCTTATTCACAATTATAGAAGAAAAATAAAAAAAAGGGAAATTAAAACTACTTTATCTGAAAACATGTGGAATCTTTTCAAATAAAACCACTATTAACCTTTATTTACATCCAAAATCCATTTTCTATCATTGTCACTGAAACTTGAAAGCCATTCATACCTATAGTTCTTTGAAACAACTGCTTGGGCATGCTCCATTGATAGACCAGATAGGGTAGATATATTGGCAACATCATTAGGCCCTCTGAGTTCATTTCCACCCAAAGTTGCACTAGAAACAATTATATTTCATCCACATGTATAGTTTATCAATACCTGCCTATCAAGTTCCAGATACATTATGCAGTTAACAACATAGTTTGCACCCATACAAGTGCAAACTAAGTAACAAAGTTTATCAACTCTCAAGGATGAAACCTTCTAAGAAAATAGTTTAGGAATCAAAAGAGATTTACTATGAAAAAATTATAGAAAATGTATAGAAATTATTAGTGAAGAAAATCTCCAAGGGTCAGCTCAATCAATTGAACCATCACTTGGACACTTGTGTTGTCATTGATGTCTGCCATCCAAACTCCTTGGATTTGAACTGGGCCAGTTTGAAGAAGTATATGAAAGATGAAATGATACAGTAAGAAGACCTTATGGAACATACATTTAGATCAGCTAAGTCCATCCATGACAGAATCTTAGTAGAAGTGGCAGCCTATAGGAGCCTAAATAAAGACAAATAGAGAGACCTCAATCATCAAGACCTATCACATTTAGAAGTGTTGGGCAATAGGGCAGACCCGGGTTGAATCCTTTTGTATCGCACCAACAAAAGACCCACAGTGTTGGCCCTTTCGGCAACAACCTGTGCGCAGGTTGCAGTCTCACCCGAAACAGCTATGGGGTGCCGCAGAATTAGGTTTCTACAAGCAGAGAGGGGGATTACTATACCTTAACCTTTAAAAACCTTATCTATTAGTAATTACAAAGTTTTACCATTCATTCTCATATAAGTTCGCAGATAGGTAGATAACTGTGACTGGCTTAACCCACTACAGGGAATTCACAGTGAAGCTTATTATTTAGCAGTGATCTATATTATTAGATATATATTTATTAATGCATAAAAGATAACAGAAACAGAAAACAACATAAGAAACCACAACACCGAATATAACGTGGTTCACCCCCAGTGTAGGGGATACATCCACCAAACCATGTTTTATTCAACTTGCTACAAAATTGCAGTTTGATCTGCGCACTCAGCTGCAGATTCCTTCAGTCCTTAAAAGCCGCGCACACAGCAGCAGGCCCCTGCGCACACAGCTGCAGGTCTTTCCTCAATCTTCCTTACAAAACAAAACCCTCTGTGCACACAGCTGTAGAGGTCATCCACGCACACAGCTGGGACTTAACCTTCTTTACAAAATCAACCTTAACCTTTCCTTAATATTTCTTACATCACAAAACCTAACCTATCTTCTTTACACAAGCGCTTATTTATACTGCGCATTTTTACAAAACCATGGTCTTAAACCATGGGCACCCAAAACCCTAAACCTTGGATTTAAACCAAGGGTTTATTACAAACAAAAGGAGTTTTAACTTCTCCTGACACCCCTAAGACTGTTTTGACCCGTAACTTCACCTACAAACTTTCTCATTAACCGCGGAGTTACCCAAACATGGAGTATGCATCCCAACAGGCCCCTAAAAATCACTAGTGGCTCGTCCCGGGACACCCTGCGACGTCTCTGGGGGGAGAATATTTTGTGTGAGGGTGTTGAAACGACTGTTGAGGTTCTGTAGTATGTCGTCAGCTGCTTTCTCCTTTTCCACCAACTCTTGTAACACTGAAGATGAATCTATATTAGCCCTTTCCTGCACAAAACTGTCGTAGCTCTTCAAAACTTTAAGCTGGATTTCTGCAGTATTACTCAGTTCCAATGCTTCATCAACCAGGGGCTGGAGTGAATTCTCCAATAGCATTACCCTTGTCTTGCAAGATTCAATTTCCTGCTGAATTTCCTTGCTGCGCTTCACTTTAGCCATCTTCTGCATAGGTGGCAGCGTCTTGATTTCCATTCTGACTGCATCTAATTCAGCCTGGCATATTTTGATGGATTCCTGGATCCTACCTACATATGGATGGTCTTGGAGGTTCGCCCAAGCTTCTATGCTGTCTTCCAGCAGTTTGGCGACACTGGTTGTATTATCTAATATTTTTGCTGCTGAAGCCTTGATTTCGCTATGGCGCTGCTCCCGGACCTCTGGTGGAGTCTCGGAAGGGATGCGCAGTTGAAGTTCTACGATCTGGTGCTGGTGTTCTGTCGTTAACCTGTCAATATCGCTGCGAGACTGCTGGGCATAGTCTCTCAGCTTAGCAATCCTCTGCGTTGGTTCCTCTGCACCTTGTACGTCGAAATCAGAAAGACTCCGACAGGCCTCGTCCAATGCTTGCATAAGTGTAGTTGTTTTATGTAAGGAATCTATCTTCTTTTGCGCCACTTCTTCTAGTTGTGATGCGACGATTTTGTTTTGCTTGAGAATGTCATCCAATTGGAGCTGGGACAACTGATCTCGTGCATGGATCTCCTTTGTAATTGCTAGCTGGCAGAGGTGCAATTCGGGCATGGTCATCTTTGTATAGTTGATCCCGACAGTCATATTCATCTGGGACTGAGAATCTACATCAGTCAGTATCAGAGCTGTGCTTGATACTTGGCCTCGGTTATCTCTGGTTGACCATTTCCTAAGGTCCTGCTGCGCGGTCGCTGTAGTGCTACTTGTCGTAGTACTGGTCGCTGATTTTGCTGCTAACTCTTTTAGCTCCGAAACCCTGTTTGAGATACCTGTGAGCCCGGCAAGATGCAGTTGGGAAAACTCAGACCATTTTTTGGTAAGCGTCCCAGTAGATTTTTCTAAGGCCTGCTCCAGCTCGTCCATCATTATAGTGACATCTTCTTCAATATTTTTGTCCTTCGATGCTTTTGACTTTTTGCGAGGCTGCGGCTTTTGTACCTCTGCTGCTTCTAGTGACTTGCGCTTGGTTGATGGACTAAGATCTGATATAGTTTTGCACGACTCCTCATCCTGATCATCGTGGCCACCGTCGCCGTCCTGGCTGTCGCCATCCATCTGCGAATCACTCAGGTCTTCGATATCTTCTAATGGGTTTTTCTGCTGCGCCTGACTGGTACCTGTGCCAATATTTGTAGCTAGGGGGACAGGGATAGAGGGTTTTTTCTCCACATCTTGCAACCACTCAGCTGGCCATAGCTGAACAATGCCTGTGATATCTAGTTCAGTTACTACATACGGTAGTTTAAACCATCGATGTCGTGGATCAGCACGGGCTTGAATGAACACATGATGAAGATCAGCCCTGAAGTTCATGGCACATTCATATTTAGAGAACAGCTCATTGGTAAGCTGCGGTGTTCGTAGAATCTCCATGTGGATACTCATGGCATAATAGACGAACATAGTGTTCTTCATTTGCTGAGTTTCCTTATTTGAGGATAGCCAGAGGGAGGCATACTTTAATGCCTCTGGCCGGCCCGGGTTTACTTTGACAAACTGAGCTTCGGTGGGTTCTTTCCACCCAACTAATGCAATAAGTATTAACAACCAGGAGTAATGAAAAGGTCTACCTTTTTCCTGTGCATCGCGAACATCCTCCAGGAATTCCTTTGCAAGGTATGCGGACCAGTTGTAAGTGTATCCCTCGACGCAGTTCATGGCAATCCGGATAACTGGAGCAGGTACCTCAGTAGGCCTGCATTTTCGGATGACCTTGCAGGTTAAGAGTTCATCTGCGAAGTGAATAGGCTGTTCCTGAATCGTGGAGGTGTGATACCCCCGTTTCCCTTTGGTCAGGCCAAACCGCTCTTTCATGGTTTGCACAAGCTTTGTATCCTCATGCTTTGAGGGAAATTCATCTCCCGGATCAGGTCCTACCATAGATAACCCTGTGATCTTATTAATGAGTGCGGCATCAATGGGGATTTGCTGGTCTCCTATCCACAAATAGCCGTCATGTACTAACGCAAGCAATTGTTTGGCCATGATAGTCACTTGTATGCCGTGACCAAAATGTGGAATATCAAGCACCTTGAGTAGGCCGGCATTATCCAGGCCCGCAGCACACGGTTGCACTTCCAGTAGGGTTACATCGTGTTCTGGATATTTGACGCGGTGCATGTATTCATCCGGTCGAAACTGGGGAAACTTGTCGTGGTCATTTGTGTCATGATCACTGTACTTGAGCTGATCTATCTTCCCTATCATGCTTCCGACCAGCTAAACTCCTGATGGTAGCGAGGGTGTGGTTAATGTGACTTGCTTTGTCCGTCAGGGAATCTTGGCGTCTGGGCGGATAGGTTGGAGATAAGGTGGCCGTGGAGGTGCAATGTTCTCCCTATCCCAGGCCTGTACCTGTGCTGAACTGGGGGGATCCATAGGGTGTGCTGCCGGTGTTTTCCCTATTCGCCTCTGCCGATCTTGGTTGAGCTTGGAGCGAACTTCAGTTCTGCACTTTTTCCTAGTAGACCGAGTCTGCATCGGCCGTGGTGGTGCTGGTTGGGCTTCTTCACATCGAACAGAGGCAGGCAGTCGATTAGAGTAACTTATCAGGCCTTCTTGCTCGAATTCTCTTACTAAATCGTCAATCTCTCGTTCTGTTGTCATGGGTTTACTGAAAAATATCACAGATTTGCGGAATACATTTTTCCCTAACTGAAGCATCTTCTTATACACGCCATCAATCAAATCGGGCAGGTCAGTGCATTGAAGGCACCAAATCTTACGGAAATCCTGTCCAACTGTTACCCGATTCCCGATAATCGTCTCAGTACAGGAATTTAAGGCAATTAAAACACTACCGCCGTCAATTGGGTTGCTTCTCAACGGTCATATTTTGAGCCTCGCGGTGTTTCTGGTCTTCGGCTGAAGCATGGCTGAAACTTTGGGGTAAGAAGCAACCTTGGCGTAGTAGTGTCCTTCAACCGGACCTGGTGATATCTGCGACAGGACTGTTAGGTTTGATGAGCTAGCTTCTTGGCTCTACCTCTTGGTTTGGTACACAATTCCTGGTGGATTATCATCTGCCTTGTCGTGGGTTGTTCTGATAATTAGATATAAAACAGGACCACTTTTGTTAATAGAGACTGCGAACAAAAAGTTATTAACAAGATCATCCCCACTTACAGTACCGTGTCGGAGCTTGGCCTCCATATACCGGTATTTTTCTATAGGTTCCAGGATGTGCACAAACTTATGCTGCCACTTCGCGTGAGGTATGTTTTCCCATGTTGCATAATACTGCCTCAAATATACCTGAGGGCTATGCGTCCCATTGGACTCACTTCGCACCGCTTGAGGTTGGCTGATGAATCTGGGGCACATGAATTGCTAGCAATTTTCCTGACGAGATTGAGACTTTTTATGACTGGTCCACCCTGCTGTGGTAACTCCTAGTGTGGTTTCCAATTTCTGCATGCTTTGTGACTCAGGTGTGTGTTCGGACACACGTGTAATACATTATCCAGGGTCTGTCAACCCAACACATGTAGGCGACTCTCTAGGCTGTGCACTAAGGTATCTAAGAGACTTAGTGACTCGTGCGCACCTATGGCCATGTAGCTCGTACAGTCAGTGCTACCAATTCTCTAGACCATCGTCTGAATCAGACATGCAGGAGCTATCACATTTCCAATCTATTACACCGTCGGCATTAGGGTCGACATAATCTTCTTCCTGAGCTGTAATGTTGTAGATGTGGTGTAGAGTATCCTGCTCTCCTTCGTCCCTGAGTGGTTCTATATATCTTTCTCCTTGGGATGGGTCGAGGGGTATGATAATGCGCAGACCATTTCCTTTGAAGGTCATCTGTCTCCTCTTAAGGTTGATGATTGCTGCATTTGCCATGGCCCACTCAATTCCCAACAGTGCTAGGTAAGGGTCGCTGTCATCAATGATCTCGATAACTTAGAAATATTCTAGGGTACTTACCCCATCAATATCGATTGGAACATTAAGAAGTCTCCCGAGGGGAACAATCCTTTGCTGGTTAGCTAATCTCAATTGTATAGGTGACCAATCCAGGGGGGGTTTTCCCATTTGTCCCCAGGTCTGCTTGGGTAGAACATTAACTTCTGATCCAAGATCCAGAATGACATCATTCATATCATATTCTCCTATCTGGACGTTTAATCTCATTTCCCTTCCCGTTCTTCGGACACGACTAACAGTTTTCTCTTGAGCAATTCCTCTCTGAGAGTCTGTGACAGCAATAACTTTTTGCAGCTCCTTTAGAGCATTCTGATTCCTCAAGAGTTTCATACAACTCTGTAAAAAAAGAGGAGAGTGTACTTATTTCATCCGTCGAAGCATCTACTGGCTGCGATGTCTGCTGTGGTTGCGGCGCAGGTAATTCTATTGTGTGAGGGTCAGCAATATCACACTGATCTGTTGGGATTGGAGCTTGGTCTTTCATAGTGTCAAGTGCTGGGACTTTCTCGGGGGCCTTACGCACGCACACCTTGCCAGGTTGTTTCTGTGGATTCTGAATGTGTGTCATCGCGCCACTCTGGGTGACCACATTGATGGCTGGGGCAAGTCTCTGTTCAACAGAAAGCAACTGAAGATTCTTAGTAGGGCCATTGTTGTTTTCCTGAATCTTTGCTATGAGCTGGGGGCATTACTCAATCATGTGGTCTGCTGCGTGGCAATACCGATAGGTGGTGGTAGGGTTCCGACAGTCACGAGCCATATGGCCAGCTTGGTTACAATTGTAGCATACAACCTGGCCCCTTCCTCTATCGGTCATACCACCACGGCCGCGACCTCCAAAGGTACCTCTTCCAGGGGCACCGCTGCGGTAACCATAGCCCTCATTATTCGGAGTTTCATGTTGCACTCGGTAGGCATCAGAGGTGCGCTCTCTCAAGAGGTCATAGCTACGACACTCCTCTTCATTGTGCCCTACTAACTTACAGAAGTTACAGTAGGGGTTCTTGGGGACTTGAACATAACTCTGTAAAAGAGGGCAACTTTCAGGGTGATGTTGGCCAGTAGTTCGACAAATCTCACAATATAGAACACCGGGATTGAATTGGTTTGGGACACCCATATTTAGGTAAGTTCTGACCACAGGGCATTGGTCCCTATCGTGACCTTCTGTCTGACATTGTGTGCACCATACCTCCTCTCGACCGGTTTTAGCTTTCTTCATATCGCGAAGCTCTAGTGCCATCGCGACTAGCTGCGCTTGGATTTGAGCAATACCAGAATCATCTTGGGCAGGGGCGGTCTCTAGTTTCATGACGATTTCCAGCGCCTCTGGCTGGTCAGCGACCTTCTGTTGCATGAGTGGGGTTCTAATGTGTGGTAATAAAGCTGCAATAAACCACTCCTTATGCTGCGCAGGGCTAATAGTGAAGCTCACTTGCTCTAGGAGAACTTTGAATCTCTGGTCGAAGTCCCACACCGATTCGCCACGCCGTTGCTGAATCTCCTTTAGTTCGGTGATAGACTGCGACTCTGATTTGGGCTTCTTAAATTCTTTGATGATACCTTCCCTGTCAGCTAAAGTGGGGCTCTTAGTACTGGAAAATTTCATGAACCAGGTCAAAGCCCGATCCCTGAAAAAAGTGATTAGCTGCGCGCTTCTTACATCCACATCTGTAATATTCTTGGCATTCCATACGGCTTCACATAAAAACCAGAACTGTTCAGGGTCTTCATATCCCGTACCTTTGAAGATGGGGAGCTTAATGTCATCGACTAGGTGGGCCATAAGGTTTCTGGGGGGGTTAGGAGGGGGAAAGGATGTCGACGGAGAGGGGTTTATGGGGGTAGGTTGGCTGGTGGCGGGGTTGGTCACACTTGGTTGACTGTCAGACTGCGACGGAATTTCAGGGTTAACAGAGCCTCGCTGCGGGGTGATTGGGGGGTTTCCGACCGACGGGATTTCTTCAGAGTCTGACGCTTCAGGGTTTACAGGGGAAAACGCAGTAACCTGACCTGAGGAATAGGTATCAAAATCTCTTTTGTTCCTTTTGTCACTTCGCAGCAAACGACTTTGCTCGTCGAAGGTATTATCACTTCCAAACATATGTTAGTATCGCTAAGCTAATAGTCCAATTCAAATAGCAAGATACCCTACTTTAATATGCAAACTTAATGAATTCAAAAACTTACCATGGGGACTTTGAAGACTACCACTCAGCTTCGCTGAAGCGGGGGCTTGTGTCGATGGCAAATTCTTTGACAAAGGCTACCAACGTTCGTGTCGTCCCGTAAGCAACAGCGCGGGATACCTCGTTGTTCGCATGTTGCACAAGATTGGCCCTTGCGGGGGTCCACGTGGGAACCCGTCGAGCTTGGAAATTCGTTCTTCTCTCTGTTAACCTAGACAACCACTGGTGCAACTCTATGTCGATACTACCAAATAAAATTTCATAAGCATCACAAAAACATACCTTTGTAGAAAAATCGCGGGTGCTACGACGCGGATTTGTATTCTCTTGCTGTGCGAATGTCAGACAAGTCTCGGCAGACCAATCACCGATTTCCTTCACAGAGGGCCTCCAGAATATAGCCCTCGAGGTACGATGTAAACCCCTCTTAAGCAGATACTGAGTTCAACCGGCAATGGAACCAATTTGTTGGGCAATAGGGCATACCCGAGTTGAATCCTTTTGTGTCGCACCAACAAAAGACCCACAGTGTTGGCCCTTTCGGCAACAACCTGCGCGTAGGTTGCAGTCTCACCCGAACCAGCTATGGGGTGCCACAGAATCAGGTTTCTGCAAGCAGAGAGGGGGATTACTGTACCTTAACCTTTAACAACCTTATCCATTAGTAATTACAAAGTTTTACCATTCATTCTCATATAAGTTCGCAGATAGGTAGATAACCATGACTGGCTTAACCCACTACAGGGAATTCACAGCGAAGCTTATTATTTAGCAATGATCTATATTATCAGATATATATTTATTAATGCATAAAAGATAACAGAAACAGAAAACAACAAAATAAACCACAACACCGAATATAACGTGGTTCACCCCCAGTGTAGGGGCTACGTCCACCAAACCGCGTTTTATTCAACTTGCTACAAAACCGCAGTTTGATCTGCGCACTCAGCTGCAGATTCCTTCAGTCCTTAAAAGCCGTACACACAGCAGCAGGCCCCTGCGCACACAACTACAGGTCTTTCCTCAATCTTCCTTACAAAACCAAACCCTCTGTGCACACAGCTGCAGAGGTCGTCCATGCACACAGCTGGGACTTAACCTTCTTTACAAAATCAACCTTAACCTTTCCTTAATCTTTCTTACATCACAAAACCTAAGCTATCTTCTTTACACAAGCGCTTATTTATACTGCACATTTTTACAAAACCATGGTCTTAAACCATGGGCACCCAAAACCCTAAACCCTGGATTTAAACCAAGGGTTTATTACAAACAAAAGGAGTTTTAACTTCTCCCGACACCCCTAAGACTGTTTTCACCCGTAACTCTACCTACAAACTTTCTCATTAACTACGGAGTTACCCAAACATGGAGTATGCGTCCCAACAAGAAGTGAAGCTACATTTTTTTGGATGAGTATATCAAAACGAATATAGCTAGTAATGATGAAGCCTAATTGGAGCCTTAAAATGACATGATCAATTATTGTAATTAGATCAAACCTGTCTAGGATCAATGAGAAGCCTAATCCAAAGTTTAAAAAATATGGTAATGATCTGAAGCCTGGAGAACCCCTAAAACAGAGTCGAGCTGAAGAATGAGTCCTTGTGAGATGGCCTAGTACTGATCAGAAATTGGAGATGCCCTAAATCATAACAAATCCGAAGGATTATATGAGCATCCTAGTTTGAAGAGGTATTCATATGATCAGTTGGTGTTAAATTGTAATTTGATGGAAGCCCTAAAAAAGTTAGGAAGTTCTAATGGTTTACACCTCAAGTTTGTGGAGTATAGAAGGGTAAGTAGACCTAGTAATTCTACAATTTAAGCATGGAAGGAAAGGGTCTTAATCCCTTCAAGTATGGAAATATAAACTTGTCAAGCAACCCCTATAGACCTCAAAGCAGACAAAAGGAATAAATCTTTCATTTTTAAGTCAAAATTGTGTTGAGTATACTAAATCAACCTAGTTTATTAATGCAAGAATAAATAGGTCAAGTTGGCCTAACCTTTGGAGAATTAGCATATAAATAAGGCATGAATGAGGTCATTTTAGTAATGAACTTTGATGTGAATCTTTGAGGAAAGAAAGAGGTCTAAAGGTGATTGTGGGAAAAGATAAGAGATTCAAGGGTAACTCTAAACTGTGGTCGTAGATCCGAGGTTGAAGAACATGAATTCTTTAATTGTCAGTAAATTTTTTTAGATTTAAATCAGGTCAAATTCAAGTGCGTCCAAGGTATGTTGAGCTTTGTTCTGAATCTATGTTTTGAGGTTGGTTGGTAATAGTCCATGAATTGTGGATGAAGTTGAAGTGACAGATAGTAATCAATAGATGAAGAGTGTTCTTATATATATCTCAAGGGTGGTTGGAAGGTGCAGGGGCAGGACTATAGTCCTTGATAGGCTATAGCCTATATTTAGCGTGTCATTAGTAATTACTTGGCTTAAAAATAATTTAGTATTGTTGGGGGCCTCCTCATGCTGTGATTCACTAAAATTTGGGTGACCTCTCTACTATTTAGTCATCCCTGAAACCTATTTCCTTGTCCCCCTTCCCCAAAACTTAGAAAAAGATACATTTTGTTCTGTAGTTGAAAATTATTGAAGGTCTGGTGGCATACCAACACCACAACAACAATAAATCCTGGATCTCAACACATAAGGTCAATAAGTGGCAATCCTATAAACGGTTTAATGATGGAAAATATGTCAGAGAATCGAAAAGAGAAAATCATGGAAAAAGAAACTGTATTCAAAATTTCACTCGTGTAAAATAAACCAGCATGAATGAAATCAAATTTTGGAAGTTGTTTTAAATGCCATATTTCAAGAAATTTTCTTCAAGCCACATATTCAGTATTTAGTTTGTTGTATGGGTGTTTTTTTCTTAAGGAAACCTCCTAGGATCCCCCACTCTTCCTTGAAATATATGGATGGAGGGCTTCCCCACTTCCAGCCACAATAGTGACTGGTGACCCTGAGGAAGTTGACTCGATTTAAACCTATAACAAGCCCCTGGACATAGGTTCAAATGCTACAACTAAGGAAATTGCCAAAAGCAATTCATATGGGAGAAATCAATTATTAGAGATTCTTCCAGCTGCATTTACACATCTTTTTCTCTTCAAATCATAACCTTTGATCAAAATTGATGCTGATTTTTAGAAACAAAAGAAAAATGGGGTTTAGCCTTTCTCAAGTTTGTTTATTTTATTTTTAGATGTTTTGGTTCAATTAAAATCCTTCAGTTCCATCAAGTACACAAATATTTTCCTGCCAAGGACGCACTATATCTATTACATAATTCAGAGAAACTGGAAGGCACGCATTCAAAGTCCATCCTTGTAAAGGTACTATGTGGTGATGATGCAGCAGTGCCTTTGAATCCATGGCAGGATTAGGTACAAAAACATATCAATCTTCAAACCCATTTTGTAAAGGTTTTGAATTGTTTTTTCCACAAAAATATTTTAGTATCTATATTTGTAAGTAAAAAATCTACTTTATGTTTGAAATTTATATTATTTCAAATTTAGAAGCAGGGTCTTTGAAATTAGGAAAGGTTTTTTCTTACGTAAAGAAATATAGTATGCATATCAAGTAGAAAAGTCCTCTCATTTTATGAAGAATAGCATGTATGCTTGGGAATAATGTTTTATTTGTCTTCATGCTTCTACGATTAGGTTAGCATTATATTTTTTTATTTGTAATCTTCCTATTAGAGTTGCTTGAAACAATATTTTTCTTACCATTGAAAAATATGTGGCTACTACTATGTCTTAAACTAAACAAGAAGATGGTTTAATAAAGGCTTAATAATTTGACCTTATATAAGGCATGTGATTAAATGCCACGTCCTGCCAAGTCATCAACAGTCTGCTACATCCTTCCATTCATTGTTTGCCACGTGTACCAAAATTCCATGCATTTATTACAAGCTATAAAATACACCATTTAAGAGAAGTGATCAACAACAAGCACACATGGACTTTTTTTCACTTCACCATAACCCCTACACATCCTAGTTTTGATTCCTAGTATGTCCATTGTCAAATTCCATTAAATACACATGGTTGAAAGTGAATATTGTGCAAACTCCCACCAAACTAGATGCCAAATGGTCATGTATTGAGATTCTTTTTTTATTTCCTTTTGATCCTTGTGAACTAGGTTCAACAATTCCTGAAGATTGATAGAGATGGTGTTCATGTTGGAATTGCATTGTGTTAAATAGTGTCCATTGTATGCATCTGAAACAATTGATTTTGATATTGGAAAAATCCCTTTTATTTGCATGTCAAGATTGTACATGGTAGAAAACATATATGTTTACAATTGACAAACATATAACTAGACCCTTAATTGAGGTGACCAACCAATGTCACCTTGCCGCATCATGGCCCAGTCATCAAATGCATCATAAAAATAAAACACTAATACAACATAAACAAAAAAACAAGACATAATATGACTGTCCTAGAGTTATGGATGCAAAATTGACATAATAGAAACAATTTCTCCACCAATTCAGGCATGTTATGAAAGGATATAGAGAAAACAACTACACTTATGAAACGTTAGCTTCACTAGTATCGATGGAATTGATTGTACCCAAAAAAATACACTTAGATGTAAAGTTATTCATCCTTGGAAAAAAGGATTAATTTTATTTTAAAAAAAAAGTTACATTCTGCATATTACATGTATATCATGTATTTCATGTAGGGAACTCATATTACAAAAGAGATATACATCATAGATCAAAACATATTGCATCGGATATATCCTGTAGATAGATCTCAAGAAATAGTGTTGAAAGTGCCAAAAACAATTCTGTGTTAAGGTTGTTGTAGGCTACAAAATGTTTCTGATAGAAACTGTAGAAATCATAGTCTTCAATTTGAATTTGGATGAGGAGGATCCATATCTTCAATGAACGAATGATGATAAAATTCAAAACTATCACCATTAACTTCATATTTTCCTTCATGTCACGGATGTGCCAAAAAGGCTAGTTGCACTTTTACATGAGGCAGAGCCACCCAAGAATTGGGAAGTTTAAATTTAATTTAACATCTCGATCAAGTAGCCTATAATTGTATTTCTTTCACCATAAATTATGTTTCAAACTTTCATTTAGAAGAGTAATTAAAAAAAAGTTACCATATAGTATGCTCATCTACCTCCTTGGTGCTCATCCTTCCTCTAAACATGGCAGAGGCTGTTAGATAACGGTCATGACGAGGATCAACAACACACATAAAATAATTTATACAAAACATTTATGAGACATTGAGACCAAATTTTTTTATCACTGTATACGAAACTTTCTATGAGATATTGAGACCAAAATTTGTATAGCGATTTTTTTTCATTCTGACACCACCTCTACACAACTTTATATGAGACATTTTAGACCAAAATTTGTATTATGATGAATCCAATACAATTCCAGATGTCACTGAAAGATAATACAATTATAGGCAGCTTCAATGGATTGAGGAATGTCCCATTGATAGAGGTTCACACCTATAGAAAAAAAATTGATAATGAACCTTTAAAAACAATAAATTATTAAATTAAGAAGGTAAAAAGTTAAAATACAGATTGCATACCCTGAACTTGTCCCAACTCCACCTTCAGAAACATCAGATCTCTTATGTTTCCTACTTAGATTTTCTTTTCTTATCACTCTACGAAGCTTATTTGTTTATGGAAGGTGTTTTTTCTTCGTAAATCCATCCATTTTACGCCTATAAAATGCTTGACCCATTTGCAAAAGAACATTTGATTGATTGGAAGACCCTCCTTTTTGTGTGCATCTACGGTACATAGTACGAGCTAGCTTATGTGATTTCTCCATACCCTGTGTACCCCAAATTCCCAAGCTTCCATATTTTGTTGCAAACCATGGCCCGTGTGCAAATAATTGATGCTGCATCATCAATTTATCTTAGAATACCAAAACAATGTACCAAATGTAGTAAATTTATAATAAAATATGTAAATTAGTAAGTAAAGTTCCGGTGGGATGAAAATTTGTATGCATACCATATAATGTGTCATATGGGTGTCTCCCCAAGCTTCTTTCATTGCTTTTATGAAGTCTGTAACAACTTCTTGAAAGACTATTGCATCACCGTCCATAAATTTGTCTTTTTCCATGAACAGAAAAAGAGATGAAAGTGACCTCCAAGCACATTTCTTATTTCTAGCTGATTCACGCCCTCCACTAGTGTGATCATCTTTTGTGTCAATTAATTCTTCATACAATCACCAACATCCATGTCCACATTTCTTCTCAATAAAATGACGTTCCTTGACACCTGATATTGATGACTTTGCTGGAATATTACCTCGTGTGCCTGACCTCTTAATATCTTTTTCAATTTTTACATGTCCACCATGCAATCTTGCTTTTGAAAGAACACATTCACTTGCCTCAATTGACTTTTTACTTCTAGTTTGTGGATATTTAATCCATGCAAACATAATAGATAAATAGACCATCTTGTCCACAATTCTTACAAATGCATGCAAAGTGCACATGTGAACCCTAATCAATGGTATAGGAAGCACTGCGTCTATATTTGGATCAAGTTCATCACGATTAGGAGGAAGGTTTTTAGGATAGCTCAAAATACCACCTTTCCAACTTCTATCTTTTTGTTTTATATACATGCAATATAAGCAATTATACATTGCATTTGCACCATGAGAAACGTTGTACATACACTTGAGAGTTTTTAAATCCGTTGCAAGGTGCCATTCCACAAAATATGAACCATATCCTTCCACGTATAAATTTTCCCCTGTAGCATGTGAAGACATAATTGATGGTAAATCTATTTTGCTGAAAACAAATTTTAAGGACTCATGGGACTCCTTGTTGACACGAAAAATGCCCAACCAAAAAAGGTGTTCTTCAGATTGAACTTGAAAATATTGATCACTTGTCTTATCAAGGCTTGGATCTAATGCATGATTCATTAGTGTGATTGAAACTCTTATTTTTCCATGTTGACTAACTCCATCTCATCCAATTTTAGGACAACAACTAATTTTCCACATGCCTCCTCAGTAGATATGTCGTAGTACCTCACCATCAGTTGTAATACTCATTATAGGTCATACCACATGTTATTGTTTCTAATTAATGGAATAATTTCACTTGGTACTTTCTTTTCATTCTTACTTGAAAATTCATGCATAGCTTCTAAATGATATGCATTTCAAAATGAATCAACATTTTTTGTGTTTCGTAGTGCACGCTCTTTCTTCACATGGAAAGGGCGAGGAACCACAGTTTTCTTAATACCCACATTTAACATTCCCTCTCTTAGAACTTTGAAAATACTTGCATATGCTTCCCTACTTATCTCTATATCATCACAAACTCCTTGAACATCCTTTACATCAATTCTTAAATTTGCAATGAATTGATTAACTACTTCTTTCCTCAAAGCATGAAATTCAGGTTGTTTGAGCATTGCTTCCACGTTACTTTTCTTCGACACTTTTTTGCACAAATCCACAAAATCAGGGCAATTTTCATCTAACATGGACCTCACCCCAAACACTCTTTTTCTATAGCCACCTCCCCCCCTTTTCAAACATGCTATCGGTTTCAATTTTTTTGGTCTAATCCTCAACCAATTTTTTTTTCCCTTTAACCTAGAGTGTCTCTTTTGGAGACGACGGAGATCAATTTTCAACTTCTGAATTTATTTTGCTGAGTTGGATTTCTCTTTGAGCAATGCATTCACATGTCTTTGATTCAATACTTTTATTGTTTGGTTCAATCTCATGTTTTCACAATAAACAACCATATATGACTGATTGAGATGATGTAATTTGACAGTGAGACCTTGTATTTTATGTTCAAGGTAAATGCGGTTACCTTCTAAATTTTTACAATATCCTAGAAGACCGCTTTTTTCATAGCATACAAATCGGCATAGTCCTATTATTGTATTGAAATCAAGATGGGAGTTGGACACATGGTGAGCTAGATAGAGTTCTCCATTTACCCAAAGATCAATATTTTTAGCTCCACGTTCCCTTAATGCACTGTAGTCAATGTTAGGAGCCACTATCTGATTTTTTTATGGATCGGTGCCATATCCAGACTTAAATCTATGTGGAAAACATAGTGCTTCTTTCTTACACCATCTATTTTTGTTCAAGAGTCCTGCAAACAACCAAGATTATGAAAATTAAAACATACTAGAAAATCCCAAAAAGATAAAATCAACTTGCAGAAGGAATAGTGATGGAGATATTCTAAGGAAAATATAACTTTTTAGATATTGAGGCATACCTCAAAGCTATCAGACATCTTGTAGAATATTTTAAATCCAGCTACATTTCTATGTTTGCATCTGAAAACAACATAAATTAAAAAACAATGAGTAGAATATAGAAAAGCAATCTTACAAAAACAAAAAGTCTAAATGAATAAATGGGATGTATCCCACTTGCTTGGGTTTATCCACCCTCAAATATGACCATATTCTGATCAGTTTCAAATATTTATTCACAACAATCAACAAACTTCTAAATTTCTGCTAGCACATGGAATATGTCACCTTGTAAAATAAATTGGCGTCATTGGACTGCTGCATAACAGGGAAATTATTTATAAGAAATTTACAAATTTATATTAATATTAATTTATATTTTTATAATTTTAATCTATTTTTTTAATTTCTATATTAAATCACAATTAATAGGACTAGCCACTTTGTGGCATTGTTTGAAAAGCAATGAACTGTACTTTCTTTCGTTAACATTAACAAGGAAAAATGTTGTTATATTCAATTTTTTATCAATAGCTATGATGATCAGCTTGTCGAGATATTCCTGTTGAGATATACACATTTACATCCTGGCTTGCAGTGCTTTTCTGTGACAAGTTATAACAAGTGGGAAAAAAGATTCCCATGCCCAACTTACTGCAATAAAAGACAATACAATGTGACACCAGATTCAACAATTAATTTAAAAAATTCTGATAATACAAACTTGAACTCAAGTTGAACATTGAACTGACCACTAATAGTCTAGTCTTCCCTAGTTCCTGCCAACTTTGGATCCCCAACTTGAATTACAAAGTGTTTAATGACACGATAAAAGGGTAATCCATTGAAGCAACCATGTTCACTGCATGGAAAAAGACATACTTATATGGTCATAAAAATAATACCTTCTCACTAAAAAAGCAATAAATCCAACTCTAAATGCTTCCAATCAAAATTTTATAAACAGATAAATCAAGTTGCAGAGATGTCTGTCCTCCATCATTTATTTTCTAGTATACTTATCTAAAATAAAACAGCCAGAGGTAAAGCTTTTGAAAATAACAAATAGTATGGATTACAAAGGCACCATATAAAAATACTATGTTATCTTCTGCGCTGGTCACCCCCATTGAATTTTAACAGCCAAAATATGTAAATACATGCCCAAGAAAAATTTTAGAAGTTGAAAAGCAGCTGAAATAAATGTACATAACTGGAAATGTTAATCCTATCAGGTAAAGGAAAAGGGGATTATAAATAATTCTATTTTTGTAAGAAAAATGAGACTTTTATTACACTAAAGAATACATAGTGCATCACAGAAAATAGGGCATCATACACCTTCCCTTTCATATCCAAGCAAGAATAGAAAGAATTCATGGCTGAGCTACACAATAAGAATGCACAATGTACTTCCCAAGCAACATGATCTTTGCACAGGCTTGACTATCCAATTCATCCAAATACCTATGAAATTGCATGCTACATGCTTCTTCTACAGAGCCTCAAAAAGTCAGATTACATCTCACCTTCCAAGGAAAGGGTGATAAATTAACTCAATAACATACATAAGAAACCTGGAAATTTCCAATATAAGGCCAATGCAAACCTCCCAAGCCACAGTAAGAACATGGTTACCTAGTAATCATGGAGTTTCATTTGATCCATTAACTTTAGCATCTCAAAATCAAAATCTAAACCAATTTCCTACAAAAACAGGAATCACAATGGAAGACTGTCGTTTAACAAAGAACTCTACAATGGATATCGTGGAACCATTGACCAGTGGTAAATCCAAAAACTACCTAGCAAACTTGCAATCCCAAAGATATTCTTCCAATCCTCTTGTTTTCCACACTCTACTCATACACCATCTGAGAAGCCGTGTTTTAACTTATAGCTAATCTACACTTGATGAGGAGGATAACAGGTTATAGAGCTTGGTTACAGAGTGAGAGCATAAATAATTATTATCCTTGGTGGTTTAATGTAGGAAATGGTTATATTATAATATTCACAAACATCAATGAATGAATTTCTAATACAGTTGCAATTAGGGGCAGGCCAAAAACGTTTCCATGTCTTCCTACAAGAAGATGAATAAAACTGAATTGCTCGTAGACAAAGAACAAATAGGCATTGGGAACTGACAAGCAACCAACCATCTAGAGATGATAGATCCTTATGACAAGACCAGTCTATGGGAAAGTTTAACCAAAAGTGATGTTTTGTACCAAAAGGTTCTTATACATCAACTTATGTGGCCTCGGCTTAGGCTGTGACCTTAAATTAGATTATCATTGTCATTGAGATCAAAACAATTTTCAACATTTGAGTAAGAGGATAAAATAAAAAAATTCAACCAGAGGCTCTAAATAAAAAAGAAGTGGGCTATATACACACAATTAGGATTACCACAAGTTCATATGTATAAAAAGAAAACAAATTAACCAAAGAACTTTTTCTTTGCAATTGGATATTCTTTAAGGAGTAAATAGTAGCAACAAAGGGACTTAAAATTCACATTTAAAGGCCTAATAAGGGTTGAAATTTAAAGATGTAAATTATAATGGATTTGGTAGATAAAAACAATTATGAGGTTTTAAATTTTAAAACATAATAGCAATATTTGGCCATATTGGACTTTGCTGTACAGAAATTCATCCCTAGTACAAAACTTGGTGAATTTTCCACTGTGCAGATACCGTATGGTTAGTTTACTGTTGAGTATCTTTGATAATATAACACATGTATTTAATCCCCACATACACATAAACCCAAAAAAAACATCATAAAAACCTTAATTTTTTTTTTAAATATATCTTGATACATTTATAAATATAAACTGATTGGAAAAAATTTCAAGTTATTTTCTCTGATTTATTGGATTGTCTTGAAGCTGAAATTCTTCTAAAATTTGGAGCAAAACACATTTTTTCATATCTATGAGATGTATACTTCTGTATTGGAGCCATACTGAATTTTTTCGTTATGTATTTTTTCCATATTGAATGTATTCAAATTCAAATTCATGTATGAATGTTGCTACTATGGTTTAATCTTTTATCTAGAGCACAATAACTAGATTGTGAGCATATATAGTATAACTAGTACACATTAACAAGATGCATGGATCCGAAATTAGTGATGGTGAGACTGTGATTCACTCAATCCTAAGTTGCCAAACACTTGGATTAGGGTTATCAGTCCCTACTTGTCAAGGTTGGTTGAGACTTAGCTTTTCTTAATCTTCCACTACCATCCTAGATGAGCATTACTACAACCTTGCCCTTTAACAATTGGTTACTCAGGTTAAGGCATAGCATTTGTATAAAATTTTGAATACTTGTTATTCAATCTATGTTCATAATCCCTGCTTAATTTAATTAAGTATTTCTAAGCATCTGCTTACAATGAGAAGGAATATATAGAGCTCAAAAGGAGGCATACTTGGAAAAGTATTTGATTTCACACGAAGAAATCATATAGTCTTTACTTCCACCTCTATTTATGCCCCTCATTCTAAGAAATGGGTCCTCCCTTTATAGGCTTTGGTTTTAATTTCAAAATGCTAGTACAGCTTTGATCTCAATTTGAGTAGGAAATCATGGTTCTTTACAGCTTGAGTCCTATGTCAAAACTTTCCAGTATAATTTTTATGTTTGCATTTTGTTTGTAGAACAAACTTCCATATAAGCTTCCATCAAAGTTACCCACATGAATGTGGTCTATTGGCAAGCGGCGAGGTGATTGGGCATGTATTAACATGGAGACCTGGGTTCAAATACTTGAGTGGGTATGATTGTAAATATAAGAAGTATTTCTCAAAAAAAAAACAGAAGCTGCCGTCAAATTCATAACTAAAGCACCAATTGTCTTTTGGCATTAATGAAATGGAAAAAACAAATAGTGATTCCATAAAAAATGAAAATCAATCCATGAAGACAGATGCTCACAAGGCAAGTAGCATACTGTGAAATGCAAGTTTTTTTTCAAAGGGAGAGTCCTACCCTGTAGAAAATATTCTCAATTCTCTTTTTTACAAAATAATGTTTATGATTGCTGGATATATGAAATGTACCACACATGATGAACAAGAAAGGCGTAATAGACTAGAATGAGGTTTTTAGAAAGAAAACAATTGTCAGCATTTGGACATTGCACAGTCAAATTTTCTGGTGAGAAGATATAAAGTCAACCAACATGGACCAAGAGGATGTATTAGATGCATGTTAAAGATTATTGGAGAAGAACAGTGCATGATATATTACTGAATGTGGGATCAACCCTTTTCAAAGTTGGTCCTGGAAGGCCTTAAGTATTGACTAGCAGGATCAACCCATTTTAAAGTTGGTCTTAAAAGGTTTTGAATGGCCCTAAAAGGTTAAACTTTCTCAAAGTTGGTCTTGCAATCGTTCATCCTACACAAAAAATCTTACCCAGCTGATCAAGGTTCAACAAACCATCCATTTCATATCTTCCTCTTGAATCTGCAAACTACTTGAGATCTACAGTCAACAAGAATGTTGCTGAAAGTTGATTTCCAAATACTGTGAGTGAATCGAGCAGTGGTAAGACTGAGAAATTGGATTTTAAGCTTTATGGAGATTTAACCAACAAAAATATTACATTCTTGAGATCAAGCAGTGCAAAATTAATTGACATGGTTGATATTGAACATCCATGAAAAATTACTTGCCCATTCGAAAGGAACTACAAAGGCTATTGATAATTCCAAGACAGTGCACAAGATCAGCACTCTATGGCTTACCCTTTGGTGCCAACATTTCTTTAACAGGAAAGTTTCAATCTATAAGGCAAGCCAGCTTCACAAGGCTCTTCATGCATCAGATCCATAAGAGAGATACTCAATAGAAGATGGGATACTAAGACTCATCTCTGCAAAAGACAATTAGAAATTTAATATCAATAGGTTGTGCATTTGGTGCTATGGTAGGCTGGCACTTGCCATCTTTAGCAAAATATTTGTGTGCCATGTCCATTCAGAGAGATACTCAACAGGTGGAATGTGAGAATTCCAAACGCTTATCCCTGCAGAAGATGCTTACAAACTAAATAGCAATACCCCTAGCCCATCTGGAGGCATTAACTTTGGTGCTATAACTAGCTAGTTTGGATCTACAAGGCATGCCATCTTTACCAGGCTAATCATGTGTCACATCCATTCAAAGAGATACTCAATAGATGGTGGGATGAGGACAAATAAAAGAAATAGAATGTGCATGATAAAAAAATTTGGAAGCACTTTAGTTCATGGTCTTTGCATGGTCAATGGTTTATCAGGACTTACCCTCTAAGGCCACACCAATGTCTGGAGTCTATACTGTATCATTGAGATCATTCAACATATTTTTTGGAAGTGCAGACATTCTAGAGCATGTTGGGATCTGATTTGTACCTCTTGGAAGCATCTTCTCTACAAACATTTTATGTGGAGAGGTGCACTGCAAACAGAAGTATTTCTATGTGTTATGATTGTAAATATAAGAAGTATTTCGCAAAAAAAAAAAAACAGAAGTTGCCGTCAAAGTCGTAACTAAAGCACCAATTGTCTTTTGGCATTAATGAAATGGCAAAAAACAAACAGTGATTCCATTAAAATGAAAATCAATCCATGAAGACAGATGCTCACAAGGCAGGTAGCATACTGTGAAATGCAAGATTTTTTTTCAAATGGAGAGTCCTTCCCTGCAAAAAATATTCTCAATTCTCTTTTTTACAAAATAATTTTTATGATTGCTAGCTATATGAAATGTACCACACATGATGAACAATAAAGGCGTAATAGACTAGAATGATGTTTTCAGAAAGCAAACAACTGTCAGCATTTGTACATTGCACAGTCAAATTTTTTGGTGACAAGATAGAGTTTAGGAGGAGTGCCATGGATGGTGTAAGAATTTGGCAAAGTTTTTGAGAAGCATGAAGTTGAGGGTGTGGTTCCTTTAGCATCTTTCCATTTATTTTGGCTCCAAGTTAGTCATTGTAAGGAAATTATTTTCTTGAATTCCCTATAAGAAGGCTTATAATCATTGTGCTTCTGAAAACAACACATACAATATGCAGAACACATGAGTTATAACTATCAATAAGGGGAAGATTATTGAGTTGTGTAATGGGTCATCTAGAAATTGTAGCACCATTCTAAGGTAGCTTGTAGGGTATCCTGTATGCTTTCCCAATTCATTACCTGCTTTTGATGCACTCAGATATGACACCTATATTTTACAGTGTATGTACAACAAGTCTAGTCAAGGCCTGTTAAGGAATTCCCTACCGAAAATAATGATGAATGAGTCAAACATTCAAAATTTGAAGAGCGCTCCACCTACTTGGTCTTTAATACTTGTTTGAGAACAACATAAGGAAGATCATTGCCTTATGAAGTTCCATTCAAAACATATTTGTGAACCATGTCACCTCTTTATTGAGAAGGGTCATAACTTGAAGAGATGGAAACCTATCTTGATGAGTGATAGGATGAAGTAATGAACCCTTGCCTAGATATCAATGAGATCCAATTTGTGGGAGGTTGTTGTGAAAAATATTTGAACCACTTTTTCACATTGTTCTATGGAGATCCCCCTAAGTTGCACTGAAGTGGGTATGGAAATAGATATAGACAAGGGGGTGGATATGACAAATTGTCCATGATGGACTTACAAAAATCTCCTAGAGCCCTACATATTTTCCTTGGATAGGCCATAATTACATCTATTGCTAGAAAGGCACCATTCTTTCCAAGAAATATATCCATCAAAACATATAGACCAATCATGACTACAAACCTTACATCACAATATATTATGAGAGGCTTAAGTTAACATAACAAAGTCTCTAACTTGTGTGTCCCTAATCTCCTGAATCTCAATCAATCTAGGTTCCAAATCTAGAGCGAGTTTTGAGAGCCCATCAAATTTGAAGTTAAACTCTCGATAAACATGTGCAAATGAAGTGAACAGGAATTACTGCACTAGAAATCAAACAATAGAGAGAAATATGCTGCAAATGAGAAGCGAAAATTTGAATTTTGTTGGTTGTCCAATCTATTACCATTTTTGAATCCCCAAAAAGTTGTAGCGGAATGACGTTCTTGTGGAGCCTTCTTTAATTTGTACAGTTGATTGTAGACACCTTGCTCAGTGAAATACCAATCCCCTATATCGACTACGACTCTCTTGGCCAGTGCAGCTTAATCTCAGATCCTACCATGGTGATCAAGCATCAGTCAGACAAATTCACACTTCAATGTAAACTTCTCTAAGAGGGAAAATGAAAGTTTAAATAGAATAATTTGGAAAAAAATTGAACATCTACCTGTGAAATCCGAGGGTTTCCATCCGATTCACACCAAGCAACCTCTAAAATCAAAATCAAAGGATTTCCATTTGTTATTGGCGCGAAGCATCTAGCTGAGGGTTTCCATTTTTGATTCACGCCCATTCTTTCTCTCAATGGCCGAGGATCCAACAAAGATATGCTCTCAATGGCTGAGGATCCAACAAAGATATCCAGTGGAGCCGGATATATATTTTAGCATCAAATTTAGCATAAACCCAATCTTTTTAAAGCTCTTATGGAAGATGGATTTTTTTTTTAAATCTCTTATGGTGGATGCCAGACAGGGTCTAGAGGAAGATCGAATGCATTTATTTCCAGAGCCAGGTGGATGTCGGACATGGTCTTGAGGAAGATCGCATGCATTTCTTGCTGGAGCCAGATGAACTGAACCCAAACGGTTCATTAAATTTTATCTTTTTACATTTGGGTAGGGGAGGTTCCGGCTTATTTATGGGCCATCTTCCATAAATTGTGTTCTGAATTTTGTAGAAATAGATGGTAGAAATGTGAGGCATTATGGGAAAGTGTTATGAATATATTCGCAAACATCTCAAATTTCACATTTAATTTTACTATGGTACTCAAATAATTTTTATTTCATTTTGAAATATATATATATATATATATTAAATTATTAAAACATTTGTTAAAACAGAGTTAAAATAATGATCATTTATAAAAATAAATAATGTTAATAAATGTAGAATCATTTTAGTTTGAGGTTTATTATCCTAATAAACCAAATTTTGGCATTTAAACAAACCTTTGGCATTTAAATTTAATAAAAAATATAAATCTTGGTCTAAAGAGATAATATTTTGAACATAAAGACAAAATATCCTAATAAACCAAATTTTGTAAATTTTATTCAAAATGAATAAAATTTTACGCCAACTTTTCCTTTTACTCGGATGGCCACTAAAGCTCTTCTTCTTCAAAATATTTCTATAATTGCTTCTAGTCAAACATTTCATCGAAGTTAGTTTTCATAAATTTTATTTTAATCTGAAATAAATATTTTCAGCAGCTTTGATAAAAGTGAATTATTTCTGGGTAGTTTCAATCGATAAGAGTGAAAAGTAAAATTAATATATTAAAAAATTATCTACATGGCATTATTTTATATATTTGTTGATTTCATTTTGGAAGGCCCATTTTGGGTTGAAATTTCCTCTAATGTCCTAAGCAAGTAAACAAAACTATCCAAGCTTTCTAAAGCCTCGGGTAGGCTATGGGGGGATAGCTGGTCATGTGTCGAGGTAAAGCAAAAGGATTCTAGTCGACTGAAAATACCATCACCAGCAATGAAAATTCGTCCTAAGAAGGAAATCAAACGGACGGTGACACATAAAGATACGTCGGATCTATAGAGAATATAAAGAGAGAAGAGGATGAAAAGAAGGGAAGAAAGAAGAGAGTAGGATATAATGTTGCAAAGAGGAATGAATACTAGGATGACAGACCAAGAAAGAAATCTGCCAGAGTCGGGTCATGGCTGATAGGAAGAAGGCATCGATGAAGAATCATCACCCATGGAAGAAGACTTGTGGATAGAGCAACGAGAATCTCTCCAACTAGAAATTCCCCAGGAGGTAAGACCTCTATCTCCAACAGATCCAAGTACCCGAATTCAAGCTATCGTCGAAGAAGACCTATGACTAAGAGCTAGTGAGTTTGGTATATGGAGCCGACTAGATGATCAGGTAAATAATGATAATCATCTAGTAATCCGTCGATCAGAGGAAGGAAATTTGGTAACATTTCACGCATACCCCTCCAACTGAAGTATCCACTTTCTCTACCCAACACATGAAGGAACACCCCCCCTGAAAAGAACAACTTTGCAAAATTTAGAAGATTCAGACCTATAGACAAATCAATGCAGTTGGACATCAACAGAGGAAGTTGACCCGAACCGACTGCTGGTTGGAGAAGAAATGAGCAAGAAAACAACCAACGAGAACGAAAGTTCCATTGACAATAGCTGTGAATAATGAGAGAAACAAAAAATCCCACTACCCCCACCACCACCACCTCCTAAATAAGATAGCGATAGCAACACCGACATGGGTCATGGATTAGCACATATCCCCCTCTACGAGGGTGATGAAGACCCTATATGACACTGGTTCATCTGTGAGTCAATATGGGAAGGAAAACCAAGTTATGGTTGAAGACTGACAGATGGAAAAGTTCACTGGTGCCCTACAGAAAATAGCACTAACTTGTTATATGACCTATATCAAGAGAACTCCCCAAGCATCCAAAGTAGACATTAAAGCACAATTCCTATCTTTCTTTAAAACTCTAGATGCAAAACATTTGGCAGCCAAAATGCTGAAGACAACATCCCAGAAACCAACAAAGTCTGTCTGGGAATATGATAAGTGATGGAAAGACCTCCTCATCCAACTAGATTATGTAATTGATGAACAATCATTAATTCAATGGTTTCTTGCAGGTCTATCACAGAAAATCCGATGACATATAGTCATTAGAGGAAATTTGGCGTCTAAAATGGGCCTTATAAGAAAATGCACTAACATTAAATTTTTTGAGTTGGAATTCAAGAACCAATAGAATTTCAATAAAATTAGTCAACCATAATGGTTGAATTGACATATTTGTTATTAAAGAAAACTATTTTTTTGTTCGTATTTTCGACATATCTCCCTGTGTTTTTACTCAAATTTCAAGTGGGAGAGCTCGTTGGATGTGGAATTTAATTCTTCATCCAAGGAGTACCCATACTGCATACTTTTGATGGACTGCACTACCCCAAAAGCAAGAAATACCTGAAAAAAAATGTGATGATGACATCATCATCACATTTTTTAGGTATTTCTTGTTTTTGGGTAGCGAGGTCCGTCAAAATTATGAAGTGTGGGTACTCATTGGATGTGGAATTAAATTCCATATCCAACGAGCTCTCCCGCTCAGAATTTTAGTAAAAACATAGGGAGATATGTTGAAAATACGAACACAAAATACAAACATAGGGAGATATTTTCCTTATAAGTCCCATTTTAGACCTAAAATTTCCTCTAATGCTTGGATACGTTCAAAACATATGAAGACGCACTTACCAAAGCTCTGCAAGTAGAGATGGACGAATATTTCCCAACAATACCCCGTTGATACTAGACTGGAAGAGCAACTAGAAATCATGTAGAAATATTTGAAGGAGATAAACCTCAAAAATCAGGATATCTGGTGCACAAAATGCTCAACAGTCGAACACACTAAAGATAACTATCGACAAGAAACAAGTCGACGGGATGTTTGCTTTGTCCAAACAAAATTCTTTTGTGACATTTTCCAAGAACATGGAGACCATTCAATGAAAGATTGCTTGTACAACATGAAGAAAGGAAAATCATCTTGGTGTGCAATCTATGAGGTAAAAATTCATGCAATGATTGATTGCCACCTAAATTTAAAGAATCGACAAAATTACCAATCAGTCTACCAAACGAATGCAGTCGTGTAGAATAATGATAACATGCAGAGAAGCAATGACCAAAACGAATCAAATAATCAAAGATATGAAGGTCATCGATATGAGCGCCAGTTCGACAACCATCATGGAGGATATGGAGGTCGAGGTAAATTTTCTAGAAATTGCGACAATCGACCACGACGACCCATCCAGTGCTTTACATGCTACAAAGAAAGCCATTGCTATGTAGATTGTCCATACATTGATAGAACTGATCTAAATTTTTGTACTAGCTGTGGTGTGGGCAATCACTCATTAGAGGATTGTCCCACAATGCTTGACAAGATTAATAAAAATAAAAATGTTAATGTCTTGTCGTGTGTTCAAAAACATAATGTAATAAATACAAAGAACCTACACATAGTAACCCGACAAGGAACAAAAATTGGAAATGATAATCCATGTAGAAGCAAAATCAAAGAAAAGAATGATTATCCTAACCCGACTAAACAAAAAAATTATATAATGATGCGTCAAATATGTTTAAAGAGTTTGCTAGGAAGGAAGAAGTCGATGACAGTTGTCAAAACATAGTTAAAGAATCAATACGTTTAGTACAGGGTGATAAATCGGTATCTCAATTCATTGAATTATTGTATAATATGAATCACAATAATAATATAGAAAAATAGACCAAAAAGTATGCAGTCTGAACCAAAAAGAAAAGAGTGATGCTAATGCACTTGTTGATCTAGAAATCGAAGGATACCATGTTCAACAAGTTTTACTCGAATTTGGGTCACAAGTAAATATTATGACTCGTGACACCTGGGAATAGTTGGGTAGACCTCAACTATATGAATCAGGCATATACCTCAAGCTATCCGATCAAGGTCTGATCAAACCCATTGGGGTTTGGAGAAATGTCGATATGACAATAAGAGGAATATCAACTAAAGTCAACTTTGAAATTATCAACCCTAAGGAAGGATCCAGTTCCTTCCCAGCCTTAGTACGTTGACCTTCGGGAAGAAAAATGAAAGCATCAATATCTCTAGACAAAGAAATGATAAAATTAGAAGGGAATGGATAGAAAGTCATAATCCCTATTCATCCTTCCCAAGAATAACCTTGGATAGAACCCATTGATGAAGAAGTAGACATCCGAGAACTATACCAAATTTAAAATAATGAAGACTGCACTGAACCCAATATCTATGGTGAGCTTCACTTGAGAAATCAATATTTAGTAGGATATAATTCAGATGCAGAGTTATATGATTGGGAAGTCAAAAACTATGAGACCCAAGTAAGACATTGTTGGACCATTCAGGCTATACAGAAGAAACCAGTCCATCAATGTTTCTTAGTCTCCGTCATTCCAAAGATATTCAGAAATAAAAGTAGGGAATATCCTACCTTAAGCCCAACAAATATAAGTATTAAACAAATCCCAAGGTATAAAGAAAGAGAATCTCTAGTTCTGCATATAGAACACGTCTCCAAAAACCTAGGCGAACATAGTCGACTACAAAGCCTGGTAGAAACCTTTATAGGTCAAGTTGCTCGATGGTGGGGCACCCATCAATTGAGACTACAGACTTGGAAAATAGATTCAAATTACTTTGTAGAAAGATCCAAATGAAGGAATCTAACCAAATAGGCACAAATACATGTCTTCATCCAAGGGCAAGACCCAAACGAGCACATAAGAATATGCGAAAGAGAATGGAGAAGACTTGGTTATAAAGATGAACGTGCATGGCCACACCTATTTCCCTCAACACTAGTTTACCTACCAAATAAATGGTATAAAATGGAAGAGGCCCAAGGTGAAACATTTCAGTGAAATGAACTCAGATAGAACTTCATTAAGGACTTCATCTTTATACCACAAAACGAAAAACTAGTCGAAACTATGAAACAGATAAAAGCATTCATAGAACTGATTAGAAACAATAGCCTAATACCATACCAGGATCGACTGACAATACCATGCAATAACATACAATCCAATATAATACCACAATCGACAAGACTGCAATTGGAAAATAAAAATACAAAAGGGGAAAGCTTTCGATGGAAAGCGTATCACTTAGAATCAACAAAACCAATTCGAACAATACTTAAAATAGACATAACCGACAAAGTCGACACCGAGCGAATGATTGCAGTAGAATTCCCTGCTACATTCTCACAATTCAAAGAAGGGATTCGACCAATCAATGAAGCTAAAGCACCAGAATAGTTGGATTCCAAAATTAAAACTAAAGAGTTTGACATATCAAATGATGAATGACCAAAAATGGAAAAAATTGGCGATTACTAGAGCAAAGAGAAAACGACGGAAATAGTGAACCTACTGAAATAATTCCAGGATGTCTTTTCTAGAGACTATAAAGATCTCAAAGGGATAGTCCATGAAATGGGTGAAATGAATATTGACATTAAACCCAATGCCCGACCTGTAAAGAAGAGGCCATACAAATTAGCTCATAAATAAAAAGAGATAGTCAAGAAAGAGATCAAAAATATGCTCACAACAGGAATTATCTACACTATTGACTAGTTGGAATGGGAAATCCCAATGGTCGTACAACCAAAGAAAAATGACCCGATGAAACTAAGGATCTGTGTCGACTTCAGAGAACTAAATAAAGTCACTCTAACAGACCCATTCCCAACACCATACGTAGATGAAATCTTAAATGAATTCGGAGGGCATGAATGCTACTCATTTATAGACGGATTCTCAGGTAATAACCAAGTACCAATAGCCAAATAAGACCAGAAAAAAGACTACATTCATATGTGAATTCGACTCATTCACCTACAAAGTTATTCCTTTTGGTCTCAAAAATGCACTTGCAGTATTTTCAAGAATTGTTGTCAAAACATTTCAAGAATATATCTACAAAACAATGGTAGTATATTTTGATGATTGGATGATCTATTCCTTGTTGAAATATCATTGCAAATGGCTAAGGCTCATGTTGGAATGATGACGACAAATCCAATTATTGAAATGCATATTCCTAACTCCTATAGGAATACTATTAGGGCACATTGTATGCAAAGAAGGTATCAAAGTCGACTTTTCCAAGATAAAGATTATCCTTGACTTGAAACCACTAGTAAATCCAAAACATGTCAGGTTATTGCTGGGACACAAGGGATATTATAGAAAATTTATTAGATACTACTCAGATATGACCTATCCATTAGAAGAACTATTAAGAGAAGATCAGGAGTTCGAATGGATAGATGAATGTAACATATCATTTGACACATTAAAAGGGAAACTAGTCAAGGAAACTATCCTCAGATTCCTGAATTCGCCAATCAAATTCCATGTACATATCGACACATCGGGCCTAGCAATAGGGGCAATTTTAACACAACCAGGGGACGATGGAATGGACTATCCCATAGTATATAGCAGCAGAAAAATAAACAAGGCAAAGAGGAACTATTCAACAATAGAGAGGGAAGCATTAGGAATGGTCTTTGCACTACAGAAGTATCGACATTACCTACTAGCCAACCCTTTTATCTTCTATATTGACCACCAAGCATTGAAATACCTCGTAAACAAACCTTTGCACCAAGGGAGGATTTGTCGTTGGTTGCTATTATTCCAAGAATTTGAATTCGAGGTCATCGTTAGACCAGGTAAATTAACTGTCAGGCCCTACCACTTGTCGAGAATCAACACGAGAGAGGAGCCGACAAGATTCGAAGATGACCTACCAGATGCACATTTATTTTGAATAGAAGTTGTCTCGACAGAATTGGGGGAAATAGCTCAATTCTTAAAAAATGGTCAAGCACCAAAGGGCATGAGCACAAAAAAGAAACAAATCTTAGCTATGAATGTTGCACCATACATCCTCGTAAATGGGTTTTTATATAAAATGGGCTTGGACGACATCCTCAGGTGATGTGTATTAGAACACAAAAGAGATAATTTCATGAATGAATCACACTATGGACCAACGGGAGGACATGTTCAAGTAGATACAACTGCCAAGAAAATCCAACAGTCAGGGCTATGCTGGCCGACATTATACAAGGATTGCAAAAATTTTGTTAGCCAATGTGACTGATGCCAATGAATGGGTCGACCTCTTCCTAGTACATAAATTCCCTTGATATCAGTAAACCCAAGTTTGACATTTGAAATTTGGGCCATCGACTTCATAGGACCATTCCCAATACCAGCAAAAAGTACAGGTGCAATATATATAATAACTATAGTAGAATATGAAACCAAGTGGGAGGAGGCAGAACCTATTGACGCATGTTCCATTGAGGTATCTACTAAGTTTATCTATGAAAATGTAATTACTATATTTGGATTTCAACTAACCTTAATCAGTGAGCAAGGATCACACTTCATTAACAAAACCATCAAAACATTGATAAACCAGTTCAAAATTGGCCACCGACGTAGTACAACTTATCACCCTCAGTAGAATGGAGCAATAAAGGCATTCAACAAAACATTAACAAGGGGTTTAAAAAAAACTTGCAACACCAACAAGGGCAACTGGGAAAAACAATTCCCTACAGTATTATGGGCTTACAGGATAGCATACAAACGTTCGATCGACCAAACACCGTTCTAACTAGTCTATGGCCAAGAAGCCATAGTTCCACTACATTTTCAACAACAAACACCTATCATAGAAAATATCTTACATGTCGATGTCGAAGAAGGCAGGAGGAACCGACTGATGCAACTAAGCAAGCTAGAAGAACACCGACTGCTTGCTTTACAATATCAAGAAATTCAAAAACAACAACAGAAGGCTTGGCATGAATGCAATATCAAAAACAAAAATTTGTCGGTAGGAGATATTGCTCTGCTATATAACAATCGAGTGAAATGAAAACCCAAAAATCTACACACATAATGGATGGGACCTTACATTGTAGAAGAAATTCATTCCNATATATATATATATATATATATATATATATACGTAATGACCATAACTATTCAAGAAAACTTATAAAAATATAAAAATCGAAAAAACAACAAACACACCCAACATCCATAAACCAAAATGACAGGAAAATTCAAAAGATTTACTAGGCTGCACTTCGAGAACCGACACACCCCCATCGACATACCGCCATCGACCACCCGCATGATCGACATCGACCGACGACTCCAAAGGTCAAATCATGCCTTCATGACTACGGTCAGAAGGAGCGCCAAAATCAAAATGCATTTAACACAAACTTGATAGACCATCTCGGACCATCATTTCCACCATTAATACATCCATCGAAAGCATCGTCACCCGATCCACCTATAAATACCACGCCAGATCAAGATCATTTACCATGTTTTGAAGAAATAGAGAAACCAAGTATTCATAAATTTCAGAGTAGAAACCCTATAAGTAAAGCCGGCCAAGAGACTGACAAAATGTCCCCGAAGCAAACCAGAGCCGCAACTGCAAAAACACAAGAACTACAATCCGCTGAAACCCCACTCATGAGAAGATTAAGAAACATAAAAAATGCCAAGGCACAGGAAACTTCATGGACAAAAACTTGGGAATAAATCAATGAATGGGCCTATGTGGAAAATAAAATGACACAAGAAGAAGAGAATATAAGCCACATTACCATTATGAGTTACATGAACACACATTTCATGGCGAGTTTTGGAGGAACAAAAGAAACGGCTGTAAAATTTATCATCAGTTGGTATCACAATGGAAAATTCTACTTGGACAGACCAGTAGAAATTTCTGGCGAATTCTTACACAAGCTTACCGATCTCTCAAACTAGGGTGACCCTGTTCCTATTGGCATAAAAGGATTGGTAGAATGACTAACAGGAACACCATTAGGGAAGAACTCGAAAGGGCTAATGATCAGTCAAATACAATCCCAGACACCACAAATTGTAGCCAAAATCATAGTGACAGGACTCACCCCTACAGGTCGAGTGAGCGATCTAAAGCTAGACTTGCTGGAAGTAGTCGACACAATAGTAGACACAGGGAAAATTTATCGCTGGGATCAGTATGTCATTGACATGCTCATGGCCATATGTGAGAAATGCTATTAGTTAGCTGGAATTATCAGGTTCCGATCACTGATAATTTGGATAGCCATGTAACACTTATGTCTAGTTGGAGACAAGCAGTTCCAAGAACCTAGCAAATATCACATGTGGAGGTTCAAACTATTTTAACAGAATGGAACACTGAAAGAACTGGAAAATGGAAAAGCAATGCTTGAAAATTGGTTCTAGACTCTAAAGGTCCAAAGAACTAGATAGAGGGTGCCTCAGAACATCAGAAGAAGTCTACCAAAAACTACACATATTCAACTAGAACTCGACCACACTGCAGTCTAGTACATGCAGGGGGGAAAATCAAAAGAAAAATATCTCGACTATTATCCAATAGTTGAGAAGATTTTCCAAGAACTAGCTTGACAGTCCAATACCAAGATGTTAATACCAGCAAATGCTAAATAAATAAATAAACTAATTGAAGAACCATTGACTGACTAGGAAAAAGAGGAGGATTATGAAATCCTCTTATATATCAGTACCTTCTTGTTGGAAGATATACTGGCAGAGGACACCACCAGAATTCAACTAACAACTGTTCCATAAGCTATGTGACAGAGGCCATATCGACTGAACCCACAATACAAGGACCTTGTGAAGGCTGAGATATATTGGATGATGTATGCTGGGATCATCGATCCTATAGAAGAATCAGATTGGATAAGCCCTATGGTGGTCCAGAACAAAAATACCGGAGAAATATTCATTTGTGTCAACCTAAGGAAGTTGAACGATGCATGTCTGCATGACCCATTCCTGACCCCATTTACAGATGAAGTTCTTGAAGGAGTAGATGGCTAGGAGATGTATTCATTCACAGATGGTTTTTTGAGGTACCACCAGATCCGAATTGCAAAGGAGGGTCTCCATAAGATCATGTTTGTCACTAAATGGGGCTATTTTCAATATACAATCATGCCTTTTGGGTTGAAGAATGCACCAATAGTATTTTCTCGGGTAGTTGTCTCTATGTTTAAAGACTTTATTCAAAAGTTCCTGTAAATATATATGGATGATTGGACTGTCTATGGACCAATTAGGCACCATCTCAACCAATTGTAACTGATGCTAGAAAGGTGTCACCAGCATTAGATCACATTAAACTCTAAGAAGTGTATTTTTTGTGCACCGTTTGGAATGCTACTTGGGCACATAGTATGCAAGGAAGGTCTGTTGGTTGATCCGAAGAAGATCGCACTCATCCTCAATTTACCACTGCCAATGAATGTGAATATGCTTTAGGCGATGATGGGGCATACAGGGTACTATCACAAGTTTATCAAAGGATACACCACGATTACTACCCCTATGGAGAAGCTACTAAAGAAAGATGAAGCATTTGAATGGAACCAGGAATGCCAAGGAATTTTTGACACATTGAAGGCCAAGATGGCCTCTGCACCCATACTAGTTTTTCCATATTGGAATAAGGAGTTCCATGTGCACGTCGACACCTCTTCTATTGCGCTGGGGGTTGTTCTTACGCAACCAAGAGAGGGAGACCTGGATCAGCCAATCGCATATTCTAGTAGGAATTTGTCATTTGCTGAACAAAATTATACAACAACGGAAAGGGAAGGCTTGGTGATGGTTTATGCCTTGCAAAACTTCAGGCACTATTTGCGGGGCAGACATTTCAATATGTTCACCGATCATTCTGCTTTGCAATACCTGGTCAATAAGCCTGTGTTGGGGGGGAGATATGTCTATGGATGTTACTCTTCCAGGAGTTTGAATTTGAAATAGTTGTGAAGCTAGGATGGTTGAACGTTGGTCCAGATCATCTGTCTCGCATTGAGAATGGAGAGGAACCAACCAAAATTGATGATGGATTTCCAAATGCACAATTATTCTGTGTTAACATTGCAGATGATCACTATGCCTCAATTATTCATATTTTGGCCACTGGTGTTGCCCGAGAGGACATGTTGACTAGCCAAAAGAAGCAGCTGATAGTAAAGGCTTCTGGTTTTTAGCTAATTGTTGGGTAATTATATAAGTTTCAACTAGATTAAATCTTGTGATGGTGTATTTTACCACATGAGAAGGGTCCCATTCTAGAAGAAGCACATGCAAGAATTGTGGGATGCCCCTATGGAGGACGGGCTACTGCGCGAAAGATGTTGCGTGCCAGGATATGGTGGCCTACGTTGCATAATGAAGCCATAGAATATGCGAGGAGCTGTGAAATCTGCCAGTGTGTTGGTAAACCATCGCGGTGGGATGAGAAGTCGCTAGTGCCATAAGTAACTCTCCAACCTTTTGGTAAATGGGCCATGGATTTTGTGGGTCCTATTAATCCACCAGGGAAGAGGACTAGTTCACGATACATCATTACTGCAACCGACTATTTGACTAGGTCAGCGGAAGCTGCACCAGTTGTAGATTGTATTGTTGTGACAGTAGCAGGGTTCATCTTTGAAAACATTGTGACACGATTTGGGTGTCCTTGGATTTTGATGAGTGACCAGGGAAATCACTTTGTCAACTGGACGGTGAAAATGCTAACTGAGGATTCAAAGGTGCAACATAAGAGGAGTACACCATATGACCCACAGACGAATGGGACTGCAGAAGCATTCAACAAAATTATGGAAATAGCACCTACTAAGGTATATAATGCTAACCGTGATGACTGGGACCTAAAAAATCCAATAGTGTTATGGTCCTATCGCACTACTTGTAAACGGGTGATAAGATAGACACCATTCAAGATAGTCTATGGGCAAGAGGAGGCCATGACCATGGAATACATTGTTCCTATTTTACGCATCGCTGCAACGACGGGCAGGGATGATGCAGAAGAATTAGAAGAGTGCATTACACAGTTGATCTAGCTTGAAGAATACCACTTTATTGATGGCTTCCACCAGTAGGTTGTGAAGGATCGACAGAAGGCCTGGCATGATTGCCACATTAAGAAAAAACAGTTTGCGAAAGGAGATTTGGTGCTCTTATATGACAATAAGTTCATAAAGCATCCCAGTAAATTACAAATACATTGGTTAGGTCTGTATCTTATTTATTCCATTACTTCTAGAGGTGTAGTTCAATTACAACAATTAGATTCACGGTATTGACGATGCTCATTAACGGCAGTCACTTGAAGCCCTATAGGATGAGGCCAAAGCTATGCACTACTTGAGGCGCTGTGGAAAAAAAATGAAGATTTTGTTTCAGAGAAGCAAGGTGAGCCTAGGGGAAGAGCCTGTGCAAGGTTAGAGTTTGTAGCAATGAATGGTAGACCACTTGTGACAGCTGCAAGGATGTGGGATGGTCAAATCAAGTAATAAATGCAAGTAGTTAAAATAGTTGGCTAGCGACGCTTGTTGAAGCGACAAACACTAATGGCTGATCTGACCGCTAGAAGAGTAGGATTGCCGACAGACTTGGCACCATTACTACCAGATTTAGTCATGATGGTGATCATAGATTTCACAATGATGAGTTTGAATTGGAGGATGCTATAAAAAGCATCTGGGATGTGGGAGGATGGAATTGTTTAGTTCAGCGAGAAGAGTGTTGAGTAGAAGGTGAATTTTGTAGTGTGTTGCAATATTTTGAGTGAGTTGAAGAGTAGAAGGTTAGAGTTGTTGGGCGCATTGTAAGGTTTGGGGCATGACGCATGCTGAGCAACCTCGATGCCATTGAGATTTCTAGTGAACAAGAGTCCCCTATTCGGCCCATGGATATCGAAGAAGAATTCATGAGCATGCCAGTTGGCTCATCACCTACCCCTAAGTGTAAATGGTAGGCTCAGAAGCCCAGTTCCATGTCACTGCAGAAGAGGCACACCCACATGTCAGTGAGTGCACAAGGAGAAGGAACTGCACAGACCAGGCCATCAAGCTCAGGAGCTGTATATTCCATGGCTCCTAGCGAAGTCTTTGTTCATGATATTTTGGGGTATGTCATTCCTACACGTCCGAGAGCAAAGCCAAGGAAGTCGACAAAAATTCATAAGTATCTGTCGAAATTGTCGCCACTGCCGGAAGGGATGATGTGCTTGGTTGACATAATCCCTGCCTTGATTAGGTTGAAATTCAAATACCATGACTTGTTGTTACTCAAATATGTCTGGGATTATCCCTATGAGTCATTCCTGATGGTGCCTAGTGCCCCAATTAAGAAGATTCCTCAACCTTGGGCGAGTGGATTAGACAAATCTGGATTGTTGGGGCTCATCAATATGCCTCATTTTGGGTGACTGAATGAAGCCCATTTGTGTGTTAAACAACTTTTGGCCTATTTTCATGGGGGGATGCTTTAGTTAAATACACCCATCCCTGTTACGATAGACTTAATCACACGCATTACAGGATTACCGAAGGCCAGGGAAGATCCAGCGCAATATATCCACAAGAGGGATACCGACAAGAAACTTGCTAAGCAGCTGAAGGAGCGCTTTGAACTATAGTGGGGTGGTCGTGCCTACCATATTGATAGAATCAACTCACAAGTGGTTTGTATTGGTGCACAGATTCTGGCGGGTAAGGTTGTTTAGGGAAATCGACCTATCCAATGTATCTCGGGTGTCGTCGCATGCACTCAGAAGTGTGCTGAAGGAGTACAGATGAACTGGTCTTTGTTCTTTCTTAACCACCTACTCGAAGCTGCTAAGGCTGGGAAACCATTTTTATATAGTTGGCTTTTAATTCTTATTGCGCCAATCGCCTGGATGGAACTTGAATACTACCAACCAATGGTGGTTGATGCAGTGAAGGTGTGCCGAGGTGCACGATATCAGAACTTATGGTGATTTAAAGAGCCCAGTCGATAGGTGGACTGTCCCATTCATTTTTGGGTCTATTGGGAGGCACTGCAAGGTGCAGTTGTTGTAATTCCTTGAGTATCTCCTTTTGTAGTGTCGAAGTATCAGCGACTACTTTGGCTTTCCATCAAGCCCCACTCTATTTACATTCAGGCACGGTGAGGCCCCAACCAATAGTGGCTACCTTTGGATTACAAAGTCATGATGGAAGAATTGGATTCTATTGTTCAGGATTGGCCGGCTGAATGGCACAACCTAGTGATTCAGGAGGAACTGTCTAAGGTGCTACCACCTGATGCCCCAAAAGAGCCTACCCAGAGGGAGTTGAGTATTTACAAATATGACAATGAGTTGTTGACATACCTTGAGGCTGAAGCATAGTGCATGTAGGAGGAGACTCGCACCAAATGGTGCCAAGAATATGATGTAGGCAGTTGTATCAGGTCAAGGATGGAGGATCAACTGCAACGGCTCATCAAAGCAGTCACTAACTCCTCTGAGGTTGCGACACAGGTGATCTGAGAGTCGAACCATGAATAATTTGGTGTGGTAAGAGATAGATTAAATTACATTTTTGATATTGTTTCTAGGAAGACATATGCGAGACCTATGATGCAGGACGTCCCATCGATCAGCATTGATCCCCGGGCTAGGAACGTGCAAGTTCCTCGACTACGATCAATTTGGGAAATGAGGAAGTACACCAGTTGCTGTGACTGATCCAGAGTGTGGCTTTGGGTATGAACAAGTTATCTGCTACGATGTTGGTGAAGTTATAGCACATTGTTTCCCTAGAATTGGTAGACCAACAGAAAGAGATGACTGAGGGGTATGTCCAATCACAAAGTGCAGCTGAGAGGATGCAGAAAGAAGGAGAGGAGATACATCATGTCCAGGTGCAGATGGTAGAAGAAAAAGTGTAGGAAATAAATGCATTAAAGGCTGTGCAAGATGAGCTACAGTGCAAGGCTTTTGACGAGATTACTAAACTGAAGAAGGCGCAATATTGCCTTATCGTTGAACAGGCGTAGTTGTGTGCAAGATGCGGTGAGGTTGAGCAAGCTATCGCTGAGGCTTGTCAGCATATCTTTGAGAGCACGAACAAGCTCACCCCAGACGATAAGGCCAAGTGATTGGGGAAAACTATTGTCGAGCTCCATGATACCAACCTGATGCTCAATGCCTTGGTCCAACCTACGATACTGCCAGAGCAGGTTGCTGAAAGGAAGGCTTCCATTGAAGAAATCATGACTCAGTTCGAAACCATGGTGCAAGAGGCCAAGAAAATTATGGAGGCGACAATGTAGTTTTGGTATATTGTTGTCCAATATGAGGCCGAAGGCCAGTTGAAAACACTAAAGACATCACTACGAGTGATATTGCTGATGGTGCAGATCACGAGGGATGAGGAGTTAAAGGATATTCCATAGCGAGCTACCCATTCCTAGGAACGCCAACAGAAGTGTGGCACTCAGCTAGATGAGTTTCAAGAAATAGGTGGGTAGTTGGTTGTTAAAGTATTTTCCATGCTATAAGCGATGTAGGAGAATCGACAGATGGTCGACGATAAGGTTAGAGAAGATAACCCAGTATAGAAGGCTTTGAATAATTTTTAGAGTGTTTCCAACAAAGTCCAGCTTTAGGTTCATGAGATCGCACAACAATTTGAAGATTTCAAGGAATGAACGTCGACATATACCCTATCAACCTAACATGGCTCGGGGACGAGCCAGAATACTATGTTGGGGGCCTTTTGGTAGGGGTTTTGTAAGTGAGTTGTGTAGTGTCTCGGAAGCTATGCAAGCTCATGTGGTACCACACAAGGCCAGATTAGCATGATGGGCGGAAAAATAACTGCTTTGAATATTTAATAGACTATTTGACCAAGTTTGGTCACCATAGGTCATTAGCGGTTATAAGTTAGTTAGAAGTGGACCTTCAATGAAAATCCGCAAGCCTATATATAGATCTAGTTTTGCAATTGAATGGGGATATGAGGATCAACATTTTCTAGAGCATGATTATTGCATGAGGTCTAGTGTGATCTGGTTTTGAAGAATATTTTGTTGCATCTATGATCTATCTAGGTTATTTTATGATGTATTTAGCCTCTGGTTGTGGAGAAGACTAGTCCATTTTGGATCCTTTGTGTAGAGTTAATATGATATGACAGTTGTTGCACAAATATTATATTTTATTCCTGTTGCAATATAATCTGTTATAATGTTGTTGTGATCTAGATATGTCATGAAATTGTTGTGATCTAGTTTTGTTATGATGCTGCAATCTGCTATGATGTCACTGTGGTCTATTCCATTTCTGCTATATTGATGTTGATCCGATCTGTTTTAATTCTGTTACATTTTTGTTGCATTATGATTTGAGATGTTTTATGAGTGATGTTGTTGTACTAGTGATATTGTGACAAATGTATGATGCAATATGCAGTTGTGGAAATGAATTAATGATGACTACATAGTTCTGGATCCAATAGTTATGTTGTCTCCCCGTCGGATCCCATATCCTCCTTCCTCATTGCTATAAACTCGGTTCCAATAGCTCTCCCTTGAACATATTGGGTGAGACTTCATCCTCTCTGCAGATGTTGCTGGGCAGGGTAAAACCTATCTGGGCCAGTGCTCAGGGAAATCGCACTGATTGGGTGTCGACATAGTGAGAACCCCAGTCGATGAGGCTTTGTTGATGGGTTTCTCCAACATAGAGAATAAAAAATATATAACAAAGTATGTTTTTTGCAACCAAAATGTTCTCCAGTCAGAAATCTATTCACCCCAGTGTTGGATGAATTTTCTCCAACATCAAATGAACCAAGTGTTGAGCAAGAGAAACCATGAGTCTTCAAGTGACTCAAATGCATATTATAGGTGCATCCTGTAGATGTGCATCATCATAAAGTAACAAAGGATTCTACTGTAAATGTGAATAAGAATGTGCTCCAACCATGTCATCGCAAAAAGAAAATCTAGGAGTTCCATAATCCTCATGTGGCACCATAAAAAAGAACCCTTTCACTCATACTTCATTGTGACTAATGCTGCAAAACATGGAATTGTAGAATGTAGGAGAATGAACTAACTCACCCAAATGATAAAAAAGTGCAGAAGTTCCATCATGGGAAGGATCCATATGGGTATTATCATGTTCAAAAGTGTGAAACCTTTGTCATAGATTGGTTCTAATGTAGAGGAATCATGCTCTTCTTTGAAAATTGCATAATCTTCATCAAGAGACAATTCAAGTTCTGCTTCCACCACATCAATTGTTTGGATCTCTTCAAGTTCATATTCAAACACATCAAGCACATTCAAATCTCTACATTTCTCATGATCCACCATGTCATGAGAATCGTCCAAACAATCTACCATTTGACAATATGAAACATAGGAGGAAAAACAAGTATCTTGCAACTTTTCAAGAAGTTTATCATTTTGAACTGTGAGCTTATTATTATTCTCATTATTATTCAATTACGCATCATATAACAATTCATTAACCTCAAACAAATGGTTTCTATCAAAAATAAAAGACAGGAAATTACCTTTGATGTGTCACATTGCTCTTTGAATATTCTCCATGTCTTCAAGGAAGGATTTTTCCTCCAATGAAGTAGCTCTCCAACAAGAATTTGACACTAATAATTGAGTTTCATGGAGTATGCTAAGGGACTTTTGGATCTTATTTTCATTCATCTTTAAGGACCCTTCAATAAAATGAGGCTCTTGCAAATGAACCTCCTCATCTTCTTCCTTCTTACTTGGACCAACTTCATGAAGCTCAAGTGGTGATGGGAAAGTTGATCATGTTTCTTCTTAAACTTATACAAGGTATTCATTTTCATGTTTACTAGAAATTTGGCTTGCATCAAATTTTTTAAATCTAATCTCTATGTCACCAACATAGATTTGTGAGTACCCATTAGTAGGTACTCCGTAGTTTAAGCATCCACCAGTAGATGCTCTTTGTTTCATTCCAAGGTAGAATGTGTCTCGAAATTATATTTAGTATTTTCAGTAGAAACTTCTTCATACTTATCTGATGTCTCTTAATATTTTTCAGAATCACTTTGGGGTGAATCTCAATCCTCTTCATGTACTATTTCTTCTACTTCATCTATTTCAGAACTAGGTGGTTCATGGGTCTCCTACTTTTGCTCCTTTAAGCAAGCTAATACATTTTTCACCTTAGTTTTCTTAAAATCAATATATTTTATCCAACCTTGGATATCCAACAATTCAAATCCTTTCATAATATTCTTGGTAGTGTCTTCAAAGATAGGTTCCATAATATTTATATGCTCCTCAACATCATATGAGGTTCCCTTTTCATCCCTAGTCATAGTTTCCTCTTCAACAAAAGAAATTTTGGATTTAAATATCTAATGGTGGTCCCTGAATTATTGTACTAATAAATATCATACCAAATCAGGTGCCAATATCATGCTCTGATACCACTTTAATGTCCCTTTTTGAATTTTTTTTAAATGACCAATTTTTCCACTTTTTCCCCAATTTCGACCTTAACTAGTTTTGATGTCTAGACCTCCAAATTGACCCAAATGCTTCCAAATTTTCTCAGAATGTACATGAATGATATTAGAAATTAAATATGATATTCAGGTATTTTTTAATACCCCCAAATCACTTATGAAAACTTTTTTAATGTTCTGTTCAAATTAGGATTCTTTACTAGCAAATTGGGCTCCAATTCCCCCTTGGTAATTGCTGGAAATGGATTCTCAAATGATCCCAAAGTCACTCGAATTGAGGGACAGAGGCAGGGGATGAGTGGGGAAAATTTTTCATATCTCACAGGAATCATGTTTCAGTTTATACATGCTTTTATGACTCTCTCCCAAACAGCTCCCAAATCACAATTTCGACCCTTGGGGAAAAGGAACCAAATCTTCTCCCAATGCAATTAAAATGAGTAAAATGGATTCCAATGCTTATGTACTGAACATTAAACTTGTAATTCACATTAATTAAAATAAATTAATCATACATTTATCGTATATACATTCTAACATTTGAAATAATCAACATTATCATAGCATACATCAATGTAGTGGGGAAATGGTCATTGTTTGCTAATTAATAATCACTTTTCCATGCAACCATTTGATACTTAGAACTGGGAATTTATGAGAATGAATAAAATATAATATTTATATTATTAAAATTAGTAATGGACAATGAAAATATTCTCCCAATTCGAAATAATTAGCATTACAATGGTGCACAATAAGATCGTGGGGAAATGACACCATTTCTTCATTGTTTAACATTTTTACATGAAATATTTTGGAATTTCGACATGAGAGACTTATGAACTTGAAATACATATCATGTAAATCATAACATAAAATAATGTATAATTATAATCTTCCCCAAAAATATCAATATCTAACCCAAAGAGTAATCCCTCCATGTGCAAGAATATGCCATAAAAACTGGAAATGGTTGAAAGAAAGAGATACAATAGAAGAGTAAAAAATATTACCTGTAGCTTAACCTACAAATAATACTCCATTAAATATCCATTAAATACCTTATTGGCCTCTCCGAACACCAACTTGGATGGGAATATTTCACCCTTGAAATTGGCTAAGGCAAGAAAACTCATCATCCACTAGCTCTCACAATTTACAAATGACAATTTATTAAATGATAAAAATCCATTATATTGGTTTCTTCCTGAATTTTATAAACATCCTTAGCCTCCTAAGGTTCCCTATCCATCCAAAAACTCAAGCCAATTCGAATTTGGGTGGGGGCTCAATATTTTCCATGTGTCCTCCCTTTCCTAGCCTTCCATCTTCCCCCAATTTGAGTAGGAGCCCATTGAGCTTCTCCAAATCACATGAGAGCTCTCTTAGATGCTCTATTTTGACCTAACATTTCCAATATTTCATATTCCAGCCTTAATATCTGATTTGTGTGATAGGTGCATAGCATCTTGATCATTGTTGTCATAGAGCTAGGGAATCTAGTCCAAGTGTCTCAGTAGCTCCAACATGACTCTTCCTTTCCCATGTAAGTTACATGTCCTCAAAAATTAGACATATGATGCATATGTACCAATGTATTAACCTTATAACTCATCCATGAACCTTTAGGCTTCACATGGATTCGAAATTGCAAGAGGAGGTTTCCATTTGGTACCAAATTTCTAGCTTGTGTGGGCCCCATAGTCTCCATGTGTTTCCATGGTCAATTACCACTTTGATTTTCCCTTGTATTTATTTATTCAGATCCTTTATTAAATATTTATTCCATTATAATATTCAAACATCATTTATTGTCCCCCTTATTCCAAATCCCAAAGCTTCCACCTCCAACCTAGGAAACTAGTAATTTTCCTCGGCAATTATTTGACCCTTAGCATCAATTTGAAAAAATCTCATGAATATGGAAAATGTGATTGTGCCATTGTGACCCAGTGCAAAATTTGGGACATGACGGCAGCATAACCTTGTCCTTAGCAACTTGATAGCTGGTACAATAATGCGATGCAACTGATTCCTTAATAGTAAATGACTGTGATGAAACTTATATTATGACTTAATAGTGTTTAAACATGAACTATTACATAATGCTTTGATGATGCTTAGATATCCATTTATTCACTGCTTATCAGTATTGCGGCATTCATTCAAACAATAACCATAAATAATGTGATTTAATCAAACATTCAACGCAACATTCAATCATTCATTAACATAGGAAATAACATGGAAACCCATCTGGGAAAAACCACCAAGGTGCTCACCATATAGTATGAAAAATATATATAGCACCTTGCAGTCTACGACTTACAAACTATTTTAAGATATGTCTTTTGGCTTAGACTCTTCTTTCTCTCATTCTCTTTGGTTTATTCTTCTATCTACTACTACATAGCCTGGATTGACTCTTCTACTTTACTTTCTACACACTCAGATGCGTATTGACTCCTACAAATGGTCTGCGCACTCAGCTATATATCCGTGGCTCAATAGCCTACTACTATCAGACTACTCTCTAATATTTTACAATACTTCTACTCTTATTAACTCTTAATCAAGCTAACTTGAAACTATTTCCTTAAGATATCCCTTATACAGAACGAGTTCCTCTTATTTATAGAAGTTACAAGACCATGCAGGGTTGATTGAGTATGGCTCAATTATTCCAGTCATAAACAACCACAAAATATCTTCTATTACATTAATGAAGGCCCATATCTAGCCACAAAACTGTCCTTCATACATTTAACTCAGGCCATAACAAGCCACAACATTGTCCTTCAATCTTCTGCTAAGTCGAGCACCTACAGTACTTCTTGACCTGTCACCTTTCATCCCTAACTCTTCTACATGCCAAACTTCCATCAACTATAGGTGTGATTTTCCTCCTTCGCACCATTCCTGGTCGCAACTTTCTCTACTCTGCACTTCCCTTCCATCCTTTATCTTCTTTTCCCATCGCGTGCCCGCTATTCCTCTTGCCTTTGCACTTTTATTTATTCCTTATGCACTTTTTGTGGCCTAACAAAAATATTGGATACTCAGTTTGAATAAAAAAAATTACTTAACAAAGGACTGGGTGTGGCTCCTGAAAAAGATTGAAAAAAGGAGTGGGCATTGGTGCTATGTATGGTTGTCCTTAGGTGGGAGATTAACTCTAGTAAAGGTTGTTCTTGATAATATTCTAGTATATTGGTTGTCCTTATCCAATGCTCCATAATATATGTTGGACAATATCAAGAAAAGGATATTTAGTTTCTTGTGGGTTGGAAACAAGAAAAAGGAAGGAGTCCACTTGGTGAGTTGATAAAGACTAGTCAAGCCTAAGAAACTTAGTGGAAGGGGACTCAAAAATGTTTTCCTTTTCGTTCAAGGATTAGTTTTCAATAGCTTCTGAAGGATCATGTTATATACTATTTTTTGGAGTAGGGTTATTAAAGAAAAAATATTTGAAACATAGATTGATTATGGAGTGGATTAGATCAAATGATAAAAAAGTAAAAGGGGTATCAAATATTTGGAATTGACTAGTCATTTCTTATCATCATTCTGGGTGATTGGCTAGCTTGGACACCAGTGAGTTGTAGGATTATTACTCTTGGGGAAGACCCATAAATTGGGGGTTCTAGGAACTATAAATTATCCTCATATTTGGTGAGTTTTCTCTAATCTAAAGGTATTCATAATGTAGCTCAAGTGGGAGTTTCTAGAGATGGTCTTGGTATTTTTGAAAGATGGAAACATGAACGTGAATTAGAATTGCAAGGGACTTTTTTTATGGATATAAAATTATTTATCTGGTCTTCAGTGGAGTGGAATTCATCTCTCAATATCTGATGATACTTTAGCATGGTCATAGAATTTGAAAAATGGGAAGGTAACTTCTAAACTTCTTTATGAAGCATACTTTTTTTTTCCATAGAAATATACCAAAGACGGGTTTTTACTTCATTGTGGAAGTGGTATGTTCCTTAAAAAATAAAACTATTATTTTTCCTTGCTTTAGAAAATTGGATACTTACTTGGGATATTTACATAGAGAGAGATGGAAATGGTCCTAATATATGCATCCTATGTAATAATGAATACGAGTCAACAAAACATTTAATGATTCATTGTTCATCTTCAAAGTTGGTTTGACAAGTGGAAAGGAAGGAACTTCAAATAACTCGCAAGTGGTCATTACAACCATTGTCTCTTAGTTTTCAAAACTAGATATATGTAACAAATTTATGGAAAGAGTTTCCTTTCTTCATCTATTGGGAATTATAAAAGCATAGGAATGGTGTCCTTTTTAAGGGTAAGAAAAAAATACTCTCAGAGTTGGTCTTAATGCTATTAGATATTATGGGGAAATTTTTAAAGAGAAGGAAAGTAGATAGGTGAGAGTGGAAAGGGATCCTATTCTCAGAAATAGTTTCCCTATAGGATTTTTTGATGGTATTTTTCATGATAATGGTTCAAGTTGTGGAGCTCGGGTATTCTTGAGATTGAGTGGTGCTTATGTATTTAAACTTAAATTAAAAAGTGGTAGGGAAACCGATATATGTGGTGAATTACTTGCATTGTGGTGTCTCTCATGTTTTTACACATGTAGGATGTTGGAGATTCCAACGTGATCATTGATTGGGGTCTCCAAAAAATTTAGTTATAGGGAGCTCTTCTTGAAGGTCGGAAGGATAAAATTAGGAGACTCTAGAAAGAATTTGAAGGGAGAAAATTTTAGCATGTTTATAGAGAGTGCAATGGGGAAGATGATACACTACTGAGGAAAGCTGTGACTTTGACTAAAGTGACTATTTACTATTCTGAGTCATGTGGATCAAATATAATTTCAGAGGTTTCTATTCCTATTTTTTGGTAGTTTAAATTCTGAAGTTATTTCAGTTAAACTCTAGGAAGGCTATATATCAACAATCTCATATAAATGGATGAATACACTTAACTTATTTAATTTTTTTGTTCAAAGTATTGTTTATTGGTTTTTTAGATATATTTCAAAGCAATTTGTTGAAATAGTAATAATGTTTGAAGTAATCATTACTTTTATAACAAGTTAGCTAACTAGAATATAGTTTTGTCACTTATATGTAGTTTGAGAAGAGAAGAGAATATCTTGAATATATGATAAATTCAACTTATTATACTTTGAATACAAAAGTATAATTTTTTTCTTAATTAAAAAAAATATAATTTAAAACAAAGTAGTTAATATCCTTAAATAAACATCTACAAAATAAATTAACAAATTTGAAACTTGAAAAAGAAATGTTACTTTAACTTATTAACTTAGATAATTTATTAACCAAAAAAAATTATAACTTCACATATAATTCAATATAAAGTGTTTATTTCATGTATTACTTTTGTTTATTTCATTAATATATATTTTATTGTTTTTAAATTTTAAACTTATACAAATCAATTTATTAAAAAACACAACCTTTTTTTCTTAATTAATGTATATTTTATTATTTTTAAATTTTAAACTTATACAAATCAATATATTAAAAAACACTCTATCTGCAATCTTCAGTATGGCTTTTAATATATATGGACAAAGAATATGGTTGTTTAAGCTTTGTTATAAGTAAATAGAAACATAAAAATAATGCCATGAAGACAGCAAATCTATACATGGAAACCCATTTCATAAGCACTATCATGAAAAAGTGAGACCCATTTCATAAGCACTATCATGAAAAAGTGAGAGCAATAATATAAATCTAATAAAATATATTATCTATAAAATTTTCGATCCTATTTGTTCGCATCAGCACTATCATGAAGATGTGAGAATATAAATCTAATAAAATATATAAATCTAATAAAATAAAATATATTATCTTTAAAATGTTGGCTCCTATTTGGTCGCATTAGTTGTGCAACTGTATTGCAAATTTATAAGCAATCCAATTTCAGACCCATTATAATATCATCCCATCCATTATAAGTGTACACTAGATTCGCACACAACTATTAAACTCAACTTATCAATAAAGTAGAGAAAGTCCACGACAACTCAACTTATCAATATCAGATTAAGGGCTATGCTATAACGTATTTCGTTTGAAATTGGCAATCCCTATCAACTCATGTCTGCCATTAGGAGTAATTAAGGAAGTTTGAAGGTCAAAATTTGTTTTAGAACTATATGGAAGGTTGATTGGTTCAATTTTGTTATTATTGAAATATCTCACTCAATAGGTTTCGGTTTGGCACTAAATTTTCTTCCATTATTCATGATTAGGGAATGCTCATGGTCAAAATTTGTTTCATAACATGGGGTGGAAAATTGATTGCTTCAATTTTGTTAGGATATTTAACAATTGGTTTTTATTTGGAGCTCAATTTTCTTCCACGATACATATTGTTGCATGTACAATTATGTAATATTCTTTTAAATGAACTTATATATTCTAATATATTTTAGAATGTCCCATTGTAATTTATTTTAAATTAACTATATTGTTAAAGAATATATATGTGTATTATATAATAAATTAATATAAATATTTATATTTTTATTGTTATTATGAGTTAGTTTTATGTTGTTGTATGTAAATAGATATTTGTGTTTGGTACAATAAATAGCAAATAAGACGAGGTTTAGAATTATGCATCTATTTGGTCTTAGATCACGACATTGATTCTATTATGGAGGTATAACCTGATGACATGCATGGTAGTATTGAGGAGTGTAGGCCCATGAAAACTGAGCTCAGTGATTTATCAATGGAAGTGGTGATTGGTTTATTTTTTAGAAAGGATATCTACTAAACTTGATGTGGAACTTGTTATTGTCATGCATAAAATAATCCTCCCGCATAATAACTTATTGATGAATTATCAAAGGGATACCAAATGTTAAAAGAAGGCATTGAATACAATTTGATGATAAGTGAGTCCAATGCATTGAGTGCATTGGGTGGTTGGATGGTGAAATTATTGAGTGTCATAAACGAGGGGTCATGCAATTTGATCTAGAGTTGTTGGAATGGTTTAAGGTGGAACACAATTCTATAAAAAAAAATAAAAATAAATCAATGATATATTACCTTTTGTCAATACTTGATGTGGGGTTAGACTCATGGTCAAGTGAACATTGGAAGACAATTATAATATAGGATCAAGTTAGCTAATGGATATTTGGAAGCCACTAATAATACATACTCGTACAATTGTTGAACCAATGTTGATTTTTGGGTTCACACATGAAGTCATGAGAAATAACTTTTTCCTTTTGTTCTTATAATAAAATTATCATCGCTTAATGAGATAAGTCTCATAAGGTTGGGCCTAACCTAGCCTTATCAAATACTGAAGTTCAACCAATGGGGTTATGTGTCCCTTCCTTTGTATGTGGCATGGTGAACACAAAGGAAATGCAATTTGATCTAGAGATATTGGGATGGTTTAGGATAGGAAACAATTTCTTCAACTCCTTTGTTTAATGAGATATTACATTTGTCCAATGTTAGATGTTGTTCAAGAATTGTCGATTTCCGATTTCACACATGAAGACATGCGAAATAAAATTTTACTTTTTTCTTATAAGAAAATGATTATCACTTAGTGATAGATAAGTATCATAAGGAAAGGAATAGCCTTTCCTAGTTAGATAATTGGGTTTAACCAACAAGGTGTTTGGTCACATTCTTTGTATGAAAGGTGGTGCATTCATAGAGATAAAATTAGTAGGTCTGGATTATTTCTAATCAAATAATTTTCAAAATGTGGTAAATAGGTTGATCCCTCCCATAGAATTTTGGATCAATCCCATCGAAGTTGTCCAACTAAGTATCAATATAGATAAGTCAATTCATTGGTTTCAATATGGTTGGATAGCTATAAGTGGTGTAGATTCACTTTGTTGTTTCTCATTCACTCTCACGTAGGGAATTATACTTCATTTCCATCATTTAAATGAGCTTAATAATGAGGATCGTACTACTCTTCATAGCCATGCCACAACTAATATCTAACCAACGCTTAGGTTAGGAAAGGAACCAAGAATTGAAGATAGAAGGAACACATAAACAAACAAGAAAAATTGGTATAACTTAATAGACATGTAAGGATGGAATCATGCCTAAACGCACTATAACATTCCTTTCAAAGGAATTCATGCATGATAATGTGTTTTTAAATATTGAAACTATGGGTCTTATAGTGTCAAATTATCTCCTTCTCATTCAATGCATCCAAGAGAATATGATACCTAAGAATCAGTTTTACATAGTTGTATGTAGATAGTGTGATGGGGAGAGTTATTGACTACTAGATAGTTCCATGTTTCGCTACCACTTGTACTGGTAAATACAATGTACCAACAACTATAAGGAAATGACAATGCCATGATAAGGAAGTCAATTCCTCTAAACAAACAAGCATTCATGAAGGTTCACCATAGAATATGGTACCTCCTTATGTTATGTTTCTTGCATCAACCACTCAATATATTCAAGTGACTATTGAACAAATGATCCCCCTAACTAGAAAAATAATGCCATAAGGATACCTATAAGATTATTCTTATTGAGAGGGAGCTTCAATATTTTTTTCAACATGAGGAATAGATCAGGGAAAATTTTAAGCATCCATAGAGTTCTCAAAGTGTGGAAACCTTGGCGAATCTTACCACAATCTTACAAATTCTTAAATTTGCAAACATAAAATGTTTATCAATTTTTTGAAGAAATTATTCAAGTTTGTAAGGACTTTATATAATATGTGGACAATTTTGGAAAATTTTAGAGTAAAAAAAAGTATCCCATGGAATTTGGGTGAATCATCTTTGAAAAAAGGAAAATTGATGAATAATATTTTGGAAAAAGATGTCAAAAAATAGCATATGGGATCAATTTTACCCCTAAAATTTTCCTTTGAATAGATTTGTAAATAAAATTTTGATAAAAAAATGCATACAAACTTAGAAGCATGCCAAGAAACTAACCTAGGATGAGAACAAGCAATACATAAATTGTTATGATGTGATTTTCTCTTCATGTACTTGGCAATCCTAACTCTTAGAATATTTTAAGGCAAGCAATATTTCCAATACAAAATTGCAACAAATGTTCAAGAACAAGTTGTTAACTACTACATTTTCCTTTATTTATTTGACTAGCATCTTATTGAGAGAAATGTTCTACAATAAATAATGAAAATGAACAATATAACAAAAATATTAGAACATGGAAGGAATTTATTGATCGCAGACTACCTCAACGGGGAAACCTCCTTTGAGAAATATCAATACAAATAGCTTGTGGATTCCTTCATTGGCCTCAACACTTACTTATATACTAAGTCTAATATAAACAACTATTACTCCCCATGAATGTGGGATAATACAATATAATCACAGGACGACTTACAAAGCATATGAATCCAACAACAATATACTAACAATGTAAAGAGAAGGGTTGACACGAGTTCCTAACATCCCCTCCCTCTTAGAAAAACTTTGTCCTCAAAGGTTTATATGTTGAAATTATTGTTGAATCTGAAGGAGTGGTTCCCATGTAGCATCCTCGAGTTGTATGTCGTGCCACTGAATTAATACCTATGTGATGTATTGAGAGAGAAAATGATGAGTGCACATATTTAGGATGGCCTCCATCTGCAAATTGATGGATCCTTCATTATCTAGTTCTGGTAAAATAGTTTGTGCTCTGATTTTGGTGCCAATAATTGTCTTAAGATAAGAGACATGAAATACTGGGTGAACGCAAGAAGAAGGAGGAAGTTACAATTTATAAGAAACAGACCCAATATTTTGAAGAACCTTACATGGACCATAGAACTTTGGAACCAACTTATGATGATATTTTAGTTTCAGGGAGGATTGCTTGTAAGGATGGAGAAGAAGAAAAAACATATCACTCACTTGAAAAGTGCACTCAAAATGGTGTTGATTGGATTGTTGTTTCATTCAGTTTCTTTCCATGTGAATATTGTCCTGCAAAATGTGAAGAATATGATCTTGGTTTTAGAGAACCATTTCAATTTCCTGAACTAGTGAAATACTGTGGGTGTATGGAAGGATCACTAGCGTTGCTTAACCATAGACTGCTTCATATGGATTCATTTTAGATGTAGTGTGGTAGGAGGTATTCTACCATCATTTAGTGAGATGGAACCACTTTTCTCACTGATGTTGTTGTTCAAAGGTGAAGTAATGAAGACAAATTTCCAAACATTTGTTGATAACTTAATTTTAACCATCTTTTTTGGGTGATACCTTGAAGTCATCTTTAGTTTGGTGCCAGTGTGGTGAAATAGTTTTGTCTAAAAAATACTTGTGAAAGTTGCATCACGTTTTGAGATAATGGAAGAAGGGATTCCATGTGTTAAGTTTTCTAATCAAATAGAACAAAGGATCACTAAAATAATAACAAGCACAACAACACAAAAGAGAACATAAATATTTATATTGGGAAACCCTCATGGGTAACAACCCAACAAAAATTCCTCTGTGTAGACTTCACCCAAGTACAATGTAAGAACCAAAGAACAACACTAGATTTCTTCCTCTCCTCTAGATGGACTATTTATTCTCACTCTAGTGCAAATTTTTGAGTTTTGTGTGTTTCCGAATGTGTGAGGTATCTCCCCTATTTATATTAATTAGTGGAGAATCCTAATAACCAAAAAAGGCCGACTTCTATTAGCTTCTAGGGCCGATTTTTTTGGGAGACTCAAAAACACATTTTAATAATATTTGTGTGTGTAGTACTAACCTAACTTACAAAATAGGGGTTACCTTAAGAATTTAAATGACAAATTACATCAATGACACCCCTAATCAGAGGAACAAAATATCTGAAAGGGGTAATAACAATAATAATACAAAACAGAATATCTTCCATAGTTACATTTATTTAACATTACCTCTTAAAAAGGAGGGTATTGTATAAAACAAAAATACATCTATATAACTGACTGGTAAGTCTATACATCATAGGAAGTTTTCATGACTATATCATCATTATCATTATCCATGGAATATTGCCATCATGAAACATCACATCTCAATCATCACATCATGAGTATCGTATCTTGACACACCATCATAAGCATCACATCACATCTGGTCGCATCGTTACAAACATCACATCTCATCGCATCTTCATGAGCATCATATCTCATTGCATCATCATGAGCATTGCATCTCATTGCATCATAACGAGCATCACATCTCATCACATCTCATCACATCATCACATCTCATTGCATAGTCACGAGAATCACATCTCATCACAACATCATGAGCATCACATTGGCATCACATCATATCACATATCATCGCATCACATCACATCACATCACTTGCAATAAACAAAACATTCACAACTTAATGTGAAATCACCCACAATAACAAAATATATTGGATTGTATGAAAATGAATGCAAGACCACAACGTTTTCAAATTAATGCAACACCACAATGTACACAAATGAATGCAGGACCACAACGTTTGGAAGTGAATACCAAAATACAACGTCTGCAAATGAATGCCAGACCACAACATATACAAATGAATGTAGGACCACAAAGTATGCAAATGAATTCCAGACCACAATTTCCACAAATGAATGTTGGACCACAACGTCTACAAATGAATTCCAGACCACAATGCCCACAAATGAATGTCAGACCACGACGTCTGCAAGTGAGTTCCAGACCACAATGTCTACAAGTGAATACTAGAGAACAACGTCTAAAAATGAATACCTGACCATAATGTCTGCATATGAATGCCATACCATAACGTCACAAATGAATTCCACACCACAACGTTTGCAAGTGAATTCCATACCACAACATCTTCTATAGGTACTTAATTTTCCATCTCATTATCAATAAAAATTCATATCATCACTCCATCTTTCCAGGGAGGTCCTTTCGGACTACACCAAGCTTGTTTCTAAAATATTCAAACTTCACACAATATAGAGGCTTAGTTAACACATTTGCAACTTGTTCCTCTGTAGGAACATACTAGAGCTTTATGGATATTCTCTTCACCATATCCCAGATGTAATGATACTTTATCTCTATGTGATTTGACTTATCATGGAACATCAGGTTCTCTGTTAACTTGATGCAACTCTAGTTTTCACAATAAATATCAATTGCATCCATTTCAATATCAAACAATCATGTCAACACTTTGTGAAGCCATACTACTTCACTACAGGCTGAACATGCTGCAATGTATTCATCCTTCATTGTACTGAGTGCAACACTGGTATTCTCTCTACTAATCCATGATATCACACATGATCCCAAACTAAAACAACATCCTGAAGTGATTTTTCTATCTTCAACACTTCTGGCCCAATCTGAATCAGTGTAGCCAAATAATATAAACTCATCATCAGCTGTATATGTGAGGCCATAATCCAATGTACCCTTTAGGTACCTCATCACATGTTTTGTTGAAACTAAGTGAACATGCATGGGTTCTACCATATACTGACTGAATGTGTTCACAACAAAACATATATCTTGTCTTGTATTTGTTAAGTACATCAGTGAGCCGATAATATGTATATATAGTGTCACACCTATCCTTTATGAAGTGTCATCATTTAGGACCTTCAGGTTTGTCAGCATCGGAGTTTTCATTTCCTTACAATCCAACATCCAAAATATCTTTAGGATCTCGACTGAATATTTTCCTTGGTTTAGGAAAATTTCATCTAGAAACTATCATACTTCAAGTCCTAGAAGATAATGCATCATACCAAGATCTTTCATTTCAAATTCTGTCGCAAGATTCTTCTTACATTCACTGATGAGTTTCTCCTTTCTTGTTAAAAATAGATCCTATACATACAATAGTAACACCATGATTCCTTCATCTTAAACCTCATAGTAAGTTTTGGAATCTGCTTTACTTTTGGTAAAACCTATCCTCATTAGGAAGTCATCAATTATTTTGTACCATGATTTGGGTTCTTTCTTTAATCCATATAATGCTTTCTTTAGTTGGAACACATGTGTTTTCTTATCATTTGTCTCAAAACATGGAGGTTGTTCAATATACACTTCTTCTTCTATAACACCATTTATAAAGGTTGCATTTACATCCATTTGATGTAATTTCCATTTCATATTGGAGGCCAAAGAAAGAATGGTTCTGATTGAGGTATATCTCGATACTGGTGCAAAAGTTTCTTCATAATCAATCCCTTCTTTCTGAGAGAATCCTTATGTGATAAATCTTTCTTTGAAATTTTCAATACTACGATCGGCTGAATGATTTGTCTTGAAAATCCATTTGGAAGAGACCATTGACTTATCCTTTGGTCTTGGCACCACTTCCCAAACATAATTCTTTAAGAAAGATTGGTATTCTTCAATCATGGAATCCATCCATTCCTTCTTCTTTGAGGCTTCTTCAAAGCATGTAGGTTCTTCGTCAACAATATTACACATTAATTCTATGTAATTGGAATTGGTTCTTAGTCTCTTGCTTCTTTTTTGTTTACCATATATTTCTTATTACTGAATTATATCACAAGCCCAAGCTGGACTTTTCCTTGTTGATATTGTTTCATGAGGTGTATCTATTGTTTATTTTGGTTATGCCATGTCCTGAAGTTATGGTGTAGGATATTCTTCAACTCTAGCTGGTGGTTTACTGATCTCTACTACTTTGGGAGTTTTTTGTTCTTTTTCATGCACATGGGTCTTTCTGGGTTTGTTGAAGGATGTATCTTCATCAAATGTGACATCTCTTCTCACTTCAATTTTACGAAAACCTAGAATATAGATTCACTATGCTTTCAACTGATCATTATACCCAAAAAATATTACTTTTTTTCCTGAGGGGTGCAACTTTGATATTTTCTATTTGGTAACATGTAGGCACACAGGAAAACCAAATATATTCAGGTGACTGACTTCAGTATTTTCACTAGTAAACATTTATTTTGTAGTTTTGTTTACAAGTGCATCGTGGGATAATTTGTTTTGAACATAGACTATGGTCTTTGCTACTTCAGCCCATAAATACATGGGCAGATCTTGATAATGAATCATGGCTTTGAATTCTTCCATGATAGATCTATTCTTCATTTCTACTACTCCAATTTGTTGAGGATTATAGAGTGTAGCAAGCTCCCTCTTAATCCCATCTTCTTTGTAGAATTCCTTGAATTTATTTGAAGTGAATTCTCCTCCGTTATATGATCTTAATATCTTAATATTCCCTTTCACAGAGATTCTCTACAAGAGAATTGAAATCTTTGAACTTTTCAAATACTTTATCTTTCTTTTCCAGGAAATATACCCATGTATTATGTGAGCATTCATCAATAAAAAAAAACATAATAGACATACCCACTTAAGGAAGTAGTTGACATTGGTCTACACACATCTAATACTTAAGTGGAAAATCTATAGGATCCCTTTTTCTTTGCTATTAATCCTTGGAGATGGATTCTTGGTGTTATTAACTTGAGCACACCTTTTCACAACCCTTCATTATTGATCTGGATTTATGGTAGACCTGTTACTACCTTGCTCACAATTGGTAATGCTTTGTAGTTTACATGAGAAAGTATTCTATGCCATAGTTCACATGGATTGATAGTACAAGCTGTGAAAGTTGATACTGTATGCCATTTTAGTTTGTATATCCATCCTTCTTCAATAGCTATTACAACTACATCATCTCATTAGAGGAAATTTCAACTCAAAATGGGCCTTTTAACTTTTATTCAAATTCCATGTCATCATGTGTTAGCCAATGAAATTGCTTTAAATTTGAAATACCGTATAGGTCTTAAACACTTTTTTGATATAAATTTGGGGATAGGTATCATAAAAAAAACTAATTTTTTTGTTTGTATTTTTGACATATCTCCCTGTGTTTTTACTCAAATTTCGATCAGGAGAGCTCGTTGGATGTGGAATTAAATTATGCATCCAACGAGTACCCACTTGGCATATTTTTGATGGACCCTGCTACCCCAAAAACAATAAATACCTGAAAAAATGGAATGATGACATCATCATTCCATTTTTTAGGTATTTCTTGTTTTTGGGGTAGCGGGGTCCATCAAAACTATGCCGAGTGGGTACTCGTTGGATGCAGAATTAAATTCCGCATCCAACGAGCTCTCCCGATTGAAATTTGAGTAAAAACACAGGGAGATATGTCAAAAATACAAACAAAAAAGTAGTTTTTTTCTTTTCTTCCTCCAAAATTAATAAATATTATTTTATTATTTTAACTATTACTTTATTAGTTCATTTTAGGAGGCCCATTTTGAGTTGAAATTTCCTCTAATGATAGTTTTTCCTTTTTACCACATAATAAATTTACCACCTACAAAGGAAAATCTAAAGCCTTTCTTTTCCAGAGATGATATAGAAATAATATTCTTCTTTAGACCTGGAACATATAAGATTTCTTTCATTTTCATGGACTTAATGGATTTCATATTGTAGGAAGCATCTTGTGAGAATTGATTCACACTGATATCTAGGAGCTAGAGCAATATTCACACTCAAATTATTTGGCAAACTATGCAAGAGAACAATAAAAGAGACTAAAATAACACATGTGAATGGTGCTAATAAATGATCATATTATTATAGTACATATTTATAATACATTGGGGAAAATTTGTGAGCCCTTGGATTCCATGTGAATGCATACAAGTGTCAAGCTATAATTTGACCCCTAAAACCCCCTAGGTTGACCAATAGGATCCCAAACCTAACCAAACAGTCATGAATCCATGTGTGAACAGGTAAGGAGCATGTATGGGTCATAAATGAGGGAAGGATAGAATGGGAGAGCGCATGAGTGAGTGGGAGAGTCTCTAGGAGCCAATAAATTCCCAAGAAGACCACAAAACAACCACATTCACACACTAGCTCCCCTATTCAAATCTCGAAGTGGTTTTCAATTAATGCAAGCACCTGTATGATAGAATGATCAAAGTAGAGTGCCTCAATTGTCAATTAATGAGCCAGAATAACCTATTTGTCTAGTATTAATCAGTATAACCTAAGTTAATATACCATACAACATAGGTAGATCATCATGGTACTAAGGTAGATTATTTCTATAACAGCCCCTCTTAAGCCTAACTTAGTACAACTTATACCAAAATGATTTATCAAGTCCTTGGCAACTAAGGCACAAGTCACCTTTTACAATAGAATTTTATTAGTCCATGTAACCAAGGTAAGGAGGAAAATGTCATGGGACAAAACCTCCCCTAAAAAATGGACATGATAAAGATGAACGAAAACGTCTACAACAAGTCTTGTTCTTCACTTGAATGAGCTGAAAGAACAACTTCTTGGTGATGGACTTGGTGAATATGTTATGGATGCCAAGATCATGCATCAATGCATCAAAGTGTTGTAGACAAAGATCATGCGGAGAGGCCCTTTGATGGTCATCATTTAATGATGGAGGGGCATAATAAGAATTCCTTTTTATGAAAGAATAATATGATCTAATAACATAATCAAACATGTAAAATATATCTCTACAGACTCTTTCCCAAATAACATAAAAAGATTCAAAAAAATATGCCTCATGTGTAGCTTCCATATCATGAATAAAACCATGAATATTCTTCCCAATTTGATGAAGCACCTTCATAACTCTATAACAAAGCTCATGAGGATCTGAATGTTGGAGTCATTTACCCAACATGCACACTTATTTGGTCAATTTTGGCCTATTTACCCACTCTCCTAAGTTTAATTGACTTACTTGGCATCAGATGAGAACACTATGACATCGACATGAGCACACCCATGCCCTCCTTCAGTGAAGGAGGCCAACTAAGCCTTATCCTTCATTCGAGGAGGCTAATTGGGCTTCCTCCTTCAAACAGAGAGCATTTCTAGGGTGATTTGAGTGTCATAAATGCACCCAATTGCTAACTGATTGTTACAATCAGTTAACCTGAGTGTTGAAGGTGCCTCCATTCATTATTTGATTATTTTTTGTCATTATATATGAACTGGAGCTAACACATGTGCCTACAACCACTTCTGATGACATGTTACTTCAGTTAAATCCATCAGAGCTACTTGGATTTATGGATATGCTACCTCCTTCAGTTGGACATGCAGTTACATGTGTTGAGTCACTTTCAGTTAGAATCAGTCATCTATTGCACTCCATTCAATCATAAATTAGTGTGAGAATCAGTTATTGATTAGCTTGGTGGTTAACTATGTGTGCTGACTATGGCTGACATTCACTTAAGATACACACATCCATTCAATTCGAATGACCTCCTTGATTATTTGAATTGTCTTGGAATTCATGCACCTTGCATGATCATTGTATTGTATTACTTTTTCTTATTGATTATATAGAGTTTCTATTCTATTATAGCACCATTATGCCATTTTCATGCTTAATTGTCTTGAATGTCTTATGAGACTATGTTTTAGTCCCTATATTACTGTGATAGATTAATATGGTATCATATCTAATGGTGCGACGAAGCTCATTCTCTCAAAAACATGGTTTTTGATGGATCTTTCATGAAAAATTGAGCGAAAGCTCAAATTCCGGCACTGCACCAGAAGCTGAAGGTTTACCACTTAATACCCCAAGCTAAGGAATTGTTGATCAAGCTTTCTTGATCAATTATGATGGGTCTGATGAAATCCTAAAATGTGCAAGCTGTTCGACCTTGTGGTGACTTTTTTGTGTTTTTTCAGGTACAACTTCGAATGGACTCATCGGTCCCTCTTCTCACCCCATTCACAAGCTATTAAGAATGGAAGTTGAAGATGATTGCATCTCTGAAGAGATAAGGTTTCTAATGGAATTGGAAAAGAGTCTTATGATAATAAGAATGACTGGCTAAATGATGGTGATAGATCTTTTGGAGCAATATGTCTGGCCCTTTCTCCTAGCTTGCGCTGCCTTATTGGTTCTGTTGAATACCCAAAGGATCTCTGGACAAAATTGGAAAGAAACTTTAGCAAGCACAATGAGGATCATAATAGCACTTTGGAGATCACATCCAGCACCACGATATTTCTTTACTCAAAATTATCGGCCTCTACTCTCTCTAATGAAGTTGTTCAAGATGATGAAGAAGAAAAATCTTCTACATAGTCAATTCAAATTGAAGAAAGTCTCCTTGCAGTGACTCCTTCTCCTAATGCTCCAGAAGTTTATGAGATATTTGATATATAATATCCTCATATGGATGATATGGAAGAAGACATTTGAATCTCTGATATTGAAGGAGAACACTGCTGCACTTCCATGCAAACATTCACTAGTGATTTTCCTTTGAATTCTGTGCAAAATTTGCCAGCAATTGCTTCCAAAAGTGAAGAAGAATTTGTTTTTTATCTATCTAATGTTGCTTCTGGTGTGAAAATATGTAATAAATTGAATATTTGGAAGAAATATCAGATTACTAGAGTGTTCCATTTACTCTCCTTGATCTAGATCTTCCAGCAAATTCCTACAGGATTGCATGCACCAAAATTCAAAATTTTGAAGAAGAAGAAAATTGTGCATCCACCGTCTCGGTTGGCCATACTTTTGGATCTGATATAAAAATTATTGTATATGATATGATATTATTTGGATATGATATGATATTACTTGTTTCAAAATTTTGGTTTCATAAACTTCAATACTGCTTGTAGTTGTTCTCATCAACGGTGTGAAGAAACAAGTACCACAAGTCTCCTTCAAAACTGTTGCTGGGGATTTGAATTCATTCCACACTTTTGGATATGATATGAAATTATTTGTATCTGGTATGATCTCATTTATATCTGATCTGATATTAACTGGTTTGATTTTTAGATTCCAAGAGATTTTGGTACTGCTTGAAGATGCTCTCACCAATTTCGGTGTGAAAAATCAAGTACCACAATTCTTCTTCAAATTTGTTGCTGGGGATTTAGTGTTAGTTTCCTCTTATGAGGTTTCTGATATTTTATTTTTGAATCATTAGCTATTTATAAATCTATATCACATTATGTATCTCAAGCATTTGCTCTCCATAGTCCCAGGGCTTCTCTACCTTTGGTCACATGTTCATCTCCTCACAGAACTAGTAAAGAGGAAGACATTTTGCATCCACTTGGACACTTGATTCCTAATACTTGGGGATGATTTTAACACTAATGGTTTGATGTTTAAGGCTGAAACATATCAGTTTCTTTAGTCTTCCACACATGGTTCGAATCCTCAAGCACTTTTTCTCTCTTATCAGTTGATTTCAGTTGCTCTACATGGGTCCAATTTTCATCTTGCAGTTGTCTATGTTCCCAATTCATTTGAGCACATTATTATTATTCCAAAGAGGAAGATTCATCCATACATATTTGTTTAGTTTGGATTCAGAGGTTCACATGCACAGTCTCAGGATGCTGCTGCATAGAAGAACCAAAAATTTCTTGATTTACTACTTAGATTGAGGGGGGTATTTTTCCCATGAGGTTTTTCCCATTTCCTTGGTTATATTAAGAAGTTAATTTATTGTGCAGGGTGACCTATGGCCTTTTTTTATGGGCCCCTAGAATTTCATGCATTTTTTTTAATCTTCCTGAGTATAGCTTAAGGGGGGGTGTTGGATTCATTTACCCAACATGCACACTTCTTTGGTAAATTTTGGCCTATTTACCCACTATCCCAAGTTTAATTGACTTACTTGGAATCAAATGAGCACACTATGACATCAGCATGAGAACACCCATGCCCTCCTTTAGTCAAGGAGTCCGACTAATCCTTCTCCTTCATTCGGGGAGGCTAACTGAGCTTCCTCCTTCAAACAGGGAACATTTCTGGGGTGATCTGAGTGTCATAAATGCACCTAATTGCTAACTGATTGTTACATTTAGTCAACTGAGTTGTGAAGGTGCCTCCACTCATTATTTGATTATTTTTTGTCATTATTTATGAATTGGAGCTAACACATGCTCCTACAACCACTTTTGATGACATGTTTACCTCAGTTAACTCTATCAGAGCTACTTGGAGTTATGGATGCACTACCTCCTTTAGTTGCACATGCAGTTACATGTGATGAGTCACTTTCAGTTAGACTCAGTCATGTATTGCACTCCATTCAGTTAGGACTTAGTGTGAGAGTCAGTTATTGATTAGCTTGGTGGTTAACTATGTGTGCTGATTGTGGCTGACATTCAGTTAAGCTACACACATCCATTCAATTCGAATGACCTCCTTGAGTATTTGAATTGTCTTGGAATTATTCACCTTGCATGACCATTTTATTGTATTACTTACTCTTATTGATTATACAGAGTTTCTATTCTATTACAGCACCATTCTACCATATTCATGCTTAATTGTCTGAAATATCTTATGATACTATGTTTTAGTCCCTGGATTATTGTGACAGATTAATACTGAAATATTAGAATATATGTCAGACACAACAAAAAATATCATAGGTATGGTGTCTCCATGATCGAATGGCTCTATAGAGAGAGGAAGAGTGAGCAACTAGATCACAATTGTAATTGAGCAAACCTGGAGGGTATGGAGACTTGAGATTTGAACCATGGGTGGTAAAAGAAATTCCATAAATATGGAATAGAATTCACATGAATTCCAATGATATTGATTTCCAACCAATGAAAGGAACACAAAACATAAAAGAAACATATACAAGTGACATAGTATTGGAAACTAGGAAATTTTGAGATTTTCCAACTAGTGAACTTGAGGGTTGTTGGGTATTTTGGTCATGAAATGGTTGGGGAAATGAGTATATGAAGGTCATAGGATGTATATAATCCTATATATCACCTTCAAAATCAAAAAGGGAAATATCGGATTGGATTTGGAAAGAGCTTTCAGAAGACACATCAGAAACTAGAAAAAAATGACTAGTTTTGGGAGGAAGATTTGGTGAACTAATTGGGGTTTATTCCAAGGAAGGGATGGTGGATTTAGATTCTTAATATCAAAATGTAAATAAAAAACAGATCCATCAGAAACAAATATATCAAAAATGGGTTTTACCCATGTACTCAATGCATGCTCAGGCTTACCACTTCCTTGCTTGCGCTCCCATCCTCTTACAAATTCTAGAAGATAAATATGGTTCTCCTCAAGGATATTGTTAATGATGTCCATATTATTTCTAAATAATTATATTTCAAGATTTAAACCTATTCAATAACCACATGTTGTTCTCTCTCTCTCTCTCTTTTCTACTCATGGATCTCAAACTCCCATCAGTAGAACTGGAGCTTTCTGAACTTGACTGCTTCTTCTCTTTCTCTCTTTGCTTCAAATATTTATTCTTGCCTTTGGCTTTATTTGATACACCAATAGAAAGGGATTTTTCTTTGGTGTATTTAATGGAACCCATTTGTATGAGCTTGTCATGCTCCTGATTCAAAGACTCCATCAAGTCTGCTAGCGCAGACATCCTTTAATTTCTAGCTGTAAGCTTTCTGGAGTGAAATGTCAAAACAAACATAGAATAATCGGGACCTAGCTTAGAAAGGATGTACAAGATAAGTTGATCATATTTCTTCTCTATTCCCCACTTTTTTAGATAAATTACTAGCTCTTTGAACTTGGTAAATAAGTCTTGAATGGTCTCATAATGAGTTGGGCTCAAGGAGATTAGCTCGTTCTCAAGCTGATGACCTCTCATATCATTAGTATTCGCAAATAGTGACTCAATATTGATCCAAAATTCATTGGGTGCACCAATAATTTTGACATGAAAGAGGAGCTCCCTTGAAATGCTGAGGCAAATATTTCCAAAATCTTCATCAAGTTGATTGAAGTAATTATCTTTCTCTACTACAGAGTTGGGTTCAAATTCAATCCCCATGGTGACTCTATACATGCCTTTCTACCTCAGATGGATCACCATTTTGGACTTCCATTCAAAATAGTTGAATTGTGTAGCAGTAGCCGAGTCTGCTCCATCCTACTTGCGCAACCTATGAAAAAAACACTATAGAACCTGTAATGCAAACACTCGAATTTTTTGGAAATATTCCCTAAACAACAACTCAAAAATATCTAGACTTGTTTGCATATCTAACCAGCTCTGAAACCATGTGGGAATTTATTTACAATGAAACCTAGACGCTAGAGCAATATTCACACTCAAATTATTTGACAAAATATCCAAGAGAACAACAAAAGAGACTGAAATAACACATGTGAATGGTGCTAATAACTGATCATATTATTACAGTACATATTTTATATGTTTATGGTATCTATTTATAATACGTTGGGGAAAATTTGTGATCCCTTGTAGGCCATGTGAATGCATACAAGTGTCAGGATAGCATTTGACCCCTAAACCCCCTAGTTTGACCAATAGGCTACCAAACCTTACCAAACAGTCACGAATACATGTGTGAACATGTAAGGAGAATTATTGGGTCATAAATGAGGGAAGGCTATCATGGGAGAGCACATGGGTGAGTGGAAGAGTCTCTAGGAGCCAATAAATGCCCAAGAAGACCAGAAAACAACCACATTCACACACTAGTGCCCCTAGTCAAAGATGGAAGTGGTTTTCAATTAATGTAGGTGCCTGGATGACATAATGATCAAATTAGAGCACCTCAACTATCAATTTATGAGACAAAATCACCTATCTAACCAATATTTATCAGTATAACCTAAGGTAAACCATACAAATAAGCACAAGACAAATGATTATGTCTCCTAGGTAGATCACCATGGTACTAAGGTAGATTATTTATCTAATACTTCTTCCATTACTTCGATAGGATATTGATAGTTATCTCTAAGTTGAAATTTTTTGGTTGCTATGGGAAGACCCGGGTTTACTATAATTAACCAACAACACCCCTAACTCACTGGCCCTTTCGGTGACAGACCACGGAGCGGCCTGAAGTCTCACCCGAAGTGATTCTAATGGGTTGGCCAAGGACTCAAGTGTCTTGGCCCAGGTTCTGCGGTGTCCTACTTGCAACTTGCAGCTCTTCTAGCTGCGAGGTCTCCCTTTCTCTGTCACGCATTTCCTCTCCACATCGCGCAGCTTCCACTTACTCGCGATGACTCCAGCCCTTATCGCATCGCCCCACTCCGGTCAACACGTAACTTCCTCTTGCGCTAGACCCTTAACCTGCGGTTTCACGCACCACAGCTTCTCTGCGGTGCGATATCGCCTCTCTGCGATATCCTACCGCAGCATCTCAGCGCACTCAACGTTATGTGTATCCGACTTGCAAGATTCAACATACAAGGTTGTTTAACACTGTGACTAATAACTGTCTTGAGCGAAGCACAGACGAGCTCTTATAGAGAATACTTAAAGATTGCAACTTATGTTTATCCTTCTATCATGCTGCAAACTGAATAACACATACATACACTTACTGTAAACAAAGTCATGCGCAAAATAACAGATAACAGTAAACAAATACAATCACATGCATTCAACACATAACACACAGGTTTTACGTGGTTCACTCCCAGGATGGAAGCTACGTCCACAGAACTGTGTTTCTCTATTATAGCTCAGGGGAAGGTAAACACAGTTCTGTTGCACCGCATATGCAGCTAGAGATCTTCTGGGTAACTCTGTACACAGCCTGGATCCCTTCTCTGTTAGATCCCTTCTCTATCTCTATATTGTCTCTCTTACAATATACTTTTCCCTATCTGTCAATCCCTGCGGATTGTTACATACAAGCTCAGTGAGCTGGCTACTAGTTTTTGTAAGATAACTACAGCTAATAACAGAACCAGATCTCAACTCTTACAGTGCTAAAACACTAGAAACACTTAGCCAGTTGATCGACTCAATGGCTAACTATCTAACTATCTAACTACCCAACAGACTGACTAACTGACCAACCCTTTTACAATACAAAATACATCCCTTTATAGGAGGCTCGAAGGTCTCGCCATTACAACACTGTGGGCCTGTCCCAATAGTAATCCCAAAACCCTAACTAGTGACAGTCGGCATATCTGTACTTGGGGTAGCCGCTTTCTGTCACACCACAGCTCTCTGTAGTCTTCCATGCTTCCCGGCGCTGATCATGGGTACTATGCACTGCTTCCCTTCACCACAGCTTCCTGCAGTCTTGCATGCTTCCTAGCGCTGACCATGGGTACCGGCACTGCTTCCCTTTCTGTCCTTCATCTTCAATACCTCGGCCTTGTCGCTCCTTTTCCTTGATGAGGGTATATGAACCCTCTTGTCTTCGCCGCTGCCTTCAATGGAGTGTTTGAGCTCTCTCTTATCGGCCGCTCAGGTACCGTCGTCTTCCTTGACTTCTCTGTCTCAACAGTAATGGTTTCCGACTCTGATCTGTGGCTAGAAACCTGCTACAGCGTCGTAGATTTACCTCTTATATCTCTGCCAAAACTGTCTATCCACCAAAATGGCAGCTTCTTCTATAGTTGCGGGACCCTACTCCAACAGTCCCCTAACACTTACTTGTGGCTCGCCCTCGAGCCACTACCAGTGGGCTTCTCCTGCTCTAACTTCTCCTTGGCTTCCTGCGAAATTCGTTGCAACTTGTCCCGAAGTCCTACGACTTCGTTCTGCATCTCTTCGACACGCTCTTGTGCCGCGTCAAGAAAATATTGACTAATATTGGAGTCTTCTATTTAACTTATTTTGTAGGGCTCTCTTGTTTTTCCTTCCCTCATTGTCATGCTCTCGCTCTCATCGCTTGTGAGGCCTCTGAGGATCCTCAGATGTTTGAGAATTCTTCCACAGATATCCTTTCATCTTTATCTGGGTTAGAAATTTTATCACAAAAGGAATAGGAATCTGTATCTTCCAACCTTCTCAAACATTTCATTCAGTCTGGGTCCTTCCTTACGAGAACTACAAAGGCCTTGAATTCCATTCCGAGAACAAGCCTTTGTCTGCACGCTGGAGTGTTGCTGGATTGATTTTGCTGCTCTGTTTTATTTTTCTCCTCAGCAAGTCGCTCCAGGTGTTCATGATGACTCTGATCTCCAGATTGTCGTTTCTCTGCTACAACGATCTCTTGTTCTTCTTTCAGCTGACCAGATAGGTCAGCTGCCTTCTCCTGTCGCTTTCTTTTTCTCATTTTTACTCTCTTCCTGGTGGGAGATTTCTTCTCATCATTCCTCTGCTCTGCTTTCTTATCTTCAGTGATCGGCTCGTCTTTCTTCTTTTCTTCAGCAGAGACTTTGATGACATCTTCTACATCTTGTGCTTGACTCCTCATCCTTGGCATCTGGCTGACTGGTGATGCTCCTATTTTCACAACCTTGGGCGGCGTCGTTATAGCTCCTGATTTTATTTCTGGTGCGCCTTCAAGTCGTGGCATAATATAGTCTTTTGCGTTATGAACTTCTTCCTCCATCTCTGAACTGGATTCTTCTATTACCTGAGATTGGATCCTCATCTATGGCTGCTGTCTGGTCTATGATGAACTTGGATGGACACCCTTAGGCGGCGTCGTCATGACACCTGCGAGGCCTTCATGCTTAAATCTTTTCAAAATGGCTTCTATAGGTTCGTCCTCAGACAGAACCCACTTGGTTGAATATCCTGTCCATGCAATGGCTTCGAAATCTATAAATCACAGCACTCTGTAACGGAATTAGCTCTGCATAGGGAAAACTTAACAGCTTACTCTATAGCTCTCGGGTTTTTGCAAATGTAACCCTCCCACTTGAAGAATTTATGCTTTTATGCCGAAGGAAAGAATCCCGGACGCAACGGTCATCTAGGATGAACCCATCGGTCATATTAATTTCCTGGACGAGACCATACCCATCATGTCGATCCTTAATAAATGCCGAAATCCGATCAGTTTCCCTCGAAACGTGTGTGTACAGGCACCGGTCTCGTCGAAGATTTGCCAAATCTTGAAACTTAACTGTCCTGCTGCCAAATCTACGGTAAGGTATACCAGTCATTTCTTCATTAACTGCCTGTCAGAAGGCGACTTGACTGGCGCTCTGTCGGTTGCAAAAATGGATACGTGGCATGGAGAAACATCGCATTGCTGCAATGACACACCGCATTGTCTCTTCAATCAAACTTAAGCGCTCTTTTTTTTTTCGTGTGCAAAATGAACCATCCTTATGCGATTACTCGTACTGAGAATACCTGCCGGTGTAGACTAATTCCCAGTGCGATGCCTCCTTCCAACTACACTAGACATCTACACCGACATAAGCTTTCTAGCTAGGGATGATAGGTGGGGCAACTATCACTGTAGAGCTTAAGCCTACTACAATTAATCCATGTGGGAATAATCTCCCCATTCAGCGTACTGAGCTGAACGGTGCCTCCCTCTATAACTTGCTATATCTGATATGGCCCTAACCAGTGCATTTTGAACTTCCCTGGGAACTTAATGAATTTTCTGTCATAAAGGAGTACTAGTTCTCCAATCTGAAGAGTCTTACTCTTAATGTGCCTGTCATGCCAAGATTTTTCTCGTGCCTTCTACACTTTTTGATGAAAGCCTGATGAATCTGTCTTCCTCTAGGGCAAGCAACTGCGCTAGACTTTCACTCATCGTGTCTGTATCAGCCATCTCAGTGATCTGAGCAATTCTTAAACTGGGAAGAATATACTCCATAGGCATAACAGCCTCCTGTCCATACACCAAGCTGAAAGGTGTGTGTCAAGTAAGCTTCTTGCATGTAGTCCTGTAAGCCCATAATACAACATTAACCCTTAGGTCCCAATCATTTATTTGACTGTTGCAAACCTTCGTAAGGGCATTTTCTAGAATCTTGTTAAATGCCTCCACCATACCATTAGCTTGTGGATGGTAGGGAGTGCTCTTATGGTTCCCATTCTGGAATTCTTCTGTCAAGGCTTTAATGGTGCAATTCAAGAAATGTGTGCCTTGATCACTCAAAAAAATTACTGGGCATCCAAATCTATTGATGATGTTTTCAAAAAGGAACTATGCGGCTATAGCAGCATCATAGTTTCTTACTACTTTGGCCTCTGCCCACCTGGTGAGATACTCTGTTCCCGTGATGATATATCTCGCACCAGTCTATTTCCCTGGTGGGTTGATAGGACCCACAAAGTCTATAGCCCATTTGTCAAATGCGCACAGCGTAATCTGTGGTCGCAGCAGCATTTCATCTCATCGCAAAGGTTTTCCTACCCTCTGGCAGATATCGCAGCATCTGCAAAAGTCCTTAGTGTCTTTGTGTAATGTAGGCCATCATAACCCTGCAGCAAGGATTTTCTGTGCAGTTGGCTTTCCTGCGAAATGACCTCCCGCGGTTCCTGAATGTGCCTCTTTGATAATAGCCTCTTTTTCATGTGACATCACACATCTGCGCAGGACTTCATCTGGACCTAATTTATATAACTGTCATGTGATTAGGGTGAAGTCTGTTGCTTTAAAAACCAACTGCTTCTTTTGTTGCTTAGTAAACTCAACAGGTGTCGATCCTGTAGTGAGAAAATGAATGATATCAGCATAGTGGTCATCTATGATTTGGATAGAAAACAACTGTACATCTGGCAAATTGTCCTCTAGGTTACTTGGATCTTCTCCTGAATCTATCCACGACAGATGGTCAGGTCCAGCATTTAATTTTCCTCGTTTCACTATGATTTCAAAATCATACTCCTGAAATAAGAGTAACCATCTACAGACTCTTCCCCCTAACACTGGCTTATTGACCAGATACTTCAATGCAGAATGGTCAGTAAACATCTTGAATGAGGCACCCAACATGTAGTTCCTGAACTTCTATAGAGCATACACCATAGCTAAGCCTTCTCTTTCTGTCATGGTGTAGTTCTTTTCTGCTGTCGATAGCTTTCTTCTGGAGTATGTGATAGGATGGTCGATACCTCCTTCACCTGGTTGCGTTAAAACAACCCCTAGTGCGATGCTAGATGCATCCACATGTACATGAAATGGCTTAGTCTAGTCTGGAAATACTAAGATGGGCGCTGTAACCATCTTCTCTTTAAGTGTGTCTAGGCTCTGCTAACATTCCTCATTCCATAGGAATTTTACATCTTTCTTTAACAGTTTTTCCATTGGCATTGTAATCTTTGCGTAGCCCTTGATGAATTTTCTGTAGTACCCGGTATGACCAAGTACTGTTCTCAGTTGTTTGACTGAGTTGGGTGCTGGAAGATTGATGATGATGGTGATCTTTGCGGGATCTACCATCAAGCCTTGCCTGCAAACAATGTGACCCAACAAAATACCAAATGGTGCATAGAATATACATTTTTTCAAGTTGAGAGAAATCTGGTACTGCCTACATTTCTGTAACATCAGTCTTAAATCTCCTATGTGCTTGTCAATTAGTCCAAATACAGTCCAGTCATCGAAATAAAATTCTAGGAATTTATGGATGTATTTNGCAACTACTACTCTAGAAAAGATAGCTGGTGCATTCTTAAGACCAAAGGGCATTACCGTATACTGGAATGAGCCCCATTCTATTGCAAAAGTGGTCTTAGATGGGTCTTCTAGGTGGATTCTGATCTGGTGATAGCCTGAAAATCCATCCGTGAAGGAGTAGACCTCCTGTCCTCCCACGTTGTCTAACACTTCATCAGTGAATGGTGTCGGAAATGGATCGTGAGGTTATGCATCATTGAGTTTACGCAGGTCGACACAGGTCCTGATGTCTCCTTTGGTTTTCTTCTCTTGTACGACCATGGGACTAACCCAGTCACTTTCTTCCATGGGCTCAATGATGCCTGCTGCTAGCATCTTATCGATCTCATCCTTGAATTTTTCTTTATAGAGCGGATTTAATCTGTAAGGATGCTGCTTGACTAGTCTGGAATCCTCCTTCAATGGTATCCTCATTACTCCCAAGTCTCCAACTATTCCCTTCATCTCTGTGAACTTGGTGGGAAATAGGTCCTAATAATCATGTAGCAAATCTGCAACCTGTCCTACTGTTTTGTCATCCCAATAGTCTCCAATAGAGGCAAACTTTGGTTCAGTGTCTGTGCCAATATTGATCTTTTTAATCTTGATCGGTTCCGTGATCGCTGGAATTTCTAACTTTGGTCCGTCAACATCGCGATTCCCTTCTGACTCTGGAATGTTGATGTTGCGAGGATCCTCATCCTCATCCTCATCTGCTGGTTCTGCTTCAAATTTATAGCACTCGAGTGCATCTACTAACTGGATGGCCCACTCAGATTGAGTATGTACTGATAGGGTACATTCTTCAAATATCTTATTCTTTGTTATATCTAGGGCCTGATCAACACTTGGATGTTCTGATTCAAAAGCGAAGGTGAGTAGAAAGCTGTCTATCATAAGTGACCATGTAGTCATTCCCTTGCGCAATTTAGTCTCTGTGTACCAGTTCCTTGGAACTGTGTCTAAGGTGTGAATGAATCGGCGAACCCATTCGTCCTCGGGGATGTCCAACCAATTCTGTTCACATGTCTGAATATGTGACCTGGGGTCACATTCTCCTGTGTATTTCTGCTGGACATACTCTCTGTCGGTAGAGAATTTGATCGCCATCAATCTCTTAGTGTCATCCCATGATGCGATATTCTCTTTATGTGCATACCACCATCTTGCAAGTGTGGTTCGTACTGCAAGGTCCATAGCTGTGATCCTTTGTTCATGAGGAATTTGTTGCTCGAACTGCGTGAAAAAGTCTTGGATATCTGTTAGACCATGAAATGATGGAATCTCACTGATCTCTGTGCCAATCCATCGTATTGACTTAGTCATGTACACACATCTGTGTGTTGAGACTTTGTAAAGTCTGTTCTTCCAGTTCTCTAGACCAACATCCGAATCCGATGCACATGAGCTGTCGCATTGCCAACTAATGTTCCCTTCTGTGGTTGGGTTGATGTAGTCGCTCTGGTTCGTAGTCATCTGATAGAGACTGTCCACGTTACGTGCCTCTTCCTCTGTGCGGATAGGTTCAATGTATCTAGGACCTTGAAGAGGATCTAATGGTGCGATGACCCATATCTACACATCCTCAAAGGTCATTTGTCTCCTCTTTAAGTCGATAACAGCCATGTTACCGATCACCCAATCAATGCCTAGTAATGCTGGATACGGTCGACTATCGCCAATGATTTCTATAACTTCAAAGTCCGCAAAGCTATGAACTCCGTCAATGTCAACTGGCACCTGCGGTAATTGAACCAGTGGTGATACTTTCTGCTAATTAGCTAATCTCAGATGGATAGGCGATCTGACTAACTTAGGGCTACCCATCTGTTCCCATGTCTCTTTAGTCAGAACATTTACCTCTGATCCTAGATCTAGGACCATCTCATCCATTTCAAATTCTCCAATATGTGCTGTGAGCTTCATCTCTCTTCCTGTTCTTGTATGGCCCATAATACTATGAACGACGCACTGTGCACTGCTTAAGAGAGAAGGTTGCTGACACTGATCTATGATGCGCTGGAGCTCTCTGATAGATTTTTCATTTCTGACGAGTTTCAAGCAACTGCGCAGGAAGGATTGTATGCTTCCTGTTGATTCATCCTCGTCACATCTTCCCGATGTGGTAGCCTGCGGTATCTGTACAGGGATAATGCCACAAGGTGCTTGCTGCGGTACGCCCCTAGACGGCAGTACCTGCGATCCTGATTGCATAGGATCATCAAAGAAAGTCTTAGCTTCCTGAAATGTCTGTTTATTCTTCTGTAGGTCAAGTGGTGTTGCTTTGTTAGCAGCTCTGTGCACCCACTCCTAACCTATGTTCTTTTCAATATCTTGTGATGTCCCACTGGTGGAAGCATCGCTGCGAGTCACAATGTTGACTCTTGGTTCTGGTTCTTCCTGCTCAGCAGCAATGAGCTAGATGTTCTAGTGTACTACTGGCTTAGGTTCTCTGATCTTAGCTATCAAGGTAGGGCATTCTTCTATAGTGTGATCATAAGATTTGCAGTAGTTACATGTGGTAGTGGGGCTCTGACAGTCCCTAGCATAATTTCCTACAACTCCACAGTTGTAACAAGTGACTGGTCCACGGCCACGACCAAAGCCTTCTCCTCGGTCAAAGCCTCCTCTGCGCCCTCATCCTCTGAATCCTCCTCCACGGCCTCCATGAGCCGGGTCATGCTGTGGTCCTGCTGCGGGACCTTGTGTCTCTATTTGGACTCTGTATAAGTCTTTCTTTCTCCTGACCATGAGGTCATAGGCTCGGCAATCATGTTCATCATGGCCTATAGACTTACAGAATACGCAGTATAATTTCTTAGGTGTCTGTACATACTTCTGAAGTAGAGGGCATTGTTGTGGTAAATGTCCTCGTGTTTTGCATATTTCACACCACGGCCCGTGGGTCTGTGGTAAGGGGTTAGGAGCCCCAGTCGCTATATACTCTACAAAGACTGGACAGTTGTCTTTAGTATGGCCTTGTGCTTTACACTTTACGCACCATATTTCTTGCATAGCCTCTTTCCCTTTCTTAAGCTCATGCATCTGTAACGTGAGATTAGCCAACTGGTTTTGTAATGTTGTCATGCCTGTACTAGTCTCTGCTAGAGGTGAAGCCTCTAGTTTCATTTCCATATCTAACGAATCATCTTGAGTAGTGAGTCTCTGCTACATCAGTGGCACTCTGATTTGAGGGAGCAGCACTGCAATAAACCATTCTTTATGCTGCTCTGGCGCAAACTCAAAGCTGACTTGGTCTATAAGGGCTTTGAACTTCTGTTCAAAGTCCCACACTGACTCTGTAGGTAGCTGTTTAATGTCCTTGAGCTCTGTAATGCACTGTGACTCAGAATTAGGTTTCTTAAACTCTTTAATCATGGCATTCCTGGCCTGTATGAGTGTTCTGGGTGTGGCGGTATACATCATGTACCATGTTAAGGCTCGTTCTCTTAGTGTGGTGACCAACTGTACAAGTTTAGTGTTATCGTCATTGATTCCTTTAATGGTCCACATGGCTTCGCATAGAAACCAATGCTGCTCTGGGTCCTCTGCCCCAGTACCCTTAAAGATAGGTAGCTTCATATCATCCCCCATTCTATTTCTACGAGGTGGATGTTGATTTGCTGCACTACTGCCACTCGGCGGTGTAGGTGGAGGTGATGTAGCAGTAGTATGTACTGTCTGCGAGCTACTGGATGGAGTTCCTATGGGATTGTTCTGAGTCCCGGTCTGTTTCTGTGGGGTATAAGGGTGGTAAGGGATACCCCCTTCTGTTCTGTCTATGGTACTATAACTCTGTTGTCTAGTATTAGCTAAACTGTTTTCAAATATGGGAGATCTGAAATATACTTTGTATTTCTTTCCACTACATGTTCGTCCAATGTCATCAAAATCACTTTTAAACTCTTATGACATTACTATATTTACTTATTCATCTGAAACTAGATCCATTGTTCCTTTTTCATGTAATAGCATCTTAATGGACAAGTTTAAAGATTTTAGGTACTTACCACGATAGCCTTTGAAGAAATAGCGCTCAGCCTCGCTGAAGCTTTTCCTCTGATCAACTGCAAACTCTGTGATGAAGCCTTCTAGCACACTCGCAAGCCAGAAGTCCACTTCTCTCGTAAGGGGATTATCAAGGTTCTGCACGGTCTGAATCAGCTCCGGTGTCCAGACAATGTTTCTTTTCTTCTTGAATATGCTCGTATCATTCAACTTTGATAACCAGTCAAACAACTCATCTGTAAAGGTCACAAAAAATATCGCGTGCAGGTTTGTAATGATATGTTTTTGTAACCAGTCCTTTGTGCTCAGTCGAGGACTCCTGTTCTCTCGTTCGGCAAACTCTTTCTGGTTAGACCAAACCCACTTGTGGAGTTCGTCTCTAGTAGGACGCCACCAGAACATCAGTGCTCTATTTGTTCAAAACTGGCAACGAAACCATTTGTTGGTCGCTATGGGCAGACCCAGGTTTACTATAATTAACCAACAACACCCCTAGCTCACTGGCCCTTTCGGCGACAGACCGGGGAGCGGCCTGAAGTCTCACCCGAAGTGATTCTAATGGGTTGGCCAAGGACTCAAGTGTCTTGGACCAGGTTCTGTGGTGTCCTACTTGCAACTCGCAGCTCTTCTAGTCGCGAGGTCTCCCTTTCTCTGTCGCACGTTTCCTCTTCACGTCATGCAGCTTCCACTTACTCGCGATGACTCCAGCCCTTATCGCATCGCCACACTCCGGTCAACACGTAACTTCCTCCTGCGCTGGACCCTTAACCTACGGTTTCACGCACCACAGCTTCTCTACTGGTGCGATATCGCCTCTCTGCGATATCCTACCATGGCATCTCAGCGCACTCAACGTTACGTGTATCCGACTTGCAAGATTCAACATACAAGGTTGTTTAACACTGCGACTAATAACTGTCTTGAGCGAAGCACAGACGAGCTCTTATAGAGAATACTTAAAGATTGCAACTTATGTTTATCCTTCTATCATGCTGCGAACTGAATAACACATACATACACTTACTGTAAACAAATTCATGCACAAAATAACAGATAACAGTAAACAAATACAATCACATGCATTCAACACATAACATGTAGGTTTTACGTGGTTCACTCCCAGGATGGAAGCTACGTCCACAGAACTGTGTTTCTCTATTATAGCTCAGGGGAAGGTAAACACAGTTCTGCTGCACCGCATATGCAACTAGAGATCTTCTGGGTAACTCCGCACACAGCCTGGAGCCCTTCTCTCTTAGATCCCTTCTCTATCTCTATATTGTCTCTCTTACAATATACTCTTCCCTCTCTATCAATCCCTGCGGATTGTTACATATAAGCTCAGCGAGTTGGCTACTGGTTTCCGTAAGATAACTATAGCTAATAACAGAACTAGAGCTCAACTCTTATAGTGCTAAAACACTAGAAACACTTATCCAGTTGATCGACTCAACGGCTAACTATCTAATTGTCTAACTACCCAACAGACTGACTAACTGACCAACCCTTTTACAATACAAAATACATCCCTTTATAGGCGGCCCGAAGGTCTCTCCATTACAACACTGTGGGCCTGTCCCAACAGTAATCCCAAAACCCTAACTAGTAACAGTCGGCATATCTGTACTTGGGGTAGCCGCTTTCCGTCACACCACAGCTCTCTGCAGTCTTCCATGCTTCCCGGCGCTGATCATGGGTACTATGCACCGCTTCCCTTCACCACAGCTTCCTGCAGTCTTCCATGCTTCCCAGCACTGACCATGGGTACCGGCGCCGCTTCCCTTTCTGTCCTTCGTCTTCAATACCTCAGCCTCGTCGCTCCTTTTCCTTTATGAGGGTAGCTGAACCCTCTTGTCTTCGCCGCTGCCTTCAATGCAGTGGTTGAGCTCTCTCTTCTCGGCCGCTCAGGTACCGTCATCTTCCTTGACTTCTCTGTCTCAACAGTAATGGTTTTCGGCTCTGATCTGTGGCTAGAAACCTGCTATAGAGTCATAGCTTTACCTCTTATATCTCCGCCAAAACTGTCTATCCGCCAAAATGGCAGCTTCTTCTGTAGTTGCGGGACCCTACTCCAACAAAATTTGTGTGGATAATATTTCTGAGTGAGGCATGAGAGAGAATCTCTGTGTTCTGTCATATGTTTGGAAGCACCACTGTCTATGTGCCAAGTATCACTTCCATGAGAGATATATCCTATGAGGGATGATACTAATACATATTTGTTATAGCTGATTTTACCACACATGGTTTACACATATTTATGGCCTTCCCTGTCCCTCTGCAAACTCTTTAGACCCCATGGACTTATATTATCCTTTGATTTTTTAATATCATCCCCAAAAAACCTTTGTTTATTGTTGTATGCGACTTTCAGCCCCATACTCACGTGTACACATGACTTCTAACCTCAAACATGTGTACATCGGGATGTGTGCATAAGTCCAAACATTTTTGTATTTTTCCTCATATGATTCCGAAGATCCTGACTCTTGGCCTTCCAAATTCCTTGAGAACGCTCGGATTCAACCCTCCATTACCCTTTTGGAGTGCTATATAAGGAACCCCTTGGATACATTGAAGAGGAAGAATTGAAGAGAAAAGAAACTATAGTCCATTGTTGCCTCAGTTTGCTTATACTTGAGTCTGCATTCCTTTGTCCCTATGGAGCACTTTGTGTTCTTCCCAAGCCTTCCATTGCTTTCTGAGCTTGCTATTGAGAGATGTAGGATTGAGGTGGTGGAGGCCCAGGTGGAGGACTTGGTTTCTCTAGTTTGTAGACGTGCCGACAAAGGTTGTCACTCTTGTAATCTTTGATTTTATTAATAGAAATATCTTCTCCAATCTAATTAATGTGCATTTTAATATGAATATTGTATCCATGATGTATTTAATTTCTTATACATTGTTGAATATATATGCTAGAGTAGGTCTAACACATTATTCTAGAGCACGCTTGTCTTGTTTGCTATTGTTGATAGCGAATTGCTAACGCAAGCGTGAATTGGTAAAGATCAATGGGGATCTACTTCAACCATCTGGAACAACGTACGATTCGATAGCCCTTGGTGTTATATGTTTGGTTTCTCTTGCATATTGAGAAAGATTGATTTCTAGTGTCAAGCTGTCTATTGTGGTACCCCCATGCCATAGGAAGTTTCTCTCCATAACAGAATTGGTGACTTCACTGAGGAGAGTTCCTAGTTGTTTTTCTTTGGGGTTTTGGTATTCAATGTACTTGGATTTCTCTTGATTTCTATGTTTCTGTGTCAAGTTTGGGGGCATGTTTTCCCAGTAGGGTCCTGAAGAAGTAAATTTGGTCTTGGCTTGTCTGTTTTCACTATTTTCTGCCTTTTTCTTCCTGTACGTGGGTTTTGCATTCACAGTCGCGTATACACGTGGGTTTTCCTTGAACAGTCACGTATGCTTTGATTTTGAGCCTTAGTTGGAGGATAAAGTGTTGCTGGCTGAGTTCTAATTATTCCTGAGTCTTCTTGGATGCTTCTAGTGTCTGTATACACCCTCTTTTTGTAACCAGAGACTTCCTTTAGTTGATTTTTTAAGCTTTGTTCTTGTCATCCATTTATCCATTTTTTGTTTTGAGATTAGTGAATTAGGTCTCTTTTACCTTGGTGCCTTGCTTGGCTTCCGTTTGTGAGTGGTTGCAGGGTCTGGGGGTTGTAGAATCATTTATTTCTTTCATATCTCATTTATTGCAAAAAATACAAAAATATTTTTGCTTTTGCATACTTATGCATCTCTTGCATTTTGCATTGGCATGGTACTTGCATTAGGTTTGCTTGTTGAATTATATTTAGATTTTCATATAGGAATGATTGCACTTACATTTGAAGGAAAAATATTGCACTTCATGTAGTGGCATACCTTGTTCTTTATTCTACACATTACACTTGGCATTGCTTTTTAGGTGTGCATATTTACTTCACTGCTAAGTCATAACTTCATTAGTTGCACGACAATTTCTCTTTGAGTAATCATAGCCAATTAAAATAAACGCTTAATAAAATGAATTACACTCTTTTCTTTTATAGGGTGCATCAACAAGAATAGGTTTTAGGGTCTTGGAATAGTTTATTGTGAGTTAGTTCTCCAAGACCACTAAGCAAAACAAGTAGGTATTTGTCTAGATGAGAGTGTGAAACAATTGGTATTATTAGTGTTTCTTAGGATGCTCCTCTTACACGGGAGTTAAGCACGAGGTAGTGTAGGAAATTGTGATTGGGATGACCCCTGGTCACTTTCTCTGAGAACTGGAGATATTTCTAGGATTGTATTCGTATTTGGGGGCCTTTGCGGTACAGTTGGTGCACCCTGAGGGCACTGGTTTGTGCTTTCAGGATTCAGGATTTGTTACCCTACCCATACGGTCGATCTTGCTTGCGACTGTCCACCTGAGCATTGGTTATATTGAGGTGACCTTCATTGCCTTACCTAGGTTATCGAGGGGTATTTGTAGAGGTTATTTTGTAGGTGTCCTAGCCAGGTAGGGGTCGGACAACATAGTTGCTATATGCATTGAATATGAGGGCCACTATAATTGGTTACAAACCTTCTCTTATTGTGTATGGGAGTCTCAAGCCTCTCCTAGGAGAGACATACCTACTTCATTCGGTAGCTCACTTATCCTAGCCTTGGCTTGCTGGTGATTTGGATTTTAATTTTCTTAGGTGTATGCTCTGTGCACGCTAGATTACTTAGGGTTGCATAGCTATATTGATTCTTTTATTTTTTGTTGAGCCATTGTGGATCCAAGTGTGGCACCTCGCCATTCTTTTCATTTAGCAGGGCTTCTACCTTCTACATCTCCTCATTCTTTGGGAGAGAGAACCAGACATTCCAGGTGGACTTATTCTCACTTTTAATCACACACCATCGGTGACCATGAGCTTGAGATCCCAAAGATCCCTAATCTTCCACCACACGTGTGGGAGGTTGAACCTTCAAGCACATATGGGACTCTGGTAGGGTCTGGTTGTCATTCAAATGGACCATCACATGAAGATATTTCATGATTCACAGACTACATGCACCCTAATCGCCGGTATTGGATTTCAGGTGATGAGACTCACCACGCACCCATGAGCACTAGCATTATTAGGTATGGCATGCCTGATATTCTCGAGACTAGTCTGGCACCCCGTGTCGAGTCGGATGTTTATCCAAGTGCTGCGCCTGGGGTAAATTCCATCCGTTTACATGCAAAGAGGTTTGGTAGCACTAGTCACATTACACCTTCCATCCCTATGGTGGAAGTTCCTTCACACACACATCCTAGGCCTAGAACTAGTGTTCCTATTCAGGGACCAGAACATAGACATGTGAATATTGGGGGAACAAGTTGTATTCCTTCACATATTCCATCGTCTTCCATCGTCTTCACATATAGGTTTATTTTACTGTTTACAGTTTTTCGTTATCTTATAAACGTTGAGATTCAATTGTTTTGCCTCTCCAGAATAGACTAAGAAACTTGGGTTGTAAGGCTTTTGTTGGCTATTTTCTTTTAAACTACTTTCGTGAAAATATAATTTAAGTTCATGTGTATACATATCTTAGATAGCGCTAATAGTGACATCAATTTCTTACAACACTTTACTTAGTGACAGAATTGTGTCTTTACTCTTTGGGGTTTAACAATTAAATTATTGTTTAGTAAAATATTTATTTACAGAGACATTTATTCTTCTATTGACCGTGACTGTGTAATGAACTTGGTTATAATAGATACATGGTTTCAACGTGGTTTTATTTTTAAACTATAAAGCTTTGAATATTTAGCTCTATTTATTTCCTATATTATTTCAAAAGTTTGTTTTAAGAAGCCGGACACTTGTCCTGGAAGAAAATTACTGAAATAGAGTATTTTAAGAAAGGACTTGGATGTGAATAGTTGTATTTTTAATCAACTTAAAGCTAATGTGTTGGAAAAATAAGAGACTTTGTATCTATTTTCTTATATTATGTATAGGTTTATAATATTGTGAATTTCATAAATAAAAACGGTTAGTTAATACCTAACTTACTTATGGGAGATCAACTGTAATCCTATTTCTTTGTATATACTTGTACTGTAAATGAAGATTCGGTTTCACTAACTTTAACTACTTAAATTTTTTACAAAAAGAACAGTAGCTTGTATAATTAGCTACATACCAGTTGTCTGAAATCAGTGGATTGTAACCATTATATATAAATTTATCACATCTATTTGCTGAAATATTGAACATACAATAATGATTCAATCATTCTGATAATTATTACTCAACCTAAATTCATATCTTCTTGTACTAGAGTACGTCACTTTGATGAGAGAAAAAATATAAGAGATAATTTATATTCGTTTCTCTAACAATCAGTTTCTATATAAATACTAAAACCAACAGTCATTAATTAATTATCCATTAACTATCCACTTGATTGAAACAAATACAGCCTGCTAAAAATAGAAATAAAACAATGTCTTAATACAGATTAGAGTTGGAACCTGGATATGTTGCAGAAAATGGACTAACACCCAATTGAGACTGTTCCACCCAACCTTTTCTGAAGCATCCAAATCACTTGCTTAGGACCCCCTAGCTTGCTCACTGCACCACTATGACAGAGATCTCTGCTACACAGCAGACTTCTGCAGCTTAGCACTCAGTAGCAGACTTAACTCAGCAAAACACTATAGCTATCCCCTCATCAAATTCTTTGTGTGCCTGAATTTTCAGTTTGCAACAATCACAAAGTTCATTCTCTCAGAAATCAGAATGAGTAGTGAGCCTCCTGCTCAATTTGATGGTTTATATAATATTTCCTAGGTCTTTGGGTCAGTTTTGGAATTTAATGAGCCACCCATCTCAGTTCCCCCTGTCATGTAACATGACCACTTGTTTAGGGATTATGTTCTCACAACAGCTAGAAAGTGAATGCTAGTGCTACCACTTGTCAACCAACTTTCTACAACTGCTCCTTCCTCTTAGTGGGCAGTGAATAATCATTTAATAGTCTCTCGTGAATATGTGTCTCTTTTTATTAATTATTGATATAAATAATTCTTTAATTACAGTCATCTTTTACCCACTTGGTCATAAACTTTACAACAAAATTCAACATAATATTTTTGCTGAAATAAATAATAAATATTTATTTTTCAATTTTAGGTATGTTACCATTAGAATATTTATGTATAATAATTATTAAATTTTACATTAGTGAATTACTAGTTTTTGTTCCTAAGTATGTTATAATTTTATTTTTTTTAACATTTTTCATATTTATTAATGTAGACGTTATCATCTAACGCTTTTAATTATAAAAGTATATGACACATTATGACGAGTGGAAGGAAAAGCCACATTTTGCTTTTAATTTTTATTAAGAGTTTATGAAAATAAACTCTTTCATGTCATTTTTAATTATATTTTTACAAAATAGACTTACAAATTGACAATTTAATATTAAGTGTTGCTCTATTTAATATGCTTGGTTAAATAAGAACATAATAAAGAAAAAATAAAATTTAAATATTATATTTATGAATTATCAAGTTGACACCCACAAAATGTCTATTTTAATATCTTGTTAGTATCGTTTTGATAATTAAACCTAGAGTAAAAGAAAAAATCTAGACCCTTTGTTATGAATGGTTTATTTTACATATTATTTTTTAAATTATTTTTATATTTTATTTTTATTATTTTTCTAATAAGATTAAAAAAAACATAAGATACTAGAAAAACTAATTTACCTTATCTTTAATTATTAAATTAAAATTGTTTATTTTATTTAATTTATATATTTTTTTAAATTTAAAGTAAAAACCATACACAAATAGACAAAGATAAAATTTTTTTTTAATTTAAAGTAAAACCACCAAAAATAAAAAAAATAAAAAAAAGACATTTATATATTAAAGAAAAGTTTGTATATAATACCTCTGTACTTATTCTTATATATCTTATTCATTTAAAGGGCATAATTTGCTCATTGGTCCTCATAGGTATTGGCCATGAAATTAACCTATATAATTCATTCTGCAGGTTGGAAATATTGTATTTTTCACTAAACCCCTCGCTCGCTTATTGGTGGAGGACATGTCTTTTATGATTTATGTCAAATCAATAACATAAAATTATAATGCCATGAAGATAGCAAATCTAGACAAGGAAACCCACTTTCATAAGCACTATCATGAAAAAGTAAGATCAATTATATAATATCTAATATAAAATATAATATCAACAAAATCATTACTTCCTGTATGGTTGCATGACCCTGTATGGTTGCATTACTTATGCAACCATATTGCTAAAATATAACAAATTCAATATAATTGTTTAAGATCTTTGGTTGTCCTATCTGCAAGGATTATGATATCATCCCACTATAAAGAAACACTGGACTCCCACACTTGAAATGCTAGTAAACAAATTATCAATAATAGATTGCATGCTTGAAACTCGGAAGTTGAGGAAATCCCTGTCATCTCAACTTATCAATATGAGATTTCCTTGAAATCCATGTCATTTCCTTATGATATGTCCTTGAAATCCATGTCATTTTCCATGAAACTAAGTAAATGCTCATCAACTCAACTTATCAATATGAGAGTATAGGCTTATGATATTTGCTTGCAACCATGAGGTCCAATATTAAAAAAAATGAGGAGAAGAGTGGAATAAAATAATTTACAATTTTTTTAATATATAAATAACAAGTATTTTTTTAATCTATAAATAACAAGTACATATTGAGATATATAAATAATAATTAAAATTGAGAATTTAACAAGCTTAGATCTAAATCTTAGGCTCTATCAAGTGCCAAGAGGGATCAAATCTCTGGAGGTGCAAAATTCTTCTTAGGTATTGCACTCAATGAACTATCAACTTTGTTGTGTCCTACATATAACCATTAATTTGATTTAAACCAAAAGGCACNACCATATGCAAGGCCCTCCTACAACCATGGGTTGTTTAGGAAGCCTTGCACATGGTCTTAAAACCATTTGCAAGGCCCTCCTAAACCATGTACAATAAAATCATGGGTTGTTTAGGAGGTCTTGCACATGGTTTTAAAACCATGTGCAAGGCCCTCCTGAACCATGTACAATAAAACCACGGGTTGTTTAGAAGGCCTTGCACATGTTTTTAAAACCATGTGCAAGGCCAATATTTGTTTGCGGATAATTCAATATTTTATTTGTTATTATTTTGTTAGGTAAGAACATTACAACATCTCCCCCATATTGTGTTTTTTTCCCTCACCCACATTTTTTTTACCGGATAATTAATTTTTTACTTTTTTATTGTTTTGTTAAGTAGGAAGATTACAACATCTCCCCCATATTAAGTTGTTTTCTTGGCCGACATTTATTTTAGTCTATAATTAAATTTTTATTTATTTATTAATTTTTAGGTATTATTTTTTGCGGACATGTTACAAACGTTATTACGTTACATCACGTTACAAGATTTCTCCCATAATATTCACTATCACTATTATTTTTTGCCGACATGTTACCAACGTTACTAACGTTACATCACGATACAAGATCTCCCCCATATTGAGCTGTAAAGCACCTCTCTGCGCAAAAACTCCATTTGAAATGGACAAACGTTTTATGTGTGTTTAGAGTTTTATGAATTTTATTTATAAGTTATGTCTGCCAAGATATTATAAATTCTTCTTAAATTTAGATTTATTAAAAATGGAATTTTTTAAAATGTTATTTTTCCGTACTAAATTTGAATTTATTAAGCATCAAATGTTTTCATCATTTAATTATTTTTATATGTTACAACAATGTACATCTCCATATTAGTTGTAAACAACCTTGTTATTTATGTTAATAAAAAATAAATATGAGATTTTCAACATTTTCATGAGGATTGAAGGCTTGAGAATTGTCCATGGCATGTAAAAATAAGTTTTCAAAATTTTTAAAAACATGTATAAATGAGTTTATAAAGTTTTAGATTTTTTTAAAAATGTATATAAATGGTTTCATAAATGATTTATGATGTGTTATTAGTTGTTTTGGAGTTTATTAATTTCAAAACTTATTGTCATAAAATCTTCCACTTGAATGAGTTAGTTGTTCTTAAAGGTTCATTAAGTGTGTAAGGAACTTAATCTTCTCTTTACATCTTTTAAGTTTTTTTTTTTTTTTCAACTGCGTATTTCAGTCATACATGTTAGTTCGAGTGAAGATATAATATTATGAGCTAATGTTTCAATAAAACCTTTTCCATTCACATGAACTACCTACTTGGGCATAATCATTACCCTAAGGTAATTATTTCAAATAAATGCAAGTTTATTATGAATGATGTTCAAGTATCCCCATAATACTTTATTTCACTACAACACTATAAGGGATTTAACACAAGGCATGTAATGATATTTAGTTATAATTTCACATCATGATGTAACCCATTAATCTTTAGGTAAACAATGTTATATAAATAAGGTTACTTCCCAATTACTAGTAAAACCCTAGTCCCTTTCAATGTAAGGACTCATACCTTCCTTAAGATACTCATGAAGGTAAAGATGTATAAGCCAAAATTTCTATCAAAAAAAGTAATTATCCGCATATGCATGAGATACATAACATAATTTTTAAGGCTAAAATGCCAAGTAGCCGTGATAATTACATCCATTGGGCCTCTATTTTGCATTAATAATCAATCACTATCATCGGAATGAAGATCATATGCATGACATTGTCGTCATATTCATTCACAATGAATAACATTTAATAGTTGGAGATAATCTTTATTCCTTAAACAACATATAGCTAAAATTTAACTAATGTCTCATTGTAACATTATCATGTAAACTAAAAGAAAGAACATGCACACATTTATTTTACTACATAAAATACTATTTTGATGTTGACCATACCTAACATATAAACCATTATATTCATCATGACCATTAGATATAGAAGAAATGAAACACATAAATTAAAAATATAAAAGGAACACCAATATAGGTGGTTCACCCTAACCAAGGGCTACGTCCACCAAGAATTGTTAAAGATTTTATTAATTTGTCCCTCACCGAAAGTTAGAATTCTATAGCTCATCTGTTGCGATTCTTTTTCTTTTTCCTTCAAGTATCTTCACAGAGAACATTGTCAAGTTACTATTAATCCTTATCGCAATGCCTTCCTTGAAAAGGGAATAATTCCATCTAGAAACAATTCAAAATAATTTTACTTAAAATATCCTAATTAAATATGATAAAAGACTACAAATACAAACTTATTAGGCTTCTTTCACCTTTTAATTAGAATATATATAGCTATAGTAATTAGCCATCAATTTTTACTCCTACGCCATTACATGATAAAGTTCAGACATTAAGGTTCATTAAGTTCTTCCTCCACCTAACTTCCATATACTTATTCTTAGTTTCATATTGTTTTTATCATAAATTATTATTTAGAGATATTGAAGCATGAAATTTACTGCAAGGCCTTTACATTATGTTTGATAACCTCACAATAACTAATCCAGTTCATTCCTAGGTTCACACTAGGGACAATAGTTCGATTGAAGAAGTCGAGCACTACTATGGTGAAAGAAAAAAAAGAATATATAAAGCAGGAAATACACTATAGCGACAAAAAGTATGCACACAGACAATATGCAGAATTCAAACCAATTTCTATTATTACTTCTTCTCCATGAAGGTTGCTTGATTGATTGATTGTCGTATACTACAATAGTGTACATGTTCATATAGAGTGTTGAGATGCTTGGGTGACTACCCGTTACGTTCAGTTACAAAAGAAGTTATAATGGTTCAGAAGTTCAAGCGTTGTAGATGACTGGAATAAAGAGAGACATTATGTCGATGTTCGATAGTCGTCAGTGTCATCGATGCATGTCGAGATGCTGTATGTCGAGCATGAAACATGTCGAGGTTGTCGAATTCAGTTGTTTCGAAGGTTCGGACTTGTCGAAGCCGATACTGAACCTATTGAAGTATTTAAAGTGCTATACTTTGTCGAAGTTCAACAACATGCCAATTGTTGAGTGGATCATTCCTGCTTCCTTAAGAAACAATGGTCTCCATTGCATGCTTTTTCATGTGAGGAAACCTTTGGTTATTTCAGTAGAAAAGTGCCATTTTCCTTATGTGTGGAGTTTTCCAACTTTACCCACTTGAAACAAGGGAATGGAGTTTGTCCTTATATGGTGTATATGTCGTTCTATAATGGTGTCATAAAGGAGAGGTTCCTGAACATTTGGATGGATTCCTTTCGGTTCTGCTGTCTGCAAGTCGTTATGTTCCAACAATGGTGCATGTTATGGTCGAAGTAAATCTACATTGAATATTTGATGTAGGCCAAGAGATGCAGGAATGTTGAGTTGAAAATAATTTTCTCCAATATGTTTAAGGATATTGTATGGACCATATTGCAAAGGTTTCAACTTTTTGAATGGGCCATTGAAGCACACCTTCTTTAGATGTAACCATACTTGATCCCTAGTTTTGAATGAATGAGGAATACAATGCTTATTGTTTTGTACCTTACATTTTGCATTAGCTCACTGCAACATTTCCTTTTCTTAGTTCTGGATGTTGTAGATTTGATCTCTGAACTTTAATTCTTTCTCAACTTCTCGTCCTTCGAACTCGAAGTCATTCGATTGTGTCGAGGAATTGATCAAGTTGATAGGCACTAAGGGTTGAAATCCATAACTGATCTCAAATGGACTCTTTCCCGTAGAACTGTGTTGAGCATGGTTGTAGGTATGATGTATGTATTGGAGGCTATCATCCCATGTTCGACGATTCTTGTAATTGTACATGGGAAGCAATTGTAATACCGATCGATTTACGACTTCTGTCTATTCGTTTGTCTAAGGATGGAAGGTTGTTGAAAAATAAAGTATTGTGTCAAGCTATTGATAGAGATTTTTCCAAAAGGTGCTGACAAATCTTTCATCTCTGTCGGAGATAATGGTTGTTGGAAGGCCATAATGTTTCCAAACATGTTTGAATAAGATAAGAAGTATACTATGTTGTTGTAGTCTTCTTGCATGGTATGAGTATAGCCATCTTGGAAAATATGTCAACTACTACTAAGATCGCATCATGCTGATCTTTCGTAGTAGGATATTTCATCAAGTAGACCATAGAAATAGATTCCCATGTTCAACTAGGAATTGGCAGGGGTGTGTACATTCCTTGTTGTCGATTCAGTGGTTTAGCAATGGCATAGATCATGCATGATCGAACGTACTTTTTGACATCATATTTAAGTGAAGTCCAGTAAAAATACTTTTGAAGGATAACAAGTGTTTTTGCGACTCCAAAATTTCCTGTAGTTTTGCTGTAGTGCACGTCCCAAATGAGCTTCTATCTATGCTCACCGGTCGGTACAAAAAGTTGTCCAAGCTTGTATAGTAAAGTGTCCTCCAGGGAGTAGTCGGTAGTAGACAACGTGTCAGCCTGAAGCTGTCGATAAATTATGGAGACATCGTAGTATACCAAATACAATTGTGGCTAAGTAGTGGTGTCATAACCCTAGATACTCATCACTATATATAATAGAGTAATGGGTGGTCGGTCGAGACAATTGGTTGCGGCATTGGATTTACCTTTTTGATATTTAATTACCAACTGAAATTGTTGTAGGTAATTAATCCACTTGAGTTGTCGAGTTGTCTATAGTTTCGACCGGGACGGGGTGAACTGTAAAGGCTTATGATCAATAAGAATCACCATTTCTTTACAAAGAATGTAGTGTCTCCACTGCTTAAAATCTTGTACAATGGCATACAATTATTTTTCATACGTCAAATACCTTATAATAGTGTCGTTGAAAGTTTTGAAATGAAACACGGCTAGGTGACCCAACTAAGTAATCACTGCACCGAGGGCATAGTCGGATGCGTATGTATCAATCTCAAATGTATTATGTAAATAAAGTAACACAAGTATTGGTGTAGTACAAAGCTTGTTTTTGAGTTGTTCAACAACTTTTTGTTTTTTCGGTGTCCATTTGAAGAAAATTTTCTCATTTCCTTTAGTCAATTGATTTAAAGGCCATGTGGTGTGACTGAAGCCAATTATGAACCATTAATAAAAAATTTCCAAACCAAGAAATTTTTTTAGTTTATGAATGTTTTGAGGAATAGACCAATATTTGAGGATCTATTCTTTTTATAAGTCGACATGAATGGCTACAGAATCAAGTACATACCCCAAATATTTGGTGTTGGTCATCACAAATGAGAACTTTTCCATGTTCATATATAGTTGTTGTTGCTTGAGAGTGTCAAAGACTTGTCGAAGGGGTTTGACATGTTCTTCCCATGATCAACTAAAAATCAAGATGTCGTCGAGATAAACAATGACACATTTGTCGATGAAAGGTCGTAGAAGGTCATCCATATATCTCATGAAGGTTGCAAGCGAATTGGTTAAACCAAATGGCATGACTAATCATTCAAACAATCCTTACGTTGTCTTGAAAGACGTTTTCCATACATAAGTGGACGTGATCGAAATTTGATGATATCCCAACTTAAGGTCAAGCTTCGTAAAGAACTTAGCACCGTTGAGACTATCAATGAGTTCATTTAACCTTGGAAGAGGATACATGTTCTTTAATAAAATATTGTTCAAAGCTGAATAGTCGATGCACATGTGCTAAGTCTCCTCTTTCTTTGGAACTAGGATGACTGGACTTTCACAAGGAGAGGATTTCGAGTGGATGTGACCTTTGTTGATCAAATCCTGGATTTGTCTGCAAATATCTTCATTATCAAGAATGGATCTTTTGTAAACAGATGCGTTAAGTAATGAAGAACCAGGTACAAGTTAAATGGAATGTTTTACCTGACAATGCAGAGGTACTCCGTCTGGATCTTTCAATACGTTCTGATATTCTTCAAGAATATGGTCAATCTGTTGCTATTGTTAGGATATGCGTTGGTCAATGAGCTGACTCGTTGCTACAATAATCCTATAACTCTGAGGTGTTATCATAATCATTGCGAACTTTTGAGCTTGGTTGATAAGCTTCTTTATTTTTTTGGAAGCTATCATAGAAACCATAGATGTATATTGTCGCTTTGGTGTGCCATACAATTGATTCTGAATTCTTAGAGTCACCTTCTATGGCTATGACTAATATGTACCGTGTTGATCCCATAAGTAATGTTTTCCGAGCATGGTGTCGGATAAAGTGGTGCCACATCAAAAAGTACTTCATCTTCAAAAGGATTGATAAAGTAGGTGAGTCTGCATTGGTGAGTGATCCTTAGTTCATGTCGATCCTTCATCCAACCGATATTGTATGGCTGAGGATGTCAATCGGTCAAAATACCTAATTTCTTTGCAATGTTTTCATAAATGAAGTTCTTCTAGCTACCATTATCCACAATTAGATTTAAGTGATTTTTCTAAACCCATATATGTGTATGAAACATACATTCTTGTTCCTCCTCATAGACGATACTCGAGGCTGTCGAAGTGGTCAATGTAGAAGCCAAGAGGGTCGACACTTCTAGTTTTGATTCTACCATGGATTTATCGGATAAGACAAAGGTCGATAATTTTTCCAAAAATGTCTTTTGATCTTTGCATTCTGACGTATCGTGCCAGGATGAATTGTGATAATCACACCGTTTCCCGATAGGAGCTTGTTTGCTGCAATCCTTCTTATATTTATGAAAGTTCTTCTTATGATAATTAGGTTTTGGAGGGGTCAGCTGTGAAGGGTGCTTTGACTTGTCAGAGTCGGATAATGACTTCTTGTTGGATGTTCGATCTGTCAGCTTGTTCACAAAACATGATTTCCCTTTTTGTTTAGCTTCAAGTTTTCTAGCATAATGAAATGCATTCGCAAGTGTAATAAAAGTAAGAAACTCCATCTCTTGTTGAATATACGGGGATAATATGTTGACGTACTTCAAGATAGGAAATTTTTCTTCTTCTTGGACGCCAAGTCTAGCCATGAGTCGATAGAATTCATTTGTGTAACTTTGCAAGTATTGGTCTTTACATTGCCTTAGTTGTTGCCACTTCTTATACTATTGTTCAAGATACTTGGAAGGGTATAACGTCTTTCAGATGTATTCAAAATTTTTTACCCATGTGTTTATGGGGTTTCCTTCTTTTTCCATCTTTGTTAATAAATTTTCCCACCAACAATGTACGAAGGTTGACATCTTCAAGGATGCAGTGGTAACATCTTTTTCACTTCGGAGAGTTGATTCACAAAGTAGTAAGATTCCAATTGTTGAAGGATTTCATGTCAATATTTGCTTCAAGATTCAGTATGTCTAAGTTCAGTTTCAATTTGAAGGGGCTGATTTTATCAGAGTGGGATATTGTTGAGTATTATTTGGATGTCGAAGTGAATCTCATGAGAATATCGCTGAACTAGGAGAAAATTTCGGTTTGTTGATGAGCCAATGCTTTTTTTGATTTTCTCTATCTCCTAAATTGCATGTCTATTGTCTTCTTCTTCGACCATCTTTTTGGAAGTCGAAGAAAGTGTCTTCTTGTATTGTTTAGTTTGCGAGCATGTTTGAACATGCATAAGTTAAATAAATTCGATGGAAGTGCTTATGTAACTTAAGCTCTGAATAAGATGTAATACCAATGATCTAGATCATTCCCAGGTGCACGTTGGGGACAACAGTTCGACTGAAGAAGTCAAGCACTATTATGGCGGAAGCATAAAAAGAATATATAAAGTAGGAAATACACTATAGTGAAACAAAGTATGCACACATACAATATGCATAATTCAAACCAATTTCTATTATTACTTCTTCTCCATCACGGTTGATTGATTGATTGGTTGTCCTATAGTACAATAGTGTACATCTTTATATAGAGTGTTGAGATACTTGGGTGACTACCCATTACATCCAGGTACAAAATAAGTTATAATGTTCAGATATTCAACCATCATAAATGGCTAGAAGACAGAGAGACATTATGTTGATGTTTGACAATCGTCGGTGTCAACAATGCATGTGCGAAACCTATCGAATTCGATTGTGTCGAGGTTGTCGAAGTCGATTGTGTCGAGGTTCATACTTGTCGAAGCCAATACTAAACCTGTCGAAGTAGTCGAAGTGCTATACTTTGTCAAAGTTTGACAACATGCCAACTATTAAGTGGATCATTAACCAAGGAACTCAATCTCCCAGAACCTTTAATAATATCAAACTAACTAGTGACTTCTATTAAGCCTAATGAATCTATGACATTTAATTACCAATCACTATACGTTTTGTAAACAATGTACACTTAATTGTACAAAGATTAGAATTGAACTTCTCTTCAAGAGAACTCTTTCCTCTCTACTTAGTGTGTATAACTGTATAAGTAACAAATAAACAGGGAAATGGATCTGTCCTTTTAATTAGGTCATCCCATATCTATAAATAGGAAGCTAAATAAATATACAGAGAATTATACACACACAACAACTTAAGGAACTGGGATCGATTCTCTAAAAGAGGTCGTCTCCTCTCTACCCAAAGAATTAGATGAATACAATCACTACTAAGGTAATGGGTTGAATACTCTTAACACATTTGTCCCTTAACTGAAGGAATTATTCCTTTATATGTTTCCACTATTACCAGTCTCTTATGTTCAACAAGATTTATTTATTTTAGTTAAGACCTTAAGATTTGGAGATTGCTTCCACAGTCTAAAAGTTATTCATATATAAGAAGTTGAAATTAGATTTCACTTCCAAGTCTTTCATGGAAAGTTTAAGAACAACACTTAGGCCCATTCCAGATCCTCGTATATAACCTTTACTTTTGTTTGTTTCTTTTTTGGTTTTGCTAACAAAAAGGTTTGGAATAAAATAATATACACAACTATTTTGGAAGACTGGGATTGGTCAAATCCTCTAGTGAGCACATCCCTCTCCATAATAATTCTAACAACTACCTATCACTAAACTATAATCATTATGTTTGGAAGGTTTCACCTTCTCTATTGATACAGTCCAATTCGGTTATAAAAAGAATTAATTAAATGACATTAATAAGGAGTTCAAATTGTCTAATGCCATGATTATTTCCATTAGAAAAAACTTTAAATTTATAATACTAATTACAAATTATATTGACAAGAAAACCCGGAGAGAATCTCTTCTTCAAGCAGCTGAGACAAAAAAGGAGATTTCCGCTCTCCTTCAACAACTACATAATCTTCCATTAGAGTTGGCCATGGATACATAATCTTCCATTAGAGTTGGCCATGGCACAACTCCCCTTTTCTCAAGAAAAATCAGCAATATTTTTTTTCTCTTACCATAGAGAGTCAGCTTCCTTCCCCCCTCCCAAAAGAATGATTTCCCTTTGTTTGATGTTAACGGTTTTTTGAAATAATATCTCTTATTTGTTCTTTTAACAAATTGTATTTGTTCANTAATAAATACTAACATGTAGTATATATCAATATGACAACTAGTGTTTATATTAATGAATTTGTTATATATATATATATATATATATATATATATATATATATTTCTATGGCGATTTAAAATAGTTAGATAAAATCTTATTTCACCCTGGCAAATCCGTAGGATTTTATATTAATAATCATCTATTTTATCAATAGAATATGAAAAATTCACATAATAATTATGTGTTTATCTAATAGTAATCAAAATCTATAATTAAATGCACCACTTAGAAAATTCACAAACATTTACATTTACCTCTGTATTCTCCATTGCAAAAGAATTGAAATAATGGAAGGGATGTTACAAACTGGAACGAAGAGACTTCATGAAAATGTTTCAAACTTTTTTGAATCAAATAAAGAATTAGTTTCTGCTATGNATCAGTTTTAGTTCCTGTAGAATTTTGGATACAGAAACCTAAGGAATGTGATTTCTTTCTTTGTTAGTTTATTCCTGCATTTAAATAAGAAAATTAGGTTTAATATAGAGAATTTATGAAGAATTCGTGTATTTTATAAGATCATTATCATCCCTTTCATTTATATTCCTAAATTTGGATATGTTATATTGGAAACTTTTGTCTAATTTCCCACCAAATTTAGAATAAGTATCGAGTTTAAGAAGGGTGTATAAAACCAAAACCAATATGTAGAATTTTTCTGATTTCTTGGTAATAGGACCTGGTTATTTGAAATATACTCTCTAATATCTTGGATTAAACATATCACTTCCTCTACCTTCTTGTTATCACTTTAATTTGGCACACATGTCACATTCTGGTGATTATTGAAGAGAAGCGACATTAACATACAACATGCAAATCATAAGGTTTCTTCATCATCAAAACCAATATACGAAACAATCAAATGAATGATTGAACCATAATTTAGGACCATTGTGTAGGTTTTATCAAAACAAGAGTTCATGATGCACAAGTTAGTCAAAGACAACCTGTGAGAAATCACATGGAAAATACCTTGATACCGTTGTGAGTGTACCAACACATGGACCATTAACATTTGTGATGCATTCAAATATTTGAAACCACATTTTGGCTCCAATTAATTTGAATTGACTTCCTTTACATTCTTGGGAATTCACTAGCCACATACTAGTGCCCTGAAGTCACTTAATGAGAGGGATCATTCACGTGAAGAACTAGTTGTTTGTGGATCTCCACTTGTCCTATAAAAGGCATCCATGAGCATACATTTCATATGGAGAAATCAAGCAAAATGTTATGCTACAAGAATAATATTGAGAGAATGATATTTCAACCTCATTCTTATCATCATTGTCATTCCAAGATCACTTAGCTTATTTCTCAAGAATCAAGTATTTTAGTTCATCATCCCAAGTTAGTTAGCAATAAATTAGAGAGAGATTAATCTTATCATTTTTTAAGAAACATTATTCTAGGTGACGCCAGTGTATTTAATATTTTCCATTGGACATAAAAATATGGTTCAATCCCATCTCTTTGTTGTGTTTTCATCTTATTTATGCAATTTTTATCTTCCAAGTAATCATTATATGTATTTTTGTTCATTTAATAGATTCAACATTGTTTATTAGACTTACTAACCATCAACTTACAATGCTTCTTTACTTACAACCTACAAGGGAAGGGAGGGATTTCCACACTTGGGCCATTTTTCCCACAATAGTATTGGAGACTCAAATAGGGATCGAAAGCATCTCTCCCATTAGAGGAGGAAATCTAGATACACCTCCCCATGGTATTCAGTGACGTAGGCTACCATTGAATGTGCACACATGTACAACAGTGATTAGGTATACTATACTCGGACATAATTTTCTCAACACCATGATTCCAAGATTGATCCTCAGTCCTTCCACATTAAGTGGATGATATCCCCTTCCACACGTGATGGAAGGACCTATTCAAACAAATTTTCCATTTATGGCTAGTTTTAATCTCCTTCAATTATTTAAACTCATAAAAAACCCCTATCCAACATGACTCATCATGGCCTCAAATGTTAATTAATCTACCCTTAGACATTCCAAATTTTCAAGTAAAACAATGGGACAACTAATTTGACCATGTGGTTTCATTTCACCTATGGTGCTTGTCCAACAACATAATCAAATACATCATCCATATTACACTCTTTCAAAAAAACCTCATAAGTACAACAACTAAATGGTATTTCAACTTACCAATAGGAGTGAATACGACCTTTAGGTCCATTTCCACTGTGTCTTTATCCTATTTTCATCTCCCAACTAGCCACAAATTTGACTTGGATATTCTTTCATAATTAACACAAAACACATCTACGCATATCACATATAAATTTACCACATTCATGAAGGATATCGACGATGCACATTGTGTAAAACAAAAATCCAACCTATTTTTTTTATTAGACTAGTTCCTTAATTCCCTCTTACCCATGATCACCAAAGGCATTGTGATAACAATGCCACCAACTAAAGGTGATTCCATCCTAAAAGTCCAACATTTTGAACTAATTTATACCCATTCAAGGTATCTATATACCATCAAGCATGATTCTCCAATTCATTGGTCATTACATCAAACCAACTCCAATACGTCACATACGATTCACTATACCACTGGGATGGAAAACTAGCAAGGAACTACAACCATTTCATATGGATCTCTTACAACTAGATTACCATAGAATACTACTCCTCCATCCCCAACTATCAACATACATTAAAGTGGACTGCATCTACCATTTGGACCATTAACATATGGCCCAAACAATTTGACTTTTCTAAACATGAGGGCACAACTAGTCATTATGTAAGTGAACCCCATGGCTTCCCAAGGACCCACACTAGAATTGTATGGATAATATAGAAATTATAGAGTTGTACCATGACAAAACCCATACTTCCCATTCCATAAACAAACTAGTTCTCACCCCATGGATCTGGTGGAGTCATTTACCCAACATGCACACTTATTTGGTCAATTGTGGCCTATTTACCCACTATCCTAAGTTTAATTGACTTACTTGGTATCAGATGAGCACACTATGACATCAGAATGAGCACACCCACGCCTTCCTTCAATCAAGGAGGCCAACTAAGCCTTCACCTTCAATTAGGGAGGTTAATTGGGCTTCCTCCTTCAATCAGGGAGGCTAACTAGGCTTCCTCCTTCAATCGGGGAGAAATTCTGGGGTGAACTGAGTGTCATAAGTGCACCTAATTGCTAATTTATTGTTGTTTCACCTAACGATCAATTAAGCTGAGTTGTGAAGGTGCCTCCATCTATTATTTGTCTATTTTTTGCCAATTTTTATGAACTAGAGTCAACACTGGCGCTTACAACCACTTCTGATGACATGTGTCACTTCAGTTAATTCCATCAAAGCTACTTCAAGTTATGGATGCGCTACCTCCTTGAGTTGCACATGTAGTTACATGTAATGAGTCACTTTCAGTTAGTCTCAGTCATCTATTGCACTCCAATTCAGTTAGGACTTAGTGTGAGAGTTAGTTATGGATCAGATCAGTGGTTAACTAAGTGTGCCGATTGTGGTTGACATTCAGTTAAGCTGCACCCATCCATGCAATTCAAATGACCTCCTTGAGTATTCGAATTTTCTTGGCATTCATGCATTCTGCATGACATTGTATTGTACTATCATCCTATTATCGATCATACATGGTCTGCAAACTCTTATTGTAGTACCGTTACATCATTTGATGTTTAATTTTTCCTGAATCAATTGTAAGACTGTGTTTAGTACCTAGATTACTAGGATAGAATTAATATGGTATCAAAGCTCACGGAGGAATGAAGCTCATGGTGACTTTTTTGTGTTGATTGTAGGTTTTTAAAGGTTCACTGCATTCATTACAACAGTTTGATATGGCTTCTTCCATAGATATTTTGACTCCTTTCAACTATCACTAGTGGAAAGGAGACATGGAGATCCTGCTACGTGCCATAGGAATCTACCGGGTCACTATGTATACAGAATAAGAGACTAATCATGTTGTAGACAAGGCTAGATTTTGGAACAAGATGGATGAAGCCTATAGTTTCTTGTGTCTCTCTATCTCCAAGGATCTTCTATTCAACCTCTCGGGATTGAATAATCTGAAAGAGATTTGGTACCACCTTGCCTCCATGTATGGAAAATAGGATGATTTGAGGGTTTATTAGCTTGAAAATGAGTTGATTTTTCTTCAACTTGACAATTTCAAGATCCTTAATGACTTTTCACAAAATTCAAGCATCTAGTCCTTCTATTGAAGCAGCGTGAGGTGAAAAAGGAGGATGATCAGCTCATGCTCGCCATTCTCTCAAAACTTGGAGCCGACTATTCAGTATTTTTTCTACTTTCCATGCTGGGAAGCTCACAACCCCAGGATGCAAGATTCCTACACTCAATGCCTTCATTGAGTCCCTAACAGAAGAACATGATAATATTGTCTAGATGGGGATAATCAGATCCTCCTGAGATCAATTTGTTCTTGCCTTGGGCCCTAGGATCCGAAGGGTAAAGGAAAGCAACAAAAGAATACAAAAACTAAATTCGAAGCTCCAAATCCTAAAGTTCAAAATAAACAGCAAGAAGATCCTTCTGGCTCAAAGAAACACAAGAACAAAGGAAACCATGGGAAAGGGAAAGTCAAGTGTTCATACTATGGGAAGGGATTCCACCCTGAACATGTCTACATGAAGAAGAAACTTGATGAAGCTACTTCTCTACTCGAGAGAAATAACATCAATCTTCTGAAACGTTTTCAGAGGAAAGACAATCAAGATCGAGAATACCAGGAAGAAAGGGGACATGCTCTCATGGAAAGCACCTAGAAGTACAAATCTCTCGTCATAGACTCCGGAGCTTTGAATCACATGATGGAAATCAGAGACTCCTTCTCTTATTTGGACACCGAAAAAAGCATTCCCATTCACATGGGAGATGACTCTATCATCATTTCAAAAGGAAAAGGTATAGTAAATCTTGAGCATGCTTATTTTTCCAATGTTATGTATGTACCATCTCTTGCCTCAAACCTCCTGAGTGTATATCAAATGACCCATACAGGAGTTCCCAAGAGAGTACCCTTCAGCCCAGATGATGTAGAAATTACTTAACTTGCATCAGGGAAACTTGTGGCAAAAGGCTCTGTAAATCCTCATGCAAAATCCTATGAGTTTTCCCATTTTGTGGAGGATGCAAAGCCCGCAGCTCTTTTGACTCATGGAAATGAGGTCAGCAGACTATGGCATGATATATTCGACCATATAAAATTCAAATACTTGCATAAATTACAGAAAAATTCCATGGTTGAAGGCCTCCTGGTCACCAAAGCTACCACTGGAATTTGCAAAGGCTGTATTTTGGGCAAGCATCCTGAGCATAAGTTTAATCGGGGGAAGGAAAGCCGAGCATCACAAATTTTGGGGCTGATTCACTCTGATATCAGCAGACCAATTCCCACCACATATTTGAATGGATCTTGTTATTTTCTAACTTTCACAGATGAAGATTCTAGATATACATGGGTCTTCTTCATCAAGAAAAAGTCAAAAGTCTTAGAAAAATTCACTGAATTGAAAGCACTGCTTGAGAATGCATCCAAGAAAAACATCAAATATTTGAGATATGATAATAGATTGGAATATTTCAGTAATTATTTGCTGAAACTATGTTCCAACAGTGGCATTCAGATCCAACATTCAGTTCCCTACATCCCCCAGCAGAACGGTGTAGCGGAGAGAAAGAACCGCTCTCTCAAGGAGATGACAACATGCATGCTGGAAGCCAAGAGTTTGGCTGCAAATTTATGGGCTGAGGCCATGAATGTTTCTGCATAAATTCAAAACAGAGTTTCTCGCTCATCCATGAAAGGGAATACCCCTTTTAAATTCTAATTTGGACACAAGCCGGATGTGTCGAATTTCAGGGTGTTTGGGTCCACTGCATGGGCCTGAATTCTGCATGATAAGAGGAAATATTTGCAACTACAAAGAATTGAATGTTTTTTTATTGGATATACAGAATAATATAAAGGTTTCAGGCTGATAAATATCAGAACAAAACAAATTTTCATTGAAATAAGTGTTTGGTTCGATGAGCCTCTTCAAGAGGTAGAACTAGTGAAGGAGAAAAATGCTGATTTTCCTTCCTATTTTGCTACATATTTGGATGGTGAAATTGGGAGTGATGACTCTGATTTTGTACCTCTGATATCTGATATCAGTGAAGAGAAAAAATCATGTTCAGAATCATATTCTTAAGTGCAATCGCATCTCCCAACTTGGGCCAAGCAGACACTTGCTTCCGCCAGTGAAAACATTGGAAATCTGGATGATCCAAGAAGAACCCGGTCTAATTTCCAAAGAGAAGGTATTGCGCTCTCTTGTCATGATTATTTGATTTCATAAATTTGTTATTTAATGATAATTTTAGATCCTAATTCTTACTACGATGCTCAGAAATATTCGAGATGGCAAGCTGCCATGGGTGAAGAGTTTAACTCTCTTTAGAAAAATGCTACTTAGGAGCTAGTTTCTCTTCCACCTGGGAGGAAATTAGCTCATTGCAAGTGGGTGTTTCAGAAAAAGGTTGTTGCTGATGGAAAAAAATACAAATATAAGTCAAGGTTAGTATAAAAATGGTTCTCCCAGGTCCAAGGAGTGGACTACAATGAGACCATTGCATCGGTTGCAAAAATGGACTCCATCCACCTAGTTTTGGCGATTGCAGCATCCAAGAACCGGGAAGTGAATCATATGGAAGTTAAGAGTGCATTTATACATGGAGATATTAATGAGGAGATATAAATGAAGCATCCCAAGGGCTACATTTCAGATCCATATTTGGTTTGCAAACTAAAGAAGTCACTACATGGGCTAAAACAAGCCCCAAGATCATGGTATTCCAAGATGGATGCCTTCTTTCTTTCACAAAAATTTCAAAGGTGTAAATCTGATCCAAATTTTTATCTACATCAGTATGATGGTCATTTAATTATATTTTTTTTTAATTTTTATCATCTCTTGATTACTGGTAGCACACTTTCTTCCATTTCATTCATAAAAACTGCCCTCCATGATGCATTTGAGATGAGCGATTTAGGGCTCTTGAAGCAATTTCTGGGGCTTGAAATTGCACAAAATTTTGATGGGATAATGGTAACTCAGTATAAATACATATCATAACTATTAATTAATTTTAAAACGGCTGAATTTAAGGCTTCTCCATTCCCTTTCCTCTCAGGGATCAACCTTGAAGAAGGAAAAAGCACTCCACCCATGGATTGCACAATCTACCACCAACTGATTGGTAGCTTGCTTTACTTGACACATTCTCGGCCTGATATATGTTATGCCATGAATTCTGTATCAAGATACATGAAACAGCCTCATGATATTCATTGGAATGAAGCCAAGAGGATCCTCCAGTATATTCAAGGCACCAGGACCTACGGCATTCATTATGTTGTAGACTCCAAGCTAGAGTTGGTTGGTTACACAGATTCATATTGGGCAGGAGATTCTATTGATCATAAGTATACTTTTGGATATGTATTCATGTTTTGTGGTGGCACCATTTTTTGGTCTAGCAAAAAGCAGGCCGTCATTGCATTATCTTCAGCAGAGGTCGAGTACAAAGGAGCGCTAAATACTTGCATCCAAACTGTTAGGTTGCAAGGCATTCTTTTAGAGTTTGATTTTGGTAGTGATTTTTCTACTGTCATATTCTATGACAATCAAAGTGCTATTAATATATCCATAGATCCAGTTACTAGGAAGAGGACTAAACATGTATAGATACACATGCACTACATCAGAGAGTTGGTGCATGAAAGGACCATTGTTCTGTAGTACTGCCCTATTGACGAGCAGATTGCAGAAATATTCACCAAGAGATTTTCAGAGAAGAAGTTTACTTACCTCCATTCACTGTTGGGGGTGATTTCATTAGGGTGATCATATTACTTCTCCCTTGTTCAGCTTGAGGGGGGTTTTTCCCACTGGGTTTTCCCTCTTTCCTCACTTAGATTTATTTTTGAGCATTGTTTGAGTTTCATTATTGTACAGGGTGACCTATGGCCTTTGTTGTCAAGGACCTATAATTTCATGCATTTTATTTTTACTCCTCTTGAGTATAGCTTAAGGGGGGTGTTGAAGTCATTTACCCAACATGCACACTTATTTGGTCAATTTTGGCCTATTTACCCACTATCCTAAGTTTAATTGACTTACCTGGCATTAGATGAGCACACTATGAAATCAACATGAGCACACCCACACTGTCCTTCAATCAAGGAGGCCAACTAAGCCTTCACCTTCAATCAGGGAGGTTAACCGGGCTTCCTCCTTCAATCAGGGAGGCTAACTGGGATTCCTCCTTCAATCGGGGAGAAATTCTGGGGTGAACTGAGTGTCATAAGTGCACCTAATTGCTAACTGATTGTTGTTTCACCTAACAATCAGTTAAGCTGATTTGTAAAGGCACCTCCATCTATTATTTGTCTATTTTTGGCTAATATTTATGAACTGGAGTCAACACTAGCACCGACAACCACTTCTGATGACAAGTGTCACTTCACTTAACTCCATCGGAGCTACTTGGAGTTATGGATGTGCTACCTCCTTGAGTTGGAAATGCAGTTACATGTGATGAGTCAGTTTCACTTAGACTCAGTCATCTATTGCACTCTAATTCAGTTAGGACTTAGTGTGAGGGTCATTTATGGATCAGATCAGTGGTTAACTAAGTGTGTCGATTGTGGCTGACATTCAGTTAAGCTACACCCATCCATGTGATTCAAATTACCTCCTTGAGTATTCAAATTGTCTTGGAATTCATGCATTCTGCATGACATTGTATTGTACTATCATTCTATTATTGATCATACAGGGTCTGCAAACTCTTATTGCAGTACCATTACACCATTTGATGTCTAATTTTTCATGAATCACTTGTAAGACTATGTTTAGTCCCTATATTACTGTGACAAAATTAATAGGATCAAGCATGAGTAAATTTTTTTCAACCTTTACATGTTCGACAAGTTTAGAAGTTTGAAAAATTGAATGCATACAACCTCCCAATCCATATAATCATGGAAATAAAAGAGGAAAGAAAAAACAAATAACCATACTCTAGCAAAAGGAGATAACTCCCTTACTTGTTAAATCATAATGATGGTAACCAGAATTGCAATTCTAGTATTGACAACCCATAAGCACAATCCAAATAAAAAAAATTTAGATGAAATGTGGTTACATTATCTGTGGAAAGTATGGCCATTACACTCATCATTTATTATTTAGTCATAAGTGTTAATGGATGTCTATGGACAAAACAAACTAGGCACAAATAATACCCATGAAAATAATGCCACCCCCAACAAGATCCCCCAAAAAGATGTTTTACAACACCCCTCTTCCAACCAAGGTTTTATCTTAGTAAGACACTTAGACACACAAAAAACCCTCTCCCATGGGAGGAAGGTTCCTATAAAAAAATATACATCAATGTTTCATATATTTATCTGCAAACCCAAAATTGAGCCTATGACATTTTAGAAAACCTTCCCACTCAACAAGAGGATGCCTATAATTCCACCATTGGTTCTTTTCAAATTCCATGTCACGCTAGTGACCCTATCCATAGGATACCAAAACCATCTCTTTAATGTACCACTCATAATCCCCACATGAAAGTGGAACATAATTACACCAATATAGTGGATTATTTGGCTTGGTCTTCCATCATTATGTTCACCTTAGAGGTCCTCTAGTCCTATCATTCTTAGAAGAAGGCTATACTAATAACATTAGGTTCCATTGATCCTTCGTATTCATGTTATATGAATTTTGACCTCAATGGTTGTGAGCCTCGATTACCATCATAAATGACCTTCTAGATATTTTACATCATAAAAAAATTATCATTCATAGATTTATTTTTGATGAAAGTGAATCCACTTGTGCCATGTATACAAATATTAGGAAGCAATTAGGATCCCCCGATCTCATCACATCTTCTATCACCCTCTGATCCTATGATGGGAACCCTTTTCAAGCACAAGGTATCTATGAGGATGTCCCTATCAAACTAGGGGGAAAGATGTCACCACTTTATTTTCAATTCATTGGTGCACAATCAAACTAAAAAATCCTCCTAGGATGTAGTTAAATTTATTCTATAAAGCTAGTATCCTATTTATTCTTTCAATTCATGAATCATGTTCCCCCATAATGGGAAGGTAGTCACCCTGGACCAACTTACATACTATAAAATATGCCCCTCGACCAACCCAAATTTTTTTTCCTACCGTTAGAACTGAATAACCCCCATCTCTCAATGATTGGACTAGGAGTCTATACAAAAGTATTGTCTTTGCTAGGGGAATATCTTGGATCTTTGTCAATCATACTATTAGTTATGAAGAACCTCATGTGTACTTTGTTCTATTAGCCTCACAAGCTTTCAGGTTCTCTATGTTCTTTTGTCTCTCTGGCATTAGTACTATCTCACCAAAAGAAAAAATAGTGTAGTTTTAAGTTAGATCTATCTATGTTTCAAGAAAAATTGAAAAAATAGAGTGCTTGTTGTTTTTATATTAGGAAAAGAGACTCTTACCCTTTTGATTGCTTTCAAAAACAAAAATGAGTTTGGAATGTGTTGCTTGTCTTTGATTTTGATTTGTTCAAAGTACTTGTTTGGGAATTTTTGGATTTTAAAACAAAAAGAAAATACTCTCTTTCCCTCCCGTAGGTAGGCATACCACGAACGGTAAAGTGAAATATTTGCATCTACATTCTGCATGGTTTTACTTTTTCTATCAAAATTCCATGCACTCACCTAACCGTCCACTTTAAAATTAATGGTAGTAATAGGCTAAAATTTACATAGCAATTTGAGTGATAGGATAGAGATGTGTTCGAGCATCGTTAATCATAGGAGCTGTCAGTACTCATTCGCATTACATCTCGGGACTCACGTGGTTCTTCCACGTACCGTCAATATATCGAATGGCCTTTCATGTATCCTTGAGGTATATAGAAAGTTACTTCATGTACTTGATTGCATATAGGAAGGGCCCTTGTGAACAATTATGCATTAGACAACACTACTACCGATTTGAGCTCCCACGTACCTTGCACATATTGGGAGACCCCACTAGGATACCTTTTCTATCTGATAAAAACCCTTTGGCCGTCTTGCTTGGAGCCATCCACCGAAAACAACATTCAAGGATATTACTACGATGTACCCTTGAGGTATATCGTGAGTGGCACCTTCTTAACAATCTTGGTGAAAGACCTGACTATCTGAACTCCTCCTGTCATTTAAGTTTTCTTATTTGGCCTATAGCTTGAGTAGGGAAACTTTTGGTGTGTTTTTTAGTTTTGAGACCCTAGGTTAGATAGGAACTATACAAAATGGCTGATTTAATACAGTCCAGAAGAGTACGGGTCTTGCCACCTGATTTTATTCCTATTTCAGGAGAAAATCCTATGGAAGCTATCGACCAAGGAGCTGTTACCAACTCCCAATTGGGAGAAAATGTGGTTGCAGAAAGCAGAGTTCCATATCCTTCACACTTGCCTCCCTTGGTCCAACAACCTTCTTGGGGCAATACTTCATTCCATTCTCCCATAGAAGGTCATGTTTATGATACTACCCATCCATATTATGGTCCCAATGCTCCATTTTGGGATACCTCTATAGGACAAGCCATTGCCTCATTTGGCACCCGTTTAAACTTTTCTAAAAAAGTTTCACCAAATGAAGAAGAATGCAGAAAATACCAGGTAGCTATTCTTTGTACACAAGAAATTGAGAAGAAAATAGATAACATATTGGGCACACCACCACCTCATTCTGTAGTTGTTCCTGTGGGATATCGTTCACTTGTTGATTCTATGAGACCCATTGAACCGATTCTAGATCATACTATGAATCCACATAATCCAGGTCAAACTACCAACCCCACCACCTCCCATATTATGTCTGTTCCCAATCTTCCCAGGTCTTTCGCACCTGGGGCTCAACATTCAATTCATGTTTCATCAATACCTTCTAGTGCCGAGGGGCAACCCGCAGCACGACCTACGTTATGTATCACCAAAATTGTACCTAGTCATGGACATACCTCTAGTATAGAACAATATATAGTTTATGTGCCTCCTACCAACACAAATGTGGTTAACCCCCCATCTAGTTCAAGTCAGCGCTTAGGGGCACAACCTGTAACCCATCAAACCTCTTGGGAGTATGGTTACATAGAAAATCCAGTACCTATAGGAAACATTAACTATCAACCCAACCCTAGAGGAATGCCTTATGCTGGAATTCCATATCCTAGTAATACTTTCACGTCATGGGAGCAACCTAAATGGTCCTACATGCCAGCTATGGAGGGGATTCCTATACATACTATGGAGGGTGCCGGAGGACCACCTTATGGAGGTCCTCCCCTTGAGGGGCCTAATGGTCCTGGAGGGTCTGGTGGCTTTCCTCCTTATGGTCCTAATGGTCCTAGTGGTCCTGGGGGTCCTGGTGGCTTCCATCCTAATGGTCCCGGAGGGTCTGGTAACCCTCCTCCTAATGGTTCCAGAGGCTCTAGAGATCCACCTCCCAAGGGTCTCAAAGGGTCTAGTGGGCCTCCTCCTGGTGGTCCAGGTGGTCTTGGTGGTTCCCGAAAAGAAACCCCCTATGAGAGGATCTTCTGGTGGTTCTTCATCACAACAACCTGTCTATCAGTCTACTTATGGTCCTACTGGTACTTATATGCCATATCAATATTACCAGTATGTTCAACCTAATCATCAATTAACTTTCCTAGAAACCTTGGACTTACCTATTTTTTCCAAGTTGATTAATGATCCCATTCGACATAACCCCTCATGGCCTCCCATTCTAGTAAAGTTACCATCATGCATTCCAAAATTCGATGGGAAGTAGGGAGATGATCCAAAAAACCATGTTATGACATTCCATTTGTGGTGTTCTTCAAACTCCCTTATGGATGATTCAGTTCATTTAAGACTCTTTCAGCAAACTTTGACCGGTACAGTCGTGAAATGGTACATTGAACTTCCGCAACATTCATTTGTGGATTTTGGCTTGTTGGAAACTATGTTTCTTACACACTTTTAGCTTCCTATCTGTTATGAAACCGGCATTGGTCTCTTAACTTCTCTACGACAGAACACCTCCACCCACATATCCAATCATATCCATGAGTGGAGAAGGTGGAGAAGACTTATTAAGGCTCCTATCTTGGATCAGTTGTTAGTTGATTGGTTTACTAAGTCTTTGTTGCCTCCAATTGCTTGAGATGTGGCTATGGGTGATGTCGTTACTAAAGAGAAATCCATTGTTGGTCTTACTGGGTAGACTTGGGTTTACTTTAATGTACCAACAATACCCCTAGCTCACTGGCCCTTTCGGCAATAGACCGCAGAGCAGCTTGAAGTCTCACCCGAAGTGATCTTAGATAGGGTGGCTAAAGACTCAGGTGTCTTCAACCGGGTTTTGTAGAATCTTAGGGTTTCATGACTCTTCTTTGCTAGTGGGATCTATCTGCAAGGGAGAACCCTCCTTCTAGCTGGTGCTGGTAGGGAGCGGACTCTTATCGCATCACAGCTTCTACGACGATGCGTAAACTTACTCTTCTGCTCAGCTCCTTCCCTACGATACCTCACATCGTAGCTCCTTAGACGATGCGATATCGCCTTTCTATGCTGTAATATGTCCTATAATGAGGCTCAATATGTGTATCAACTCTCAAGGTCCTGCGACCTCCTTCCTGGGTCTAATAACTCTGTTAACCCTCACAAGGGTGTTAAACCACTTCACTCTCTACCGTTTAACACGCTAACATCAACTACACTGAACTCGTGGAACTCATATACTGGAGTCACTTAATGCTGTAACTGTCAACTATCATGAATCAAGCACTGATAAACTCATATACAGCCTACTTCATACATTCAACTTGTGTTTAACCTTCTATGTGCTATAAACTAAAGCATAACATACATACATTCATCAATTGATAAGCAACATTCATGTAACAGATAACAGATAGCAAACAGGTAAAGCACAATCACATGAACAGTCGCACAACACACGGGTTTTACATGGTTCACTTCTAGGGGGGAAGCTACGTCCACGGGAATTGGTTTTTATATTATATCTTGAGAGAGTAAACACAGTTCCGCTGCAACCTAATATGCAACTAGAGATCTTTTGGGAAACTCCACACACACAACCGAGAGCCCTTCTCTCTTATATCTCTTCTCCTTCTATATTGCCTTCTTACAATATACTCTTCCTCTCTCTCTCCCTCTCAATCCTACGGATTGTTACATTCATGCTCAAGGAGCCAGCTACTGGTTGCAGTAAGATAATACAGACTTAACAACAGAACCAGAGCTCGACTCAAAGAACAGCTAACTGACTACTAGCTAATTGTCTATCTGAATGTTTGGCTAGCTATCTTTCTCTCTACTGTCTAACCTTTTACAATACAAAATACATGCTTATATAGGCGGCCCAGATGTCTCACCCTGTTACAGCACTATGGGCCATTCCCAACAATAACCCAAAAACCCTAACTATGACATTCGACCTATCTGTACTTGAACTACCGCTTTCCGTCACACCACAGCTTTCTATAGTCTTCCATGCTTCCCGGTGCTGATCATGGGTATGGGAACTGCTTCCTTGGTCGCTTCCCTTCTGTCCTTTGTCTTCAATACCTCGGCCCATTTCTCCTTTTCCTTTATGAGGGTAGCTGATCCCTCCTGTCTTCACCACTACCTTAAGTGCAGTGGTTGAGCTCTCTCTTCTCAGCCGCTCGGGTACTGTTTCCTTTGACTCTCTTCTTTCAGTATAGCATCTTTTCCTGTAGCTTCGAGGCCTTTCTCCAACAGTCACCTAACACTTACTTGTGGCTCATCCCTGAGCCACTAACAACTGGTTTCTCTTGCTGTAGCTTCTCCTTGGCTTCCTGCGAATTCCTTGTAAGTCTCTCCCGAAGTCCTGCGACTTCTTTATCCGTAACTTCGACACACTCTTGTGCCGTTTCAAGAATATATTAACTAATGTTGGAGTCTTTTGTATCATCAATATCACTTTTTCTTGTAGTGAACTCCTTAACCTTCTGCTCAACCGCATCGACCAGTTCTGTGATTTGTTCCTGATATGGTTGAAGCAGGTTATTGAATTGTATCTCTTTTTCTCTCAACCACTGCGCTTCCTGTTGCAAACGGTTCATCTCTGTCGTCTTCTTCATCTTTGCAAGATATCCTAAGCTCTTTACTTCTTCCTTCATTGTTGTTGTGGTCTTATCTATGTTTTGGATACTCTGCTGCAATTCCATTCTATCTGGGAGCTCATCTAGCTCTGACCATGTCTTCGTCGCATCAGCTAGTAATGACTGTGCGTCATCTATGCACCTCTTCATCTGTGTTGAAGTGAGTCTAAAGGCCTCTGCCCTTGCTTCCTTGTCGGCCTGAGGTGTTCCTAGTAGTTGAGCCTCAAGCTCAACAATCTGCGCTTTGTAGTCTTTCTCCATCTTGGTCACTGTTTCTTCTAGAGCCTTTTTTATGTCTGCAATTCTTCTTACCTTCTGCGTTAGAGGTAAGGAAAACTCTATGTTACACCGGGGTAACTCCAATGCGATATTCTACAGGACCTAACTTAGATACTATTCTCTTTCTTCATGTACTCTTAACTCTTCTTCCTTTTTGTGAAATCCCACGGTGAGCTCTGCATTCTGTTTCCTCAGCTGAGTGTTCTGTTTATAAGTCGCAATCTCTCTATCCTTGAGTTTTGCGGCTATCTGCTGCTGGATCATCTGTAATTGATCAACAGGGAATTGGGCTAGATTAACCTTGACAGGTTGTCTAACCTGTATCTGTACATCGATCATCGAAGCATGGAGTCGGATGCTCCCTGACGGTATCAGCACTATATTGATGCGATCCTTTGCCAAGAATTCCTCGCAGGAATTCGATGGTGTTGAACTTTCTCCTACCGTCGCCTTGATTGGCGGAATCTGTATTGTGGCAATCTTCTCAGTTAGTGCTTTCAACTCTAAAAGCTACTTATCAATTGTACTCTATAACTTGTCCTGCGATGTCTGCATCGCCTGAAATGAGTCCCGCATCGCATCCTGCAATCTCTTTGCAATGAGTTCATAGTCATCTTCCTTTAGTACAGTCTCTGTAGGTGCCTTTGAGGATTTTGCTTTTTTCTTCTTTGGTGCCCCTGGTGGCACCTCTTCTACATATTTCCTCTTTTGTGCCGGTGGTGACACTTCTGCTATATCTTTTGTCTTAGACGCCACTTTGTCTTTTCCTTTGTCCGATGGGTCTGTCTAGGCGGTACCTAGTGGTAGTGTTGTGGCATATTCTAATGCCCTCTTCCACTCTTCATAAAAGTCTTTGATAACATATTCTATATCCTGTGCTGTCATTCTAAATGAACCATTTTCCCAGTTATCCGTTCTAGACCCTTTTGGCCTTAGGTAGATTGTATGGTTGTCTGCCATGAAATCAAGCCGATTATCATACATGTCCATAATATCTGTGCTGATCCGGGGTGTCTCTTGGATGACTCTCTTCAACTGTTTATAGTATTCATAGAATACTATCATATTGATCTTTTCTTGGCTAGGCTGTTGCTCTCCCATAAGTTTGCATAGCACGCGCCTCTGGGCTCGCTGCTTCGAAGCTGTAGAAACTGGGTATGGGGCGGCTCTTTCCATCCAATGAATGCACATAATATAAGCAGCCACAAGAAATGGAAAGGGTGTTTCAGCTCGTCCTGTGCTATCAAACAATATTGAAGAAAAATATTTAATAAAATAAACACCAATTAAATTGTTCACCTTCTGCGACTTGTATGGCAAGGTGAATTACTGATCCTGTGATTTCTTTTGGGTGAACCTTGGTTAATAGTATACCTACAAGTAGACTGGCTATTAATCTGAGTGTATCATCTGCTAGTGTTGTGAGGTCATAAGCCCGACCTCCTCTTTGTAGCTTATACTTGTTAACTAGGGTTGCTGGTAGCTTGGAATCCTTGCTGTTACTTGATATATGTGTCTGAGGGTCCTTACAAGTCTTGGACAGCCCAGTGATGTGGTGTATCAAATCGACATTCAGGTCGATCCTGTTACCTATCCAGAGGTAACCTCCATGTACACAAGAAAGTAGCACGCTCACCATGGCATTAACCTCGACACCTCGTCCAAAATGTGGTATTCTCAACAAATTGAGCAAGCCTGACTGCTCAAGGATCTGGACATGTTCCGTAGGAACAAACTCATCTGTGTCGGTCTTTGGGTTCCTCTGAACCGTGAGATACCGATCCGGCTAAAACTGAGGATATGTCTTACTGTCTCCAAGGTTATAGTCTATAAATTTGAGAACAGGGGCATATCCTAACATATCTCCATCTTCCTTGACACAAGAATCAATCGGTGGTAGGGGAACAGGAAACTTAGCACCCTTGGGAATGGTTACCTCTGTTGTGTCCTCAACTCATGGAACGATGTATTATGTTGCCATATGAACTTCTTCCTCCTACTTTGGGATGGACTCTTCTACTATCTGAGCTTGAATCCTCATCCTTGGCGGTTGTCTGACCTATGATGTACCTAATTTCACAACCTTGGGCAGTGTCGTCATAGCGGACATAAGGCCACCACGCTGGAATATTTGCACAATGTCTTCTAAAGGTTCCGTTTCAGAAAAAAACCACTCGGTGCAATGCTCTGGACTGGAAATGGTTGCGAAATTAGGGAAAACCAGCACTCTGTAGCTGAAGTATCTCTGCTTAGGAAAGAATCTTACAAATTGCTCTATACTCTTATAAATCGCTAAAGTAACCCTTCTGGATGAATGATCTCTGTATTTATAACGAAGGTGATAATCTTTGAAGCAACAGTCATTTGGCTAGACCCGTCGGTGGTATTAATTTCATGGACAAGACAACACCCATCGTTTCGATCCTCATTAATTGCTGAAAATCCGATCAAATTTCCCTCCAAACTTGTGTGCAGGTGCCGATCCGTCGAAGATTTATCAAATCTGGACAAATCGTTATACTGTTTCCAAATCTATGGCAATGTATAGCTTTCATATCTAAATTAACTGTTTGTCAGAAGGCGAAGTGACTAGCGCTCTGTCTCTTTTCAAAATCATCTACGTGGCACGGGGAACATCGCATCACTGCGGTTCCACATCGCATCGTCTCGAACCAAACTGTCGGCATGAACACCGCAACATTCAAAAACTTCGCAAGCATCCTATGACTTGCACAACATACCCTTTTTTTTTTGGTGTAGACTAATTATCGGTGTGATGCCTCCTTTCAACTACACTGGACATCTGCACTTCATAAACTGTTTGAGTTAGGGCTGGGAGGTGTAGTGGCTATCCCTATAAATCTTAAGCCTACTATCATTAATGAAAGTAGGCAAAAGCTCCCCATTCAGTTTACTGAGCTAAACGACACCTCCTTTTGTAACTTGCTGAACCTGATATGGCCCCAACCAATGTGTCTTAAACTTCCCTAGAAACTTAACAAACTTACTGTCATAGAGGAGCACGAAGTCTCCTATCTGAAAAATATTGCTCTTGATGTGCCTGTCATGCCAAGCTTTCTCTCGTGCCTTCTGAACTTTCTGATGAAATCCTGCGATGAATCTGTCTTCTTCTAAGGCAAGTAGCTGCACTAGTCTTTCATTCATCATATCTGCATCAGCCATCTTAGTAATTTGAGCAATTCTTGAACTGGGAATAATATATTCCATAGGAATAACATCTTCTTGTCCATACACCAAGCTGAAAGGTGTGTGTCTTGTAAGTTTCTTGCATGTAGTTCTATAAGACCATAATACAACATTAACCCTGAGGTCCCAATCATTTCTTTGGCTGTTACAGATCTTAGTAAGATCGTTTTCTAGAATCTTGTTAAAGGCCTCCACTGTACCATTAGCTTGAGGATGGTAGGGAGTGCTCTTATGGTTCTGTATCTGAAATTCCTTCGTCAAGGCTTCAATAGTACGATTCAGAAAATGTGTGCCTTGATAAATCATCAAAATTACTGGACATCCAAATCTACTTATGATGTTTTCAAAAATGAACTGTGCAGCTGTAGCAGCATCACAATTCCTTACTGCTTTTTCCTCTGCCCACCTGGTGACTCTATTTTGTTCCTGTGATGATGTATCTCGCACCAGTTCGTTTCCCGGGTGGGTTGATAGGACCCACAAAATATATAGCCCACTTGTCAAATGCCCGCAATGTAATATGTGGTCGCAGCGGCATTTCATCTCTCCATGAAGGTTTTCCTACCCTCTGGCAGATATCACAGCATCTGCAAACCTCCTTAGTGTCTTTATACAAAGTAGGCCACCATAATCCTGCAGCTAGGATTTTCTGAGCAGTCGGATTTCCTGCGAAATGACCTCCTACAGAACCTAAATGTGCTTCTCTAATAATGGCCTCTTTCTCATGTGGCATAACACATATGTGCAAGACTTCATCTGGACCTAACTTATATAAATGTCCCGCAATCAAAGTGAAGTCTGTTGCTTTAACAACTAACTGTTTCTTTTGGTGCTTAGTAAACTCAACAGGTGCCCACTCTGTAGTGAGAAAGTGAATAATATCATCGTAATACTCATCTGCAATCTGGATAGAGAACAATTGCGCATCTGGAAAATTGTCCTCTAAATTACTTGGTTCTTCACCTGAATCTATCTACGACAGGTGATCAGGTCCATCATTTAAGTTTCTTGGTTTTACAATAATTTCAAAATCATACTCCTGAAATAAGAGTAACCATCTGCAGATCCTTCGTCCTAATACTGGTTTATGGACCAAATAATTTAAAGAAGAATGGTCAGTGAACATCTTGAATGGGGCACCCAACACGTAGTGTTTGAACTTCTGTAGAGCATACACCATAGCTAATCCTTCTCTTTCTGTAGTGGTGTAGTTCTTTTCTGTGGTAGATAACTTTCTGCTTGAGTACATGATAGGGTGATCGATACCCCCTTCTCCTGGTTGGGTTAACACGATCCCCAGTGCGATGCCAGATGCATCCACATGTACATGAAATGGATTGTTCCAATCTGGGAATACTAAGATGGGTGCTATAACCATCTTTTCTTTAAGGGTGTCTAAACTTTACTGGCATTCCTCATTCCATAGGAATTTCACTTCTTTCTTTAACAACTTTTCCATAGGTGCTGTGATCTTTGCATAGCCTTTGATGAATTTTCTATAGTACCCGGTATGACCGAGCACTGTCCTCAATTGCTTGACTGAGTTGGGTACTGGAAGATTAACAATGATGGCAATCTTTGCAGGATCTACCATCAAGCCTTGTCTGCAAACAATATGACCCAACAAAATACCAAATGGCGCACAAAATATACATTTCTTCAAGTTAAGAGAAATCTAATATTGCCTACATTTCTCTAACATGAGCCTTAAGTATCCTATATGCTTTCCAATTAATCCAAATACAGTCCAATCATCAAAATAGACTTCTAAGAATTTATGGATGTATTCCTTAAATATAGCAACTACTACTCTAGAAAAGATAGCTGGTGCGTTTTTAAGACCAAAGGGCATTATTGTATACTGGAATGAGCCCCATTCTGTCACAAAGGTGGTCTTATGTTGATCCTATGAATGGATTCTGATATGGTGATAGCCTGAAAAGACATCAGTGAAGGAGTAGACCTCCTGTCCTCCCACATTGTCTAAAACTTCATCAGTAAAAGGTGTCAGAAATGCGTCATGAAGCAATGCGTCGTTAAGTTTGCGCAAATCGACACAAATCCGGATTTCTCCTTTCGTTTTCTTTTCCTGCACGACCATGGGACTAAACTATTCGCTCTCTTCTACAGGTTCAATGATGCCTGCTGCTAGCATCTTATCAATTTCATCCTTAACTTTTTCTTTATAGCGATGATTCAATCTGTATGGATGCTGCTTAACTAGCCTAGCATCCTCTTTCAAAGGAATCTGCATGACTCCCAAATCTCCTACTATTCCCTTCATCTCTATGAACTTAGTGGGAAATAGGTCCTGATATTCATGTAACAAATCTGCGATGTGTCCTACTATTTCATCATCCCAATAGTCTCCAATAGAGGCAAACTTTGGTTCTGTTTCTATGCCAATATTTATCTTTTTAATCTTGATCGGTTCTGTGATAGCGGGAATTTCTATTCTCGGTCCATCAATGTCGCGAGTCCCTTCTGACTCTGGAATGTTGACACTGTGAGGATTCTCATCCTCATCATCTGGCTCTGCTGCGAAGTTGTAACATTCTAGCGCATGTTCCAACTGGATGGCCCAATTAGGTTGAGCATACACTGATAGGGTACAGTCATCAAATATCTTAGTTTTTATAACATCTAGAGCCTGATCAATGCTTGGATACTCAGATTCAAAAGTGAAAGTGAGTAGAAAGTTGTCTATCATAAGTGGCCATGTGATGGTTCCTCTGCGTAACTCTGTCTTAGTGTACCAGTTCCTTGGAATGGTGTCTAAAGTGTGAATGAATAGGTGAACCCATTCATCCTCTGGAATGTCCAACCAACTTTGTTCGCAAATATGAATATGTGACTTGGGGTCACTTTCTCCTGTATATTTCTGCTGTAAAGGCTCCTTGTCATTAGAGAATCTGATCACCATCATTCTCTTAAGATCATCCCATGATGAGATATGTTCTTTATGTGCATGCCACCATCTTGCAGGTGTGGCTTTTACTGTAAGGTCAATAGCTGTCATCCTTTGCTCCTGAGGAATTTCCTGCTCAAACTGCTGTAAAAAGTCATTGACATCCGCTAAGCCATGAAATGATGAAATATCCAAAATCTCTGTGCTGATCCATCGCAATGACTTGGTCATAAACGCACATCTGCAAGCTGAGACTTCGTAAAGTATATTATGCCAATTTTCTAAACCAACCTCCGAATCTGATGCCCATGAGCTGTCGCATCGCCAACTAATATTTCCTTCTGTGGTAGGGTTGATGTAATCACTCTGATTAGCAGTCATCTGATAAAGTCTTTCCATGTTGTGAACCTCCTCCTATGCTCTGATAGGTTCAATGTAGCGAGGAACCTGGAAAGGATCCAACGGTGTGATGACCCGAATCTGATTATCCTCAAAGGTCATTTGTCTTTTCTTTAAATCGATAACAACCATGTTATCGATTTCCCAATCAATACCTAGTAAAGCTGGATATGGTTTGCTATCACCAATGATTTCTATGACTTCAAAGTCTGCAAAGCTGTGAACTCCATCAATAGCAACTGGTACTTGCAGTAATTGACCCAGTGGTGATACCCTCTGCTGATTGGCTAGTCGTAGATGGATAGGTGATCTGGCTTACTTAGGGTTACCCATCTGTTCCCATGTCTGCTTAGTCAGAACATTTACCTCTGATCCTAAATCTAGGATTACCTCATCCATTTCAAATTCTCCAATTTGCGCTGTGAGTCTCATCTCTCTTCCTGTTCTTGTATGGCCCATAATATTATGAACAGCCCACTGCACACTGTTCACGGAAGAATATTGCTGACACTGATCTATGATGCGCTGAAGCTCTCCGATGGCTTTCTCATTTAGTACAAGTTTCAAGCAGCTCTGTAGGAAGGATTGTACACTTCATGTCGACTCATCCTCTTCACACCTTCCAGATGTGGTAGCCTGCGATATCTGCATAGGACTAACGCCACAAGGTGTTTGCTACGGTAGGCCCCTACAAGGCAGTACCTGCGATCCTGATGGTATAGGGTCAGTAAAGAAAGTTTTTTCTTTGTGAAATGTTTCTTTGTTCTTCTGCAGGTCAAGTGGTGTTGATTTATTAGTGGCTTTTCGCACCCACTCCAGACCTGTATTCTTTTCGGTATTGTGCGATGTCCTACTAGTAGAAGCACCGCTACGAGTCACAGTATTGACTCTTGGTTCTGGTTCTTTCTGCTCAGCAGCAATAAGCTGAATGTTCTTGTTTATTTCTGGCTTAGGTTCCCTAATATTGGCTATCAAGATCAAACACTCTTCTATAATATGCTCATAGGACTTGCAATATTTACATGTCGTACTAGGGTTCTGACAATCCCTACCATAATGTCCTATAACTCCACAATTGTAACAAGTAATCGGTCCACGGCTGCGGCCAAAGCCTCCATCATGGCCAAAGCCTTCTCCACGGCCTCGTCCTCTGAATCCTCCACCACAAACATCATGAGTTAGTTCATGCTGTGAAACCTGCTGCTAGACCTGGTGTCTCTGACTGGACTCTGTACAAGTCATGCTTTCTCTCTATCATGAGATCATAAGCTCGGCAATTATGTTCATCATGACCTACTGACTTATAGAAGTTACAATATAAGTTCTTAGGGGTTTGTACATACTTCTGAAGTAAAGGGAATTCCTGTGGTCTATGCCCTCTTGTTTTGCAGAGTTCACACCATGGTCCTTGGTTCTGTATTAAGGGGTTCAGAGCCCCACTTGCTAAATATTCAACAAATACTGGACAGTTATCTTTAGTATGGCCCTGTCCTTTACACTTGGTACACCATAGTTCTTGTGCAACCTCTTTCCCTTTCTTAATCTCATGTAGCTATAATGTGAGATTGGATAACTTATTATGTAGGTTTGTCATGCATGTACTAGTCTCAGCTAGAGGTGAAGCCTCTAGTTTCATTTCCATCTCCAACGCTTCATCCTGCGTACAGAGTCTCTGTTGCATAAGGGGAAGTCTGATATGTGGGAGCAGTGCTGCAATGAACCATTCCTTATACTAATCTGGCACAAAATCAAAGCTAACCTGGTCTATAAGAGCTTTGAATTTCTGATCAAAGTCCCATACTGACTCTGTAGGTAACTGTTTAATGTCTTTAAGCTCTGTGATACACTGTGACTTAGACTTAGGTTTCTTACAATCTTTGATCATGGCGGTCCTGACTTGTATGAGCGTTCTGGGATGTGCTGATGTATACATCATATACCATGTTAAATCTCGTTCTCTAAGTGTAGTGGACAACTAGACAAGTTTAGTATTATCATCTTGGATCTGTTTAATGGTCCATACGGCTTCACATAGGAACCAATGTTGTTCCGAGTCTTCTGCCCCTGTACCCTTAAAGGTAGGTAACTTCATGTCGTCCCCCATTCTGTTTCTACGTGGTGGATTCTAAGTTGTTGTATTACTACCAATCGACAGTGTAGATGTAGGTGGTGTAAAGGTAGTATGTACTGTATGTGAACTACTAGATGGAGTTCCTACGGGATTATTCTGAGTCTTGGTCATTTTCTGTGGGGTATAAGGGTGGTAAGGGATACCCCCTACTGTTATTTCTCTATTGCTTTGACTCTGTTCTCTAGTATGGTCTTAACTGTCTTCCACGAAGGAATATCTGAAATCTACTTTATATTTCTTACCACTACGTGTACATCCAATTTCATCAAAATCACTCTCAAACTCTTGTGACATTACACTTACTGAACTTATTCATCTAAGAATATATCCATTACTCCTTTTTCATGTAATCATCTTAATAGATGAATTTAAAGAGTTCAAGTACTTACCGCGATATCCTTTGAAGAAGTACTTCTCGGCTTCGCTGAAACTTTTTCTTTTATCAACTGCAAACTCGGTAATGAAGCCTTCTAGCAAACTTGCAAGCCAGAAGTCTACTTCCCGTGAAATGGGATTGTCTATGCTCCTCACGGTCTGAATCAGCTCCGGTGTCTAGACAATGTTTCTTTTCTTCTTGAATATATTCTTATTAGTCAACTTTGATAACCAATCATACATCTCGTTTGCATAGGTTGCAAAAAATATCTCATGCAGATCTGTGAAGATATGTTTTTGTAACCATTCCTCTGTACTGAGCCTAGGACTCTTGTTTTTTGTCACAGAAAATTCTCTTTCCTTAGACCCAACCCACTGGTTGATTTCTTCTTTAGTAGGATGCCAACAAAACATTAGCTCTTCAATTTGTTCAAAACCGGAAACGAAACCATTTGTTGGTCTTACTGGGCAAACCCGGGTTTACTTTAATGTACCAACAATACCCCTAGCTCACTAGCCCTTTCGGTGACAGACCACAGAGGGGCCTGAAGTCTCACCCAAAGTGATCTTAGATGGGGTGGCTGAAGACTCAGGTGTCTTCAACGGGGTTCTGTAGCATCCTAGGGTTTCGCGACTCTTCTTTTCCAGCGGGATCTCTCTGCGAGGGCGAACCCTCCTTCCAGATGGCTCTGGTAGGGAGCAGAATCTTATCGCATCGTAGCTTATACAGCGATGCACAAACTTACTCTTCTCCTCAGCTCCTTCCCTACGATACCTCACACCGCAGCTCCTCAGATGATGCGATATTTCCTTTCTATGCTGTAATATGTCCTATAATGAGGATCAATATGTGTATCAACTCTCAAGGTCCTGCGACCTCCTTCCTGGGTCTAATAACTCTGTTAACCTTCACAAGGGTGTTAAACCACTTCACTTAAATATCTACCATTTAACATGCTAACATCAACTACACTGAACTCGTGGAACTCATATATCAGAGTCACTTAACGCTGTAATTGTCAACTATCATGAATCAAGCACTGATAAACTCATATACAACCTACTTGATACATTCAACTTGCATTTAACCTTCTATGTGCTATAAACTGAAGCATAACATACATACATTCATCAACTGATAAGCAACATTCATGTAACAGATAACAGATAACAAACAGGTAAAGCACAATCACATGAACAGTTGCACAACACACGGGTTTTACGTGGTTCACTTCCAGGGGGGAAGCTACATCCACGGGAATTGGTTTTTATATTATATCTTGAGAGAGTAAACACAGTTCCATTGCAACCTAATATGCAGCTAGAGATCTTTTGGGAAACTCCACACACACAACCAGGAGCCCTTCTCTCTTAGATCTCTTCTCCTTCTATATTTGATCCGGTGGATTATTCCTCTGAAATATCCAATATGGTACATGGTTCATAGAAACGACGTTTGAAGAAATTGAACGAAAAAACAAAATACACAGATAGAAATTCGGAAGCTTTTCTCCTTTCACAGATTGGAGGTCAGAAGCATTTCCCTTCTGCAACGGTGGAAGCTTCCAAGCTCTTCTCCTTTCGCAGATCAGAGGTCGGAAGCATTTCCCTTCCACAACGATAGAAGCTTCCAAGCTTTTATCCTTCCACAGATCAGAGGTCGGAAGCATTTCCCTTCCGCAATGGTGGAAGCTTCCAAGCTTTTCCCCTTCTGCAATAGCGGGGGTTGAAATCCTTTCCTCTTCTGCAACGGCGGAAGCCTAACAGACGTTCAGTTGGATCGGAATTCAGAACGCTTCCGCAGCCGCAATGGCAGAAGCCCAAAAAATTAAAAGATCAATGAAATCGCTCGACGGGATCGGAAGAAGAAGTGGTGCGCCATCTACAATGGTAGAAGACAAACTAACTAAGACTTTCGACTTGAAAACCAGCCGGCCGATTGAAATAGAATTCGTCGGAACCGTTGCTTATCCTCTTCCACAATGGTGGATGAGCAGATGAATTCAACCTTCCGACTTAAACTCTGCAAGCGGTCGTGCGGGGATGTTTCAGAAACGGTTTTTGTAGGATCTTGATGCCGTATGATGGCGCGTTGATAGGGAGATGAACAGTCAAGGGCAGTTGGAAGAAGGAGGTGAACAATCACGTTCTTGATTGTTTTGCCCATTGTAACGGAAAAAAAAGAGTATAAAGGAGAGTTCATGAAGAAGCACAGACAATCGGGTTTTTCTGAGATATAGAAGATGGGCAAGTTTGCTGAAAAAAAAGGATCCACATGCTTGTGAAGTCGACCATCCCTAGTTTTTACTTGGCTTCTTTGACTGTTGAAGTCCAGTTTCTAACTTTCATAGAGGAGGTCTTAAAGACTTTGTTGTTGATACCTAGTTTCTGTGATTGTCAAGAGTCGATCTGTCTTCTCTGTTCTATTTGGCTTCTCTTTGCTTCGAAAGCCAATTTGTATTATTCCAGAGAAGAGGTCTTGGAGACTTTTTCCCATACTACTGAACTGATTTGCAGAGTCCAGAACCATTTGTACCATTTTAAAGCCATTAATTGGATCAGTTCCCATTGGAGAGGGACCCGGAGATGTAGCCCAGTAGAGGGGGTGAACTCTGTTATCAATTTCTATCTGTGATTTTGGGCTCTGTGTTTTCTGCTTGGCATTTTTTATCAGTATTGTTTTCATTCCTGTTCTAAGCATTTAATTTCTACAAATACTGTATAATAATTAATTTGTTGAATGCATTCTTTTACAACAAAGTTTTGATGCACTAAAGTTGAGGTCCTACGGATTATATTTGGTATCAGAGCTGGTTGACTATTGTGCAAGTTTGTGAATGCTTACCAGGTCCAGGTTAAATCTTGGTGAAGGAGAATTAGTTGAAGGAGATCTTGAGATTGGCTCCAGGAGAACATTCTCAAGAACCATGTCTTCTCGACGAGGGGAAGAAGAAGGACATACCGAACGGGAAAAACCTGTCATTTCTGAAACTTAG
>LPNX010760391.1:898982-982514 GCA_001517045.1 Pseudotsuga menziesii | reverse complement strand
AGGACAAAGCATTCAAGATTATACTCATGAATTCAGAAAGAGGGCTATTGCATTGAATGTTGCATTGGATATGCAAGAAACTCTTCTTAAATATATTGGTGGCTTGCATTCTTATTTGAAGCATACTTTGTTGATGTTTAATCCCAGTAATTTGGATGATGTATGTGTTCAAGCTACACATTTAGAAGCTAGGGGTAACCATGATGATGATTCGTTTATGAAGAAGTCATCTAAATTTGACAACAAAGATAAAAACAAAGATAAGGGAAAGGAAATAGCTACCATCATGAAAGAGGGTGAGAGACCCACATGCTCACATTGTCAGAAAGGGCATGATGTTTCAAAGTGTTGGAAACTTCATCCGGAATTAAAGCCAAAGTGGATGAGAAGAAATAAAAACAAAGATAAGGATAATCAAGCAGCTACTGCAGCAATAATTCAAGACTTGGGATTTGATTCAGGTGATGAGACTAAGATCACAGCAATAGGGATCCAAGGTAAAGATGAAGGTATATCTCTTCCCATTGATTCAAGTTCAAGTTCTAATTCATGTGCAAGTACAAGTACAAATATGCTATCTACTTCTATGCATGTTGATAAAAGAAGAAGTGAATTGTTTCATGTTCGTGTCATTACAAATCATACAAAAATTGATACATTGTTTGATAGTGGTTCTCAGGTGAATTTGATCAGAAGAAGTGGTTAAGAAACTTAATCTAGTTACTAGTCCTCATGAAAAACCTTATCCTCTTTGTTGGGTTACTAATGATACACAGTTGCAAGTTACAAAGAAATGTATTTTGAAATTTGCAATCACTGAAAAGTTTATGGATGAGGTAGAACTGGATGTAGTGCCACTTGACATTTGTGGAATTGTACTTGGGATTCCATATTTGTATGACCAAAAAGCAGTCTTTTATAGAGAGCAGAACAAATATCATCTTTTTAAAGATGGTGTGGAATACATTGTTCGTGCACATCGTCTGAAAACAAATATGGAATTAGTCACTACAAGTCAAATGAAAATGATAGTGAATGCTAGTAGGAAGTTTGCATTAATGGCTATTAAAGGTGAATCATTGGTGGAACATGGAACTGAATTAATTAAAAGTGTTCCCGATTATGGTGCTTTGTTACATGGACCTGAAAGACTATCACTTAATAGAGATGTACAATATGATGTGCAGTTGCAGCAAAGCATGCCTTTTCCAAATCTTGGCATGAATCGGATGATTATTCAATTTCTTCAAAATTATTGTGATGAACATCCTAAGGTTCAGGGTGAACAGTTGCAGCACATGCAGTTCATTAAATCTCCTTTTGAGACTTGTTTTTGCTATCTGTTGAAGTCACATGTAGACTTTTCTTTCAGCACAGAAGATGTTAGAGTTGGACATCATGATGCAAAGAAAGTAGTGCAGTAGATAGTGCAATAACAACAGGAGACGAGTCAGGCAATTTGCAAGGCCAGACATGCAAATCATCATCCTTTTGAAGTTGAAAAGCAAGTTTGGTTGCAGATCATCAAGGAAAGGTTGAAAGGTAAAAAGCTCAATTTTGTTTATAATAGTTTTGAGACCTTTGAAAAGAAGTATAAACGTTCTTTCTGTTTGAGCTTATCTCTAGTCGCATATGCAAAGAATTTTAAATGGTATGAACCTCCTTTGGTCATGGACAAGGAGACTAATATGCAGATTATAAGCAAGGTAGAATGTATGGAGATTGGAATGGCGAGGAAGTGGTACCCTCACCTTCCTGCATGATGATCTAGGATTTTGGAGGTCCAAAAGCTCTCCAATGGGGAGGATTGATTCGACGAATTATTCCTCTGAAAGATCCAATATGGTACATGGTTCATAGAAATGGTGTTTGAAGGAATCGGATGGAAAAACAAAATGCATAGATCGGAAGTCGGAAGCTTTTCTCCTTCCCCAGATCAGAGGTCGGAAGCTTCCAAGCTTTTCTTCTTCCGCAGATTGGAGGTCGGAAGCATTTCCCTTCCGCAACGGCGGAAGCTTCCAAGCTTTTCTCCTTCCGTATATCGGAGGTCGGAAGCATTTCCCTTCTGTAACGGCGGAAGCTTCCAATCTTTTTCCCTTCCGCAACAGCGGGGCTTGGAAGCCTTTCTTCTTTCGCAACGGTGGAAGCCTAACAGACATTCAGGCGGATTGGAAGTCGGAACGCTTCCGCAGCCGCAACGGCGGAAGCCCAAAAACTTAAAATATCGATGAAATCGCTCGACGGGATCGGAGGAAGAAGTGGTGATCCATCTACAACGGTGCAAGCAAAAGTAACTAAGACTTCCAACTTGAAAACCAGCCGATAGCCGATTGAAATAGAATTCGTTGGAACCGTTGCTTATCCTCTTCCGCAACGGCGGACAAGCAGATGACTTCAACCTTCCAACTTAAACCCTGCAAGCGGTCGCGCGGGGACGTTTCAGAAATGGTTTTTGTAGGATCTTGATGCTGTATGATGCCGTGTTGATAGGGAGATGAACAATCAAGGGCAGTTGGCAGAAGGAGGTGAACAATCGCATTCTTAAGCGTTTTTCCCATTGTAACGGCAAAGAAGAGTATAAAGGAGAGTTCATGAAGAAGCACAAACAATCGGGTTTTTCTGAGATATAGAAGCTGGGCAAGTTTGCTGAAAAAAAAGGATCCACATGCTTGTGGAGTCGACCATCCCTAGTTGTTACTTGGCTTCTTTGACTGTTGAAGTCCTGTTTGTAACTTTCATAGAGGAGGTCTTAAAGACTTTGCTGTTGATACCTAGTTTCTGTGATTCTCAAGAGTCGATCTGTCTTCTCTGTTCTATTTGGCTTCTCTTTGCTTCAAAAGCCAATTTATATTATTCCAGAGAAGAGGTCTTGGAGACTTTTTCCCATACTGCTGAACTGATTTGCAGAGTCCAGAACCGTTTGAACCATTTTAAAGCCATTAATTGGATTGGTTCCCATTGGAGAGGGACCCAGAGACGTAGCCCAGTGGAGGGGGTGAACTCCGTTATCGATTTCTGTCTGTGATTTTGGGTTTTTTGTTTTTTGCTTGGAATTTGTTATCAGTCTTGTTTTCATTCCTATTCTGAGCATTTAATTTATGCAAATATTGTCCAATAATTAATCTGTTGAATGCATTATTTTACAACAAACTTTTGATGCACTAAAGTTGAGGTCCTATGGATCATATTTGGTATCAAAGCTGGTTGAATATTGTGCAAGTTTGTGAATGCTTACCAGGTCCAGGTTAAAGCTTAGTGAAGGAGAATTAGTTGAAGGAGATCCTGAGATTGGCTCCAGGGGAACATTCTCAAGAACCATGTCTTTTCCACGAGGGGAAGAAGAAGGACATACCAAACGGGAAAAACCTGTCATTTCTGAAACTGAGTTTCGAGAGGCTTTTATGAGCATGAAATCCATGATGGAACTTCTACTCGAAGAGCGAGCAGAAAGGAAGAAGAAAGAAGAAGGATCTTCATCCCGAGATGTAGAAGTGAAGTTAGAAGAAAAGGGTAAAGGAGTAGGAGGTGATGGTAATCCTTCTGATACTAAACACAATTTTTCTTCTTCTCATACTTCTCATTCAAATAATGCAAGTCCTAATATGCCTTATTTCAAATTGGATGTAAATTTTGAATTACCTATTTATAATGGAGATGTAGATGCTGAAAAATTAGACAATTGGATCAAGCAGCTTGAAGTATATTTCAGGGTGCAGGGCATTAATGATGACCCTTCCAGAATCCAATTGGCCACTTTGAGAATGAGTGGAATGGCTCTTACTTGGTGGGAGAGCGAGAGTCAGCAGGATCTTCGAAAGAATGGTAAAATTATTTCAGTTTGGAATGAATTCATTGAAGTATTAAGGAAGCAATTTTATCCTTTAGGTCACATGCAGCAATTAATAATGAGCTGGAAAATGTTTAGACAAGCTAAAGGACAAAGCATTCAAGATTATACTCATGAATTTAGAAAGAGGGCTATTGCATTGAATGTTGCATTGGATACGCAAGAAACTCTTCTTAAATATATTGCTGGCATGCATTCTTATTTAAAGCATACTTTGTTGATGTTTAATCACAGTAATTTGGATGATGTATGTGTTCAAGCTACACATTGAGAAGCTAGGGGTAAGCATGATGATGATTCAGAAGTCATCTAAATTTGACAACAAAGATAAAAGAAAAGACAAGGGAAAGGAAATAGATACCATCACGAAAGAGGGGAGAGACCCACATGCTCACATTGTCAGAAAGGGCATGATGTTTCAAAGTGTTGGAAACTTCATCCGGAATTAAAGCCAAAGTGGATGAGAAGAAATAAAAAAAAATATAAGGATAATCAAGCAGTTACTGCAGCAATAATTCAAGACTTGGGATCTGATTCAGGTGATGAGACTAAGATCACAGCAATAGGGATCCAAGGTAAAGATGAAAGTATATCTCTTCCCATTGATTCAAGTTCAAGTTCTAATTCATGTGCAAGTACAAGTACAAATATGCTATCTACTTCTATGCATGGTGATAAAAGAAGAAGTGAATTGTTTCATGTTTGTGTCATTACAAATCATACAAAAATTGATACATTGTTTGATAGTGGTTCTCAAGTGAATTTGATCAGAAGAAGTGGTTAAGAAACTTAATATAGTTACTAGTCCTCATGAAAAACGTTATCCTCTTGGTTGGGTTACTAATGATACACAGTTGCAAGTTACAAAGAAATGTATTTTGAAATTTGCAATCACTGAAAAGTTTATGGATGAGGTAGAACTGGATGTAGTGCCACTTGACATTTGTGGAATTGTACTTGGGAGTGCATATTTGTATGACCGGAAAGCGGTATTTTATAGAGAGCAGAACAAATATCATCTTTTTAAATATGGTGTGGAATACATTGTTCGTGCACATTGTATGAAAACAAATATGGCATTAGTCACTACAAGTCAACCGAAAATGATAGTGAATGATAGTAGGAAGTTTGCATTAATGGCTGTTAAAAGTGAATCATTGGTGGAACATGGAACTGAATTAATTAAAAGTGTTCTCGAGTATGGTGCTTTGTTACAGGGACCTGAAAGACTATCACTTAATAGATATGTACAACATGACGTGCAGTTGCAGAAAAGCATGCCTTTTCCAAATCTTGGCATGAATCGGATGATTATTCAATTTCTTCAAAATTATTGTGATGAACATCCTAAGGTTCAGGGTGAACAGTTGCAGCACATGCAGTGCATTAAATCTCCTTTTGAGACTTGTTTTTGCTATCTGTTGAAGTCACATGTAGACTTTTCTTTCGGCACATAAGATGTTAGAGTTGGACATCATGATTAAAAGAAAGCAGTGTAGTAGATAGTGCAAGAACAATAGGAGACGAGTTAGGCAATTTGCAAGGCCAGACATGCAAATCATCATCCTTTTGAAGTTGAAAAGCAAGTTTGGTTGCAGATCATCAAGGAAAGGTTGAAAGGAAAAAGCTCAATTTTGTTTATGATCATTTTTAGACCTTTGAAAAGAAGTATAAACGTTCTTTCTATTTGAGCTTATCTCCAGTCGCATATGCAAATAATTTTAAATGGTATGAACCTCCTTTGGTCATGGACAAGGAGACTAATATGCAGATTCTAAGGAAGGTAGAATGTATGGAGATCGGAATGGTGAGGAAGTGGTACCCTCACCTTCCTGTAGGATGATCTAGGATTTTGGAGGTCCAAAATCTCTCCAATGGGGAGGATTGATCCGGTGGATTATTCCTCTAAAAGATCCAATATGGTACATGGTTCATAGAAACGGTGTTTGAAGAAATCGGACGGAAAAACAAAATGCATAGATCGGAAGTCGGAAGCTTTTCTCCTTCCACAGATCGGAGTTCGGAAGCATTTCCCTTCCGCAACGGTGGAAGCTTCCAAGCTTTTCTCCTTCTGCAGATCGGAGGTCGGAAGCATTTCCCTTCCGCAACGGTGGAAGCTTCCAAGCTTTTCTCCTTCCGTAGATCGGAGGTCGGAAGCATTTCCCTTCCGCAACGGTAGAAGCTTCCAAGATTTTCCCCTTCCGCAACAGCAGGGCTCAGAAGCCTTTCCTCTTTCACAACGGTGGAATCCTAACAGACGTTCAGCCGGATCGAAAGTTGGAACGCTTCCGTAGCCGCAATGGCAGAATCCCAAAAAATTAAAATATCGGTGAAATTGCTCGATGGGATCGGAAGAAGAAGTGGTGCACCATCCGCAACGGCGGAAGCCAAAGTAACTAAGAATTTCGAATTGAAAACCAGCCGATAGCAAATTGAAATAGAATTCGTCGGAACCATTGCTTATCCTCTTCCGCAACAGCAGACGAGAAGATGACTTCAACCTTCCGACTTAAACCCTGCAAGCGGTCGCGCGGGAACGTTTCAGAAATGGTTTTTGTAGGATCTTGATGCCGTATGATGCCGCGTTGATAGGGAGATGAACAGTCGAGGGCAGTTGGTAGAAGGAGGTGAACAGTCATGTTCTTGAGCATTTTTCCCATTGTAATGGCAAAGAAGAGTATAAAGGAGAGTTCATGAAGAAGCACAAACAATCGGGTTTTTCTAAGATATAGAAACTGGGCAAGTTTGCTGAAAAAAAAGGATCCACATGCTTGTGAAGTCAACCATCCCTAGTTGTTACTTGGCTTCTTTGACTGATGAAGTCCAGTTTGTAACCTTCATAGAGGAGGTCTTAAAGACTTTGCTGTTGATACCTAGTTTCTGTGATTGTCAAGAGTCGATCTGTCTTCTCTGTTCTATTTGTCTTCTCTTTGCTTCGAAAGCCAATTTGTATTATTCCAGAGAAGAGGTCTTGGAGACTTTTGCCCATACTGCTGAACTGATTTGCAGAGTCCAGAACCATTTGTACCATTTTAAAGCCATTAATTGGATTGGCTCCCATTGGAGAGGGACCCAGAGACGTAGCCCAGTGGAGGGGGTGAACTCCGTTATCAATTTCTGTCTATAATTTTGGGTTCTGTGTTTTCTGCTTGGAATTTGTTATTAGTCTTGTTTTCATTCATATTCTGAGCATTTAATTTCTGCAAATATTGTCCAATAATTAATCTGTTGAATGCATTCTTTTACAACAAACGTTTGATGCACTAAAGTTGAGGTCCTACGGATCATGTTTGGTATCAGAGCTGGTTGACTGTTGTGCAAGTTTGTGAATGCTTACCAAGTCCAGGTTAAAGCTTGGTGAAGGAGAATTAGTTGAAGGAAATCTTGAGATTGGCTCCAGGGAAACATTCTCAAGAACCATGTCTTCTCCACGAGGGGAAGAAGAAGGACATACCAAATGGGAAAAACCTGTCATTTCTGAAACTGAGTTTCTAGAGGCTTTTATGAGCATGAAATCCATGATGGAATTTCTACTCGAAGAGTGAGCAGAAAGGAAGAAGAAAGAAGAAGGATCTTCATCCAGAGATGCAGAAGTGAAGCCAGAAGAAAAGGGTAAAGGAGTAGGAGGTGATGGTGATCCTCCTGATACTAAACAAACTTTTTCTTCTTCTCATGCTTCTCATTCAAATAATGCAAGTCCTAATATGCCTTATTTCAAATTGGATGTAAAGTTTGAATTACCTATTTTTAATGGAGATGTAGATGCTGAAAAATTAGACAATTGGATCAAGAAGCTTGAAGTATATTGCAGGGTGCAGGGCATTAATGATGACCCTTCCAGAATCCAATGGGCCACTTTGAGAATGAGTGGAATGGCTCTTACTTGGTGGGAGAGCAAGAGTCAGCAGGATATTTGAAAGAATGGTAAAATTATTTCAGTTTGGAATGAATTCATTGAAGTATTAAGGAAGCAATTTTATCCTTTAGGTCACATGCAGCAATTAATAATGAGCTGGAAAATGTTTAGACAAGCTAAAGGACAAAGCATTCAATATTATACTCATGAATTCAGAAAGAGGGATATTGCATTGAATGTTGCATTGGATACGCAAGAAACTACTCTTAAATATATTGGTGGCGTGCATTCTTATTTAAAGCATACTTTGTTGATGTTTAATCGCAGTAATTTGGATGATGTATGTCTTCAAGCTACACATTTAGAAGCTAGGGGTAAGCATGATGAGGATTCGTTTATGAAGAAGTCATTTGAATTTGACAACAAAGATAAAAGCAAAGATAAGGGAAAGGAAATAGCTACCATCACGAAAGAGGGTGAGAGACCCACATGCTCACATTGTCAGAAAGGGCATGATGTTTCAAAGTGTTGGAAAATTCATCCGGAATTAAAGCTAAAGTGGATGAGAAGAAATAAAAACAAAGATAAGGATAATCAAGCAGCTACTACAGCAATAATTCAAGACTTGGGATCTGATTCAGGTGATGAGACTAAGATCATAGCAATAGGGATCCGAGGTAAAGATGAAGGTATATCTCTTCCCATTGATGCAAGTTCAAGTTCTAATTCATGTGCAAGTACAAGTACAAATATGCTATCTACTTCTATGCATGGTGATAAAAGAAGAAGTGAATTGTTTCATGTTCGTGTCATTACAAATCATACAAAAATTGATACATTGTTTGATAGTGGTTCTCAAGTGAATTTGATATTAGAAGAAGTGGTTAAGAAACTTAATCTAGTTACTAGTCCTCATGAAAAACCTTATCCTCTTGGTTGGGTTAATAATGATACACAGTTGCAAGTTACAAAGAAATGTATTTTGAAATTTGCAATCATTGAAAAGTTTATGGATGAGGTAGAACTCGATGTAGTGCCACTTGTCATTTGTGGAATTGTACTTGGGAGTCCATATTTGTATGACCGGAAAGCAGTCTTTTATAGAGAGCAGAAAAAATATCATATTTTTAAAAATGGTGTGGAATACATTGTTCGTGCACATCGTATGAAAACAAATCTGGCATTAGTCACTACAAGTCAAATGAAAATGATAGTGAATGCTAGTAGGAAGTTTGCATTAATGGCTGTTAAAGGTGAATCATTGGTGGAACATGGAACTAAATTAATTAAAAGTGTTCCCGAGTATGGTGCTTTGTTATAGGGACCTGAAAGACTATCACTTAATAGAGATGTACAACATGACGTGCAGTTGTAGCAAAGCATGCCTTTTCCAAATCTTGGCATGAATCGGATGATTATTCAATTTCTTCAAAATTATTGTGATGAACATCCTAAGGTTCAGGGTGAACAGTTGCAGCACATGCAGTGCATTAAATCTCCTTTTGAGACTTGTTTTTGCTATCTGTTGAAGTCACATGTAGACTATTCTTTCGGCACAGAAGATGTTAGAGTTGGACATCATGATGCAAAGAAAGCAGTGCAGCAGATAGTGCAAGAACAGTAGGAGACGAGTTAGGCAATTTGCAAGGCCAGACATGCAAATCATCATCCTTTTGAAGTTGAAAAGCAAGTTTGGTTGCAGATCATCAAGGAAAGGTTGAAAGGTAAAAACCTCAATTTTGTTTATGATCGTTTTGAGACCTTTGAAAAGAAGTATAAATGTTCTTTCTATTTGAGCTTATCTCCAATCGCATATGCAAAGAATTTTAAATGGTATGAACCTCCTTTGGTCATGGACAAGGAGACTAATATGCAGATTCTAAGCAAGGTAGAATGTATGGAGATCGAAATGGAGAGGAAGTGGTACCATCACCTTCCTGCAAGATGATGTAGGATTTTGGAGGTCCAAAAGCTCTCCAATGGGGAGGATTGATCCGGTGGATTATTCCTCTGAAAGATCCAATATGGTACATGGTTCATAGAAACGGAGTTTGAAGAAATCGTACGAAAAAACAAAATACACAGATTGGAAGTCGGAAGCTTTTCTCCTTCTGCAGATCGGAGGTCGGAAGCATTTCCCTTCCGCAATGGCGGAAGCTTCCAATCTTTTCTCCTTCCATAGATCGGAGGTCGGAAGCATTTCCCTTCCGCAACGGCAGAAGCTTCCAAGCTTTTCTCCTTCTGCAGATCGGAGGTCGGAAGCATTTCCCTTCCGCAACGGTGGAAGCTTCCAAGATTTTCCCCTTCCGCAATAGTGGGGCTCGAAAGCCTTTCCTCTTCCACAATGGAGGAAGCCTAATAGACGTTCAGGTGGATCGGAAGTCAGAACGCTTCCGCAACCACAACGGCGGAAGCCCAAAAACTTAAAAAATCGGTGAAATCGCTCGACAGGATCGGAAGAAGAAGTGGTGCGCCATCCGCAATGGCAGAAGCCAAAGTAACTAAGACTTCCAACTTGAAAACCAGTTGATAGCTAATTGAAATAGAATTTGTCAGAACCATTGCTTATCCTCTTCCGCAACGGCGGACGAGGAGATGGCTTCAACCTTCCGACTTAAACCCTGCAAGCGGTTGTGCGGGGACGTTTTAGAAACGGTTTTTGTAGGATCTTGATGCCATATGATGCCGTGTTGATAGGGAGAAGAATATTCAAGGGAAATTGGCAAAAGGAGGTGAATAGTCACGTTCTTGATCATTTTTCCCATTGTAACGGCAAGGAAGAGTATAAAGGAGAGTTCGTGAAGAAGCACAGAAAATCGGGTTTTTCTGAGACATAGAAGCTGGGAAAGTTTGCTAAAAAAAAAGGATCCACATGCTTGTGAATTCGACCATCCCTAGTTGTTACTTGGCTTCTTTGACTGTTGAAGTCTAGTTTGTAACTTTCATAGAGAAGGTCTTAAAGACTTTGCTGTTGATACCTAGTTTCTGTGATTGTCAAGAGTCAATCTTTCTTCTCTGTTCTATTTGGATTCTCTTTGCTTCGAAAGCCAATTTGTATTATTCCAGAGAAGAGGTCTTGGAGACTTTTGCCCATACTGCTGAACTGATTTGCAGAGTCCAGAACCATTTGTACCATTTTAAAGCCATTAATTGGATCGGTTCCCATTGGAGAGGGACCCAGAGACGTATCCCAGTGGAGGGGGTGAACTCCGTTATCAATTTTTGTCTGTGATTTTGGGTTATGTGTTTTCTTCTTGGCATTTGTTATCAGTCTTGTTTTCATTCCTGTTCTAAGCATTTAATTTCTGCAAATACTGTCCAATAATTAATCTGTTGAATGCATTCTTTTACAACAAACTTTTGATGCACTAAAGTTGAGGTCCTATGGATCAATATTGCATTCTTACAATATACTCTTCCTCTCTCTCTCTCTCTCTCAATCCATGTGTATTGTTACATTCATGCTCAAGGAGCCAGCTACTGGTTGCAGTCAGATAATACAGACTTAACAACAGAACTAGATCTCGACTCAAAGAACAACTAACTGACTACTAGCTAATTGTCTATCTGAATGCTTTCTCTCTATTGTCTAACCTTTTACAATAAAAAATACATGCTTATATAGGCATCCCAGAGGTCTTTCCCTGTTACAACACTGTGGGCCTTTCCCAACAGTAACCCAAAAACCCTAGCTGTGACAGTTGTCCTATCTGTACTTGAACTGCCACTTTTCGTCACACCACAACTTTCTGCAGTCTTCCACACTTCTCGGCGTTGATCATGGGTATGGGCACCGCTTCCTCAGTCACTTCCCTTCTGTCCTTTGTCTTCAATAACTCATCCCGTTTCTCCTTTTCCTTTATGAGGGTAGCTGAGCCCTCCTGTCTTCGCCACTGCCTTAAGTGCAGTGGTTGAGCTCTCTCTTCTCGGCCGCTCGGGTACTGTTTCCTTTGACTCTCTTCTTCTGGTATAGTAGCTTTTCATGTAGCTATGGGGCCCTGCTCCAATAGCCATTATTTGAGCCCAATATCTAGACTTGGTCTAGTCCTACTCCAGAACATTGTATGAATTGATCCCTCAAGCTCCTCACCCAAGCACCGATCCTACAAAGCCACTAGCAGAAACCCCTGTTGATGGGATTTTTGGTTCAATCCAGTCCTCATCAGCAGTCAAACTTGCCAAGCAACCTCAGAATTCCACCCCTACTCCTTCAACTCCCAAGGTTTCTGCCGAGGTCAATTACATTCAGAGCTTTCAAATGCCTGGCAACAATCAAAAGAAAGGTAAAACAAAAAACAAAAAACTTGGAAACCAATAGGATAATCCAAAACCAACCACCAATGACAACAATAAAGGGAAAAAAAAGCAAAATAACCATGTCTGCTATGCAGAGGAGACCATTTCACAAAAGAGTGTCCTCATCGGGATGAAATCACCCAATTTTTGAAAACTAATCCTGCACCCACAGTTATCACGGATCCTTTTCCCTCTCAGCAACAACTGATAGACCACATGTCTAATCAAGGAAACTCTAGTTCTTTAGAGGAAATTCACATGATGTCCTTGGATACTATTAGTTTGAAAACTCGAATTCAGAGTTACGACAAACCCGCAGATAAGAAAGAAGACAATTCTTCTTCAGGAAAAGCTCCCTCTACTGGTTCTCCCGAATCCTCATCTATTGCTCCCCTAACCATCGAGAAGCCTAATCTCAACATGGTTTTGCGTCCACCCAAGAGTACTCTTCGCAAGAATATTTTTAACCCTAATTTCTGATCTGCTCAATTTTATAATGTAGTTGAAGATCTCGCTCAGGCACCATGTGCAATGTCTACCATGGAAGTACTCCAAAGTTGTCCTACACAACGCAAAAACTTGTTAACTGCGTTAGGATCTTTAGACCCGAATAATACTAATTTGATTCATTTCAATGTTGAGAACTGTAAGTCTTTACTACCTCACAAACTCGCTTTCCAAATCATAATGAAAGTAGTCATCAAGAAGGTCTTTAGAACTATCTTAGACAAAGGAGCTTCAACTTCATTTTTGTCCCTGTCTCGTTGGAAAGCTATTGGCTCTCCTGAGCTTGTAACATCACCTACAACTCTGAAAGCCTTTGATGGACAAGGTTTCTATCCCCATGGTCTCATGCCAGCCCTTTCAGTCGATCTTGGGGGAAAATTTGTTTCTATTCAAGTGGAAGTAGTAGATGCCTCGTTAGATTACAACCTCCTTCTAGGAAGAAATTGGTTTTATGCCATGACTGTTGTCGTTTCGATGGTATTTTGAACTGTCCAATTTCTGCATCTAGGGAGAATTTTCACCATTGAATAGCTTGATTTCTGTACGTCAAATGTTACTACCTCTATGGATAATAACATCCCTATGTTAGGCCAATCCCCTCCTCCTTACCAGTCAATTGGGGTAGGCATGTTGAAGAATTCATCCCTTCTGGGGATTTTACTATCCACTCCTCCTAACACAGACATGACGACAGTAAATATGATTTCATCATTTGATTATGATCCAAAGGGAAAAAAAATTGTTGAGTCCACCTCATTGAGTCTGCATGAAGAAATGTACAACATTATTCAAACCATTTTTGATGACCACACAGATGAACTTCATATGGTGGCTTCGGACCCTTACCACCTGCCCTACTGGTTAGAACCCTTTCTGGATAATCTCTCCAAGGTTTTTCCTTCCGATGAGTCCATTATGGATATCATGAGTATGAATGAGCCTATTTGAGAGGATCACCATCATAGATCCTCATTCCTCCCCAACACCATTTCAATAGACCATGACTTTGCATCCCTTTTTTCCACTGATATTGTCAACACAACTGTTGAGTCCTGGAAAATCGCAGGTAACAACAGTTAGGGATTCTCCCCAATAAACGTTCCCAACTAGCCCATTGCTATTTGGTATGGAGAATCCATCTGGTTTACGGTTCGACTACCGTAGATCAAGTAACAAATTAAAAGGTTTTATCGGTTACGGCCTGGTCCACCGTGTATATTTTAGTTTTTTGTGTTTAAGTTATGATGTGCAAGTGCCTAGCTAAAAATGCAAATTGATAGAGATAACAAGGAGTGTCACAATGTAATGCACAAGTTCTTACCTCTCATATTAACTCTCTCGCATCTAAATCACAAACAATCAGAAAAAAAACTACAACTAACTAACCTATCCCCAGGGAGCAAAAATTATCAGTTATCACTGAGTACTGTATTTCTGTGCATGTATTTAGAAAAATTACAGATAGTTGTTACTTATTTCAAAACACATGAACATTAATAGAAGTATGAAGAACAAGATAGCTTATTGTTTATGACAACCTTCATTACTCATAGTGGAAATTTCACAGAATAAACTATAAGACATTCATAACATAAATAGAAATGTAATGAGTTAGAATGATCTCATAGTTAATGGACATAAGCTAAAAATGAAATAGTTCACATTCAACTGATCCATAGCAAAGTGTTTGAAACATTCGACCAAACTTTCTCTAGCAGAAACTTGTAATTCTTTATTGCAAAAGGAAGTAGTTCTTCTTACAATATCATCCTAAATTTTGCTTGGGAAATAAGTCCTCTTACATCTAAACTCTCCTATATTTATACAAAAAAACAAAACCTTTGGGCTGCCCCTCGATGGACCTTTGGGATTCCTCAACCTTTCAGTTCCAAAAATTTTGTCTTGTAGTATGTGCTCATAATTTATACGATGTGTTACATTTTAAATTAAAATTTAAGAGCATTTTATGAAGAGGGACCAGCTTGGTCACTAATGAACTTTTTCCAAGCCTGGGCCTCTGCTACTATCAATCTGCTCAATAATATGTTGGTCTTTTTGAGATACTGTTAATCTCAGACCTTCACCTTCTTTACCTTCAGCCATGTGATCTTGTAAGAAATCCATTACTGCATATTCATTCACTTTGTGTAACGGAATGGCCTCGAGCCATCTGGTAAAGTAGTCAATTGCTGTCAGCCATTAGTTTAGACAGTCCTTTCCCTTTTACTATAGATTCTGGTTTGAATTCAAGATCATATTCTTGTAAGGTTTTTACCCAGTTGCCTCTTCTTTCCCCTAATTCTTTTTGTACAAAAAGAGATCTTACAGGTGGGCATGGAACTATTACCTTAGTACGGTTCTTAAGTATGTATGGCCTGAATTGCTTTACTGCTTTGAAAACTACATAAGATTTTTTATCAACAGCTGGATAATTCAATTCAGATCCCTGCAAACCAGTACTCATAAATGATATGGGGTACTCATCTCCCCCATATTCCTTCTACGTAAGCACCACTGCTAATGAATCGTCGGATGCAAAAGTGTACAAAATAAAATCTTTTTCGAAATTAAGAATTTTTAGTGAAGGTGCATGAGAAAATATGTTTTTATCTTACTGAATGCATTCTTTTCCACATTAGTCCATCTAAATTGTACACTTTGTTTAACCATCTGCTGCAAAGGTTTGACAATTTGCGCAAAATATGGTACAAACCTTTGCACAAAATTAATTGTCCCCACGAATGATTGCATACATTTTTTGTTATGGGGTAAAGGGATCTGTTCTATGGCTTTAACCCTTTATAGGTCTATGGAGATCCCTTTCTTAGAAACAATGTGACCCAGTAGCTTTCTTTCTATGACCGCAAACATGCATTTCTTAGGATTAAGTGAAATACCATATTTTCGACAACGCTCAAAAATTTGTCTCAGATGGAATGCATGTTCCTCTCTCTTTTTTGAAAATATCATGACATCATCGAGATATGCCACAACACTATGGCCAATCAGACTGTGGAAAGCTATATCCATGGCTCTCTGGAAAGTAGCTCCAACATTTATGAGTCCAAAGAGCATTCTCCTGTAAGCAAAAGTTCCCCACTTGGTTCTGAATGTGGTTTTTAGCCTGTCCTCTTCGGCTACTAATACTTGATTATAGCCAAAGAATCCATCTAATAATGAAAATAATTCAGAACCTAAAACCATTTGCAATATTTGCTCCATGGGGGGGACTGGATAGTTATCTTTATCCGAAGCACGATTGAGGTTTCTGAAATCTACACAGAGCCTGATTTCTCTGGATTTTTTTCTTAGTGGCACCAAATTCAAAACCCACTCTAAGTGTCTGACTTTGAATATAATTTTAGCATCCAACAATTTCTTCACTTCACTCTGAATCAAAGGTTCCAGCTTTGGATGCATCTTCCTCAAGGGCTATTGGTAAGTCTTGACTCCAGCTCTAATCAGGATGACATGTTGTATAATCTTTGTGTCATACGTTTTAAGCTCTTCATATGTCTAGGAAAAAACATATTTGTATTGTTTGAACAGACTAATGAATTTACTCCTTTCACCTGGAGAACAACACTTTCCCAAATTTACATATCTAGGTTCCGCTTCAGTCCCCAAAATTATTAGCTCAAATTGCAAGGATGAGCTATGAGTCTTGATATTCGCTGGATTTTTGAGTTTGTTGTTTAAGTCAAACATTCGTTCCAAGGTTCTGACTCCCTTAGGAATAAAATTCCCAAACTTTAATTCTGCTTGATGTTCTTAATCATCTATTATTGCTCCTTTAAAAGTCTCATCATTCATCAAGCATTCCAAAATTTGTTGATAATCGTCAAAAACCCGTAAATTGGTGATCATATCTGGAACAGAAGGACGGAAAAGTAATTCAATAGAGAATCTATTATTAGAAGGTACTAGCCTTGCGGTTGAGGTAGCTAGTAAATCAGCTGCTGCATTCATTAATCTAGGAATGGATACAATATTGAATGCATGGAAGTTTATAAGAAAATTCCAAACTTCATTTTGATAGGATTTCAAATGTGGTGAAATACAGTGTATCTTATTTCAAATTTGCTTAACAACAATTTCAGAGTCTCCATATACTTTCATATTTTTCACTTTTAGTTCTATTGCCTTTTTCAGTCCCTAAACTAGTGCTTCATACTCGGCTGTATTATTTGTACATTCGAACTCTAATCTACAAGAAAGAAAATGTTTATTTTTTCTTGGATCAATCGAGACACAACTAGCTCCTGATCCTTCCAATGTTTTAGATCCATCAAAATAAAGGGCCCAAAACTATCTACTTCTACTGAAATTGAATTAAAAACTACATATGAAACTAAATCTACTATTTTATAGTCAATCTCATCAGCCCCTAAAAATCGAAGGAGATCGGGCTGGGTGTCAGGTGAACTGCTGGCTTCTTCAGTTTGGTAATTTCCTAGTTCTAGCTCAATGAAGTAATTTCCAAACATAGAATTCATTGGTTCATTTTTTCCCTCTAACTGAGAAACATTGTACTTCATCTAAGGCTCTCTTAATATTTTTATCTGATTGGGACTTCCCTTATGAGGCAACCACAGATGTGACCAATCTGATGCAAAGTATCCATCTAACCTTGCCGACCAGTCTCGACTCAAAACCAGTCCATAAGCATTAGGAATTTATGCTACTACAATATTGATGTACTGACAAACATTCTCATTTGTAGATAAGCGAATTAGAACATATTCCATTTCTCCTATTACTTTCACAACTATCCTATCTAATTGAATAATTTTACAAGTGGATGATTTAGGCTATCCATTAATTCTCTTGCAGACTGAAAGTGGCATAACATTGATGTTAGTTTTTCAACATTAAGCTAGCATTATGTTAGGATCTTTACTGAGAGAATAACAAGTACAACAATCAAACACAAGAGACAATGAACACAATGTTTTTGATCAGGGAAACCATAAATGGAGAAAACCCCGCAACTTCCTCAAAGATAGAATCACCACAAGATGTAAGACCCCAAAACAGTAAGATGCACTCCCGACAGCAGTAGTCTTCTTCTTGTCTAGTCCCAGTGTATTTCCTTCCTCACTAATGTGCCACACTTGAGTAAGTGAGTGATGTGTAGTACAAGTGATAAATAGAGAGGCTCTCACTCTCTATTTATATTCTTCCGTTCATTTGAAGTGCACTCCAACATGTCGGCCTCACTTAACAATTACTTACTAGAGCCGACATCTCTAGGAGTGTCTAATAACCCTAGTGCCCCACTACTTGTGGGGAATTTGCCTCCTCTAACCAATAGGAGGGTAACACAATGGTGGGGACTATTTCCTCGACTTACAATGACTCACCTAGGGCTGACTTCACTAGGATAGTCTAATAACCCAAGGGCCCCACAACTATGGGGACTTTAACCCTTGACCAATAAGAGGGTTACCCACAATGACTTGACATAAATTTCTCATTATAGAAACATCTCAATTGGAACATAGGGACATGAAATGACTCAAATACATTACAATACATCCTGGAATGAACATCGGGTTACAATAGATAAGAAATACAAGTGAATATGTTCCGAAGTTACAATTACATCAACACTCCCTCTTAACTAGGAAGGTATTCACTCGACACAATTTATCAGCACAAGTCTTCTTCTCTGTATCATCTGGGTCATCGTCAAGTCTTCATCATCTTCAAAGTCATCTTCATATTCAATTCATCTTCATTTGTAAGTCATCCTCATCTGGATCTGGATCATCACTTTAGATCATCACTGAACATTGTCACTGGATCTGGATCATCACTTGATCTCGATCATCACTAGACATAATCATCGGATCTGGATCATCACTCAATCTAGATCAACATCACTGGACTGGATCTGGATCATCATGGAACATCATCACTGGATCTGGATCATCACTCGATATGAATCATCACCACTGGACTGGATCTAGATCATCACTCGATCTGGATCTGGATCTGGATCATCTCTCAATATGGATCATCATTGCTGGATCTGGATCTCTCGGAGTCATCATAACTAGATCTGGATCATAGCTTGATCTGGATCATCTCTGGTCATCATCATGTGTGTACTATCTCGTCATAGGAAGTTCTACAGAGCCATCCCTTTTTCATCCTAGTTGTAGGCCTAGCCACCAGGCAGGTCTTCGCCCAGCACTTACATCTGACCTACTCGTCAGAAACGCATGCCCAACACTCACATCTGATCATGCAGTAAACTACAATCACATCAGAAAGGCCCAGCACTCACATTCACCGGCATGGTAGGCACATCAACTACCATCTGTGAAATGGCTCTGCACTTATATCTGACCTACTCGTCAGAAGGGCACATCCATCCAAGCTGGAACCACATTCACCACAATGATGAAAGAACTCTGTTCTTTTCACCCAGGATGGAACCACATCCGCCACAATGATGGAAGACTTTCATCCAGGATGGAACCACATCCACCACAATGATGAAAGATTTCTGCACTCACATCTGACTTGGTAGGAACTGAATCCTACACCCTTGTCAGAATGCCCCCCAGTCCCTGACGAGCTACCTGGTAATGGACCAGGTGCCTCCATTCTCCCGGAGAGTGGCAGTTTCCCTTACATCTGTCCTACTCGACAGAATGGACGACACTCACATCTGACATGGGAGGAACCTAATCCTTTAGCCATGACAGAATGGTTCAGCCCCTTACATCTAACCTGCTCGTCAGAATGGCTCTCTCAATCCCTGACTGAGTGTTCCTGGTAACTAACCAGGTGCCTCCATTCCCAGAATGGCAGTTGCCCTTACATCTGTCCTGCTCAACAGAATGGCCAGCACTCATATTTGACATGGAGGGGAGCAACCCTCTCACCATGACAGAATGGCTCAGCCCCTACATCTGACCATGGAAGGAACCAATCCTCTCACCATGTCAGAATGGCTATGGGTCTCATTACTTTCTCTTGGAGGAAACCTCAATCTAGAGAACACCAAGCTTCTCCCTAAAGTACTCGAACTTCACTCTGGCTAATGGCTTCGTCAACACATCAGCTATATGTTCCTCCGTTGCAACATACTGGAGCTTCAATGCTCCTCTCTACACCATATCCCTGATATAGTGATACTTGATCTCGATATGCTTCAACTTGTCATGGAACATTGGATTCTCTAACAACTTCACACAACTCTGGTTGTCACAATGTATACAAGTAGCATCCAACTGGAGATCAAATATATCAGACAGTAGCTTCCATAGCCATACTGCCTCACAACTAGCTGAACAAGCTGTGACATAATATGCTTCAACTGTACTCAGTGCCACACAGAATTGCTTCCTACTAAACTAAGAGATCATACCTGATCCCATACTGAAGCAACATCCTGAAGTACTCTTCCTGTCGATGACACTGCCTGCCCAATATGAATCAACATAACCCTCTAGGTTAATCTTTTGATTCGCATCGTACTTGAGCCCATAATCAACTCTACCCTTTAGGTACCTCAGAATATGCTTTGCAGCAGTCAAGTGAACACTACTCGGATCTGTCAAGTACTGGCTCAAGGTGTTCACAACAAAGCAAATGTCTGGTCTCGTGTTCGTCAAGTACATCAATGACCCAATCATCTGACGATACACCGTAGCATCAACTGACTCTGATCAAAGCATCACTCAATAGCTTCAGGTTCAATTCCATAGGTGTGGCCATAGCTTTTTAGTCCATCATCCCAAACCTCTTCAGCATCTCTACTACATACTTCCCTTGTCCAAGGAATATTCCATATGTACTTTGCCACACCTCCATACCTAGAACAATAGTGCATCGACACATAACAGGAGCATCACTGGTCTTCCACCTTCAACCTTGAAGCAAAGGTTGGAATCCACTTTACTCTCAGTAAAGCCTAGATTCATCAGTAATCTGCCCATCCTGTCGTACCATGTCGAACCTTAGATCTTCTGTAGTCACTCCCTCTGAAGCGAAGCATCATACTCCATCTGTCTTCTATACTCTATGCACTGAAACATTCTGTACCGGAGTGACAAGTAGTATCCATCTACGATCACTGGATACCAATATCCTCTATCTTGAACATTTTCAAAATTTCTTCTCACATCCATCTGTGAACTTGTCATCCTTTATCAACCTTGTAGCAAATATTAAGATATTCATCAAGCTCATCATGTATGTTTTATCCCATGGGTGTTTTCTGAGCACGTACAAGGCCTTCTTTCATTTGCACACATGATCATGTCATGTGACTTCACTTCTAGTAGCTGTAAGTGTTTCTTTGTAGTCTATGCCTTCTTTTCGTGAGAAGCCTCGTGCTACGAATCTTGCTTTGTATCCCACGATGTTTCCATCTACTGCATGATGGAACTATGAACTTCTCTTCAGGTCTTGATACTGCATCCTAGACATCATTCTTCTTCAGCTGGTCTTCTTGGTTACTTATTCATAGTTGGAAGATTCTACATCAATGATGTCATTGCATTCATCATATTATTCTTCATCTTGAACTGTCGTCACTTGTTCTTCGGAACAAGTTTCATCCTTCTTTGCTTGCAGGCGATTATGTATGCGATCTTTCCTACAAGTCAAATGTAGTTGTATGGTTAGAAAATTTCATAAGGAATATTCATAATGGAAAATACTTATGCATAAATATATGATCATGCAACTACTTTAGCCAATACAACATTCATCCATATCTCACTGAAACTTTCTAGATGCCTTCCATCTCTACCAGGACAACATTGAGATTGTGCACTAATCCAATAAGTCAGCAAAGAGGTTTCATTCTAGATAAGTAGCAATGGAGATTTGTATAGCACCATGAGCTACTTACCCATCACATGTATATTAGTAGTATACTGCCATTAATGTAGACATCCTATCATGCTTAATACATTAACTGAATATAAACAAATGCATAACAAAACAATATCATGAAGTGACAATTGAATACTTATCTTTATTTGTTTCGTGGGTAGACTTCTTCTTGAGCCTTCGAATTCATCGTCTTCTTCATTCATTATAGCATCGTTTCTTATCCAAATGCTAGGATGGATAAGAGGTTCTTCAAGAGTTGAGTTCTTCATATTCCTCATGGCTTAAGGGATCTTCTTTGGATGGTAAGAGCTTGATCTTCAGTTGCTCCCACCTTCTCTTATCGAGCTTCTTCTTCTTGTGAGTTTTCTTCCTAGATTCTACTGAAATTAATCACTTCCTTCTGGCACACATTCTTCGAATGAATGAATCCCACGATCCTAGGAGGCAATTCAAAATGGCCATCACCACTTCTGCATTCTTCACTTCTTCTTTTACCGCTTCAAGTTGTTCTTTGATTTGAGAGACTCTTATGATTGCATGGTTTCTGCATTCTAAATCTTCACATTCTTCAACTGGTTTCTTAAGGTCATCTTCTGATGTATGTTCTTCCCTTCAAATAGCTTGGTCAAGGAATCAAACATCTTTGGTGTCTTTAAGGAAGACACTTGTGGTATAAGTTGATTCGTGATTCAATTAACCACGATCTTCTTGGCCTTGACCAAGTTCTTCTTGAGTAAGGCTTTGAGCCTCATCTCCCTCTGAAACTGGAACCTCTCTACTCATGTAGGTGTCCAATCCATTTTCTTTAGAGAGATCAAATACTTCTATGCTTGGAAGTTGTCAACTTCACCAAGCTTATAATAAATCTGATGTGATAGATCACTTTGAAATGAGAACCTCAAATGAAAATAGCAAAGGATTAGATCTTATCGATTTGAGGTGTCCGTCTTGGTTTCGAAGCTGGCTGATCTAGGGTTTGTCACAGAAACCCTAATTTTCAAAATTTGGAATATTTCAGATATGATTGGATAAACATATATATCTCTTCAAATGGATCTGTCCAATGTACTCCTTTTCTGAAAACAGTGGAGGGAAGCTCCTGGAACAGGAAGCCCTAATTTTCCAATTTCTTCTGCAGAAATGCCTATTACTATTTCTATGATATATCCTAAATTACTAATCCTCTGTGTCTTAAATTTCTCACTGAGTTAACCTCTTATGTCCCTGATCAAACACCACAGGTTTCATAATAATTGGTTTTACCATTTGGGATTTATTATCCTTTTCCTAAGGTGACCTGTTACAGGACTGTTCAGAACAGCGAAGTTGTATGGAATGCCACGTGTCACGGGTTCATATTCTGAGTCTGATATTCAGACCACCGAAATTATATTCCATGTAATTTCTGTAAAATCTTCAGGAATTCCATTTGAACCTCTGTAGCCCAAGATATTGAAATTCTCCCCAGGTATCCTGTTTAAGGATGAATTCTGGAAGAGGCTGGAACCCTAACTTGGAGGGATCATATCTCCTAGAATATAGTGAATCCGAGGCTGATGTTTCTACCCAGTGTTCAGCGGGAATTTATATTCAGCCCCTACAATTTGTAGCTTCTGAGACATCTCCAACCTCGGAATATAGAAACTGTACCAAAACTTATCAGTTTTAGTATTTAGGGTTTTTTCTAGCTCGGGGTCAAACTAGGGTTTGACTTTCCCGGAGTTTCACCCAACCAAATTTCTTGATCCAGGTCTCTTAAATTAGGTTTTTATGAGGAGAAAAATCCTGTGCTATTATCACTCAAAAATTACTCTTCTGTAGAAATCCCTAATTTCCACATCGAAAACTGAAAATGCTCGGAATCGAATTCCGCTTCGACAGAAAGATTCGCCCTTTAATGGAGAGTCAGCTTAGCATACTTTTGCTGATATATTGTGGAGAGAGACCCAAAAATTTAGAAGACCTAGATTCTACAGCTGCACAATGTCTTCTTCTCAGGTTAGCTCTGATTCAATGTTAGTTTTTCAACATTAAGCTAGCATTATGTTAGGATCTTTACTGAGAGAATAACAAGTACAACAATCAAACACAAGAGACAATGAACACAATGTTTTTGATCGGGGAAACCATAAATGGAGAAAACCATGCAACTTACTCAAAGATAGAATCACCACAAGATGTAAGACCCCAAAACAGTAAGATGCACTCCCGACAGCAGTAGTCTTCTTCTTGTCTAGTCCCAGTGTATTTCCTTCCTCACTAATGCGCCACACTTGAGTAAGTGAGTGATGTGTAGTACAAGTGATAAATAGAGAGGCTCTCACTCTCTATTTATATTATTCCGTTCACTTGAAGTGCACTCCAACATGTCGGCCTCACTTAACAATTACTTACTAGAGCCGACATCTCTAGGAATGTCTAATAACCCTAGTGCCCCACCACTTGTGGGGACTTTGCCTGCTCTAACCAATAGGAGGGTAACAAAATGGTGGGGACTATTTCCCCGACTTACAATGACTCACCTAGGGCCGAATTCACTAGGATAGTCTAATAACCCAAGGGCCCCACAACTATTGGGACTTTAACCCTTGACCAATAAGAGGGTTACCCACAATGACTTGACATGACTTTCTCATTATAGAAACTTCCCGATCGAAACACCGGGACATGACATGACTCAAATACATTACAATACATCCCAGAATGAACATCAGGTTACAATAGATAATAAATACAAGTGAATACGTTCCGAATTTACAATTACATCAACAATTGATTGATGCCCCTGATTCTAGTAAACAGTTGTGCACATTATACTTGAAAATCTCAAAAGTTAGGAGAAATGGTGGGGTTCTAAAATTAGACTTACCTCCCACACTTGCTTCACCAACTTCTTCTTTAGGTTGGTTGTTAGTGGGAATCTCTTCTTCTGGTACTTCAAGTTCTTTTAAAAGTTTCTCTTTTTGCTGAGGTAAATTGCACATTTCAAATAATGAGATATTTGCTTTAACTTTTTTAATGTCTTCCACAATATCATACCCAATTTCATGTTCTTTGAGATTCCTCTTAACATTATCAATCTTATCTTCAATAGGCTTAACATGTATGTTAATTTTCTTTGGATCTTGACTTGAAATGGTAAATTCAGGTATTTTATCAGTTGTCGTGTTCTTTTGTATCTTCTTCATTTTTTATTGAAGCTTCTTAATCTTAGGAATTATTGAATCGTCTTCTTTTACCAAACTCCAAATTCTTGTTGTCACATTGGTTTTTGAGATTTCCTATTGTTTCAGAGATCCTTCCTCTTCTATATCAAACATTGAGACACAGTCCCATAAAACCAGAGCATCCTCCTCTTGTTTTTCTATGGATTGATTGTCCTTTTCTTCCTCCTTATCAGTTTCTGTTAATTTGGAGTCCAATAATTGATTCATTACCAATTTCATAGAATTTATCCATTGAGGCAAATTCTTCTCATAATGAGGCTATTGATGAAAGGTACAAAAATTATCCATGCCTACATCAGTTAAATTCATTGCTGAAGGACTATGTGGAGGAGGCTTAGTTTGACTGTTGTCTTCCCTTTTCTTATAATAAGGCTTATATGATTTGTAAGCGTCTTTTTCTTTCTCTAAGTCTATCACTCTGTTAGATAATTTTTGCATCATCTTCAACATCCCTTCAAAATCCTGTGACCGCTCATCGTTAGGCTTAGTCAGTAATAAAGGTTTTTTGCTTCCAAAAGTCTTTTCTCCCGACTACTTAGGATAATTTTCTATGCTTTCCAACACAGCCTCTACCTTCTCAGCTTCCTCATAATTTTGTGCTAGTGTAGGTCTCATTGATCTCTTGGAAAACATGGCTAGATCAGGCCCAAGGGTTGAGGTATAGTATTCTATCAGAGCATTTTCAGATGGCTTATTTAATGCAATAAAATTGTTTAGGTAAACAACAAATATTTGAGTAAAACCATGTACCTTTTTCTTTTTTTTCTTTCTTTAGAGAAATAACCCCTTCATTAAGGATGCATGAGTTTTCTGAACTACATATTTACTTCTAAACACCCTCTCAAATGTGTTCCAATCCGTGATTGAATTTGCAGGAAGTGCAAAATACCATGAGGATGCTTTTTCTTTCAGTGTGGGGAAACAATCTACATACGGCATGTTACATTTTAAATTAAAATTTAAGAGCACTTTATGAACAGGGACCAACTTGGTCACTGATGAACTTTTTCCAAGCCTGGGCCTCTGCTGTTGTCGATCTGCTCAGTAATCTGTCGGTCTTTTTGAGATACTGTTAATCTTAGAGCCTCGCTTTCTTCTTCTCTTTTCTTCATCTCTACTTCTTCAAACAATTCTCTGTCTCTTCTGCTTTTGTCTTTTAGACATATCTTCTTTACAGCAATCACCCTGTCATAAACATAGCATGTCCTTCAACCATTTATCTTTTACCAAAATAACAAAAAATGTATCAAGCTATTTACCTCCTCCATATGGATCCTGTAAAAATAAACTATACACAGTATTAATGCATGAAAAGAAAAATGACAAGGCAAAGAAAATCCTGCAAGTTTGTGTCTTAAAACCCTATCAGTACACTGTCTATAATCAAAATCACAAGCCTGATAAAACAGACTCCTCATGAAGCACATTGTTGCTACACTAGACTCTGTACTGTGCTCCTCATCGTAGGAAAAAACCTAACTGGACCAAAATGCATACAAAAACAAGGACTGGATAAAAAACGTGGGTTATGAACCTTTGGTGAAAAAGATTTGGCAGGAAAAACCTTCATTGGCAGAAAAAAACCCTATTGGCGGGCACAAGAACTAGCCATTGGGTGGATAGTTCACTAGATAGCTGCAACGGTGGGTGACAAACAAACTACGAGTTCCACAATCAAATAAAATCTTCGTTGATCGGAGGCTCTAAGGCTAAAGGTCGGCAAAATAAAGGACAATGCAGTTCCGCAGTGTCAATGAATTAAAACTAAGTGCTGCCGTAGTGTCGGCGAATCCGAGCGCTAAATTCCGCTGAAGTCATGTATAGGAGATAGGAACCACTAACCACTAATGCATCGATAGTTGAAAATGCTAAGCATCGGGTCATATAGTCTGATCGACAGCCGCAATGACTGACTCACAAACAACTACGGTTCCACGGAAAAATACAACCTGTCGGCGATCGAAAGTTCTAATTGCTAAAGGTCGAAACTTTAAATCTGAATGCCTCCATAGTGTCGGCAATGCAAAGGACAAAACCTTCCAATCAAAGTCAAAAAACTTTTCAATAGAGAAAAACCAAGTCATTGACAATCAAAATGTTATAAAAAATAAAGGCCACAGATTCGGTAAGAATAAGAATTGTCCATTGGGACGTTCATCATTTCCCTTCCAAAACATCGGCGGCATAGAGAACTAATGCCCCAACTCAAACTTCAACAAACTCCTGACAGCGATAAATAAAGTCATCGAAAAATCCAAAACGTTAAGTGTAAAAAAAAAACAAAGACTCCAAGGTTTCCATGGTGTCGACGAGGAAGACGGTAGTATTAGATCATTCAACTCTTGAAAAAGTGAAAAAAAATAGTTGACTAGGCTTCTGACTTCAAACGATCAATTTCTTAAGCAGAGAAAACTAGACTTCCAGGACAAATTTAAATAAATTAAACAAACCTGGGCTAAATAAAATCAAAAGGAGGGTCCAAAATTTTACAAATTTGGGAAAAAAGGTTGCAGTTGCAACAATTGGCGACTACCTGGTAAACACAGATATCTGGACAATTTCTTCTTTAAGTAACAGATGGTTTGATAATAAATACCAACATGTTGAATTCTTCTAGATGTCTGGATTTCCCAAATGGAAGATGTATGTACTTTTAATCATTGATGATAGTCCAATTTAGGGAAAATGGAAACCGAGATTTCAAAGTATAGATAACTATTTTGAGGCTAGGAATATGAGTTTCATTTTTACCTCTGCCTTTGGGTAGCTACCAACTTTAGACACCACAGGATTGTAACATATGGTAAATAGAAATATTCATTTGTTCCTCATTCCCATGCCATATTTCACTTTTGCGCTTTTGGACTTTTATCCTTTCTTTTGAGTCCTCCTTGTCTTCTTTCTGAAATTTTTATTCAGGCTCCTCTATCCATAGTGTCCTTTTGTGTGAGAGATGTACTTAATTTTTCAGCTCACTGATGGAGAAGAACTTTGGAAATATTGTACTAATATGGTTCAATACTTTGTTTTGATACATATTTCTTTCTTAGGATCCTTTTGACTCTTATTTTCATTTGGCTTTCAATTCTTGGCATGGGATCATTTAAATATAATAACATTGTTTACCATGCTTCTTCTCCATGGATCTTTTGCTGTCACCCCCTAAGACATTTTTAATGTGAAATGGTTGGAGCCTCGAAATAGTATTCTAGACATTTTGATCCTGAGTTATTTTGCAAGGATTAAGTAGGACTTCAATGTGTTCATAGCCATTTAGGAAAACTGCTAAACTAGAAGAAGTTCTTTCAAATAAATCAATAGTACACAGTCTTATAATCAAGAATTTTAGTTAATCTAGAATTTCGATGAACTCCATGCAACCAAAAGTTGTGTTTTTTTATTAAAATCAAACAAACCCTAACTAAACAAACAAAATAAGTCAAAAATAAAACAAACCAATCAATTTATTTATGTACAAGATAACCAAGAAATAAAAATCAATGAAGAAAAATAAAGTTTGAGAACTAAACCATTAACTGGTAAGTTCTCCTCCCACCCCTGTAAATGTTGCAACTTGTAAGTTGAGGGGCCAAGCTTGGCTGCAATTTGAAAAGGGCCTACCCATAATGGTTAAAACTTAGTGTGCTTCCCCTTTTCATCATGCGGATGATCCCACTTAAGAACCAGATCTCCCACTTCGAATTCCTTGTTCCCAGCTTTATGCTTATCAAACCAACATTTCACTACTTCCTGTTGATGCTTAAATCGTTCTTTGGCTTTGGACCTAGACTCTTCCAACTTCAAAAGATTATAGATTCTAATATGTAGGATTTCATTATCGGTACCTCTAGATTCCTGAGCTACTATGGAAGATGGTAACAGAATGTTGGGTAGAATAATAGCTTATTTTCCGTAAACAAGAGTGTATGGTGACATTTCATCACTACATTTCGTCACTACATTTTTGTCACTACATTTTTCTCCGCGCAACCACCGTATGGCAGACCAGAACCCTATGTATTACATCTTGACTCGTCAGGTGCTCAAGGGCAAGTACTCCCGATGGATAGTCATACTACAAGAGTTTGATCTGGAATTTACCAAAGCCACATCAAAGAAATCCTTGGTCTTTGTCGAGCCCATGTGTGATCTTCCCTATGCTTTGATGGAATATGAGCCCAGTGATTCATTTCCGGATGAATTCATGTTCCTGATAAGCACTACTGACCCAATGGTATGGAGATTTTCTCATTTATTTTCAAACACAAATATTTCAGCCAAATCTATCCCGTGACGATCGCCGCTGTATCCAGAACCATGCAAAATACTACCTCATCTGGAATGACACTTTGTATAGACATGGTATCGATTCCATTCTCCAGTGATTCCTTACCCACGAGGAAGCTAAAAAAGTGTTTAATGATTGCCACTCTGGATCATGTGGCGGTCATTTATCTGGGATGGCTACAGCCCAAAAAATTCCTTCACGCTGGCTATTTCTGGCCTTCAGTCTTTAAATATTGTCATGAGGCTGTTAAGAAATTCCCACCCTGTCAGCATTTTTGTTCGAAAAAGCACACTCACCCTACTCCGCTACACCCCATCATTTTCGTTGTCCCTTTTTCCAAATGAGGGATTTATTATATGCATTGTAAGCCTACCTCAGCCAGGGGACATGGTTAAATCATCGTAACCATGGACTATTTTACAAAGTGGGATGAGGCCATGCCTACATATGCAGAGGAAGGTAAGACTACTGCTCTCTTCTTATTCAATCATGTGATAGCGAGATTCAGAGTGCTGCAGTCCATAGTTACTAATCACAGATCACATTTCCATAATCAAAGGATGGAGGAACTAAGTGCCAAGCTAGGTTTTCGTCATGAAAACTCTAGGCCCTATTATCCGCAAGATAATGGTTAGGTCGAGGCCATTAACAAAGTTTTGAAAATGATGCTTCGTCAGATGGTTGGAGACCATAAATCCAACTGGCACCACATCATTTTCTCTGCTCTTTGGGCTTACAGGACTTCGATGAAAATAGATACTAGTTTCACACCTTTCTAGCTCGTCTATGGACTTGAATCTATTTTTTCGATTCAATGTCAGATTCCATCCTTGAAACTTGCCATCGAACTTCTCCCAGACACTTCTGCAGAGGAACATAAATTTTTATACTTGAACAACCTTGACGAAACTAGAAGAGATGCTACCTTGGATAATGAGGAACATAAGAAACATGTCAAGGCACAGTATGATAGAGTCTGTCTAACCTTTTTCCTTTAACGAGGGTGACCTAGTTTTGACTTATGATCAGAGATACGACAAACTAGGGAAAGGGAAGTTTGAATCCATGTGGTACGGTCCTTTTGTTATTTCCAAAGTTTTAGAGAAAGGGGCCTACGCGTTCATGGGCTATGATGGAATCCCCTTAGGACAACCTCGCAATGGGTTGTACCTAAAGTGGTACTATTCCTAGATCTCTATTGGATAGTATCTTGTATATATGTATATTACTTGATTTTCAGTATCCCTAAGTATTTTCAATATGGTTTTGAGTTTAGTGTCTATATTTGTTTATACCATGTTTTGGTTGTACAGAGTACATGGCTTTCTATGGCTTCGCTGATGGTGCTTGCTGCCACACCTTGAATATTGCCTTAGCTACTTGGTTTCTCTATTCCCCAACTTATGATTTGGTTAGTTCAAGAGCAGTTTGTCTTGGTCCCGCTACCAACAATATCGTCAAGTATCGAGCAGTCATAGGTTTTTTGACTGAAGCTGCCTCCCAAGATGTTCACAACTTGGTAGTCTTGATGGAATCACAACTTGTGGTTTGTCATCTAAACCATGTCTATACCATTAGGAATCCTGTGCTTCTCCATCTCTTCCGAAGGGTACATTTGTTAGAAATGTCATTTGAAACTATCACCTATAGGCATATCCCTAGGGAACATAATGTAGTTGCTGACTCATTGGATAATTACATCCTAGATTAACATATTTCCCATTCATGACATGAAAATCAAACATGGTTCATTGTAAATAAACTATAAAAGACACATAAAACTCATGTAAAATACATTCACCATTTGAGACATATAAACACCAATTACAAGTTTGTATATATATATATGAACATGTTTTACAGAAAATAGGTAACGAGACCTCATCTGAAGCACGTAGGCTTTCAGGTAAAAAATTACCATATAAAAGTCCTGAAGCTATCATATTTTAGTGGATACATCATGCACTCATCGTCTAATTATGCTTGTGGTAACAAATCACTTCCTGGGCTACTCTACGTAGCAATCTGCTAAAGTGACCTGGTATTCCCATTGTAGGCCTCTGATACCTCAGTGGGAGGTCATTGATAGAAGAATCTGGGATGTCTAGAGTCAACCTCTCCAGCTTCTCCTCTAACTCCCCTATCATATCACCGCCCTGTGGTACAAAACGGGCTTCGGCTCGTCTGTCTAGTGGGGAGGCTCCCCCAGGTCGAGCTGCTCCGACGTTTGCATAAAAACATTCAAGTCTCATTACTAAACATAAAAAATATAAAACATAAAAAACATAAAAACACTATTTCCATTTTAGGGTCTATTGTTTCTTACCGATATCACCCTACTGTCCACCAGGTGGGAGCTGTAGGTCAGGGTCACCACTGAAGTCAGTTCCTACATATGAAAATTCCTCCACCATGAGGAGTTGATCTCTCAACCATCGAAAGAATGGGTCAACGAACATTACCTTGCCTCTACTCGCTCTAGTACGGGCCATAATATAGACCCACCTCTGCATGTGAGGGTCCTATGCCCTCAACTCTATAAATACCACCTGGGGTCTCATTTGTGGAACCCTCTAAAAAACGAAGCAAGATAGAATGGAAACAAAACCAAATTGCTTCAGCTCCCCCTGTTGACACTTGGTTAACTGATCCTTGAAGATTGGAAGTAGAGCTTCCACCCAGTTGAAGACTGTAGGCGCCATGACCTCTATGGCATAGAGCATATGCTCTCTATATTCCTACTGTACCACTTAGATTCCCACCACTCTCTACATGGTAAAAAACATGGTCCGTAGAGGGCCTTCCACCACTGCTTTCATGAGAATTTTCTTCCGCGATGTCTTGGTCCCAGGAATGCAGTGGCGGTCTATCAGCTCCTGAGTAGTAATGTACCCCCCACGGGAACTAGTCAACAAGATGGGAGCACACCGTCTCGAAAGGCCAGTCAAGAAGTAGATGTACTCTACCTCAACTTTCAATATGTGAGCACCAACCTCGAAATATTGTTGCTCCAGATTCCACATCCGAAGTATATGTTCTAGTAGTCACTCATGCGGTACCATACTAGGTGTGCGAAAGAACTTTAAAAGTCCACAGTCTCTCAAAGCAGCTATACAACCTACGTTTTGTTTGGTGAAGGAATCGTCGTTGTCATGTTTCCTCTCTTTCCATATGACCATTTTTTATCAATAAGAACCAGTCAAAAACCATCACAAGACTAATTAGAAGCATTCCTAATAATTCAAATCAACAAAAGTGAGCTATTTTTTCTTGTGCAACCGTTTATATTTATCCACAACCGGCACCGCCTGTGTCCCATTGAGGACAGGCGGTGGCACCACCTGTGCACTATTTTTTCGGCAGGATTCTAGCAAGGTACCGCTTATCTTGCAAGGGATAGGAGCGATGCCCTTTTCCATGATTTTAGGGATCGCCATATAAGCCCAAAACACCATTAAAAATCAAAATTGAAGACATGAATTGAAAGAGTACGGTCTAGGTTATTACCTGGAACTGACAGTGCGTGAATCCGACGATGGATGCTTCCGATATTGACGACTAAAAATATGGCCAAGAAAATGCTCCAAAGGCTCTCCACTATGGGTAAATGGTAAAATGTTTTGATTTTTTACTATTTACATGACTTTTATATACATTTTAGGGTTTGACATGTTATAGTTTTGTTTTAAAATCATTTATTACTCAAAATATATCAGTCATAATCCTTTAATGTCAGTTATTGGGGCATTTAACACTTGCTTTTGATTCATTGTAGGATACAAGAGCAGTAGCAGTAAAGTTTTGGGAGTTCATTTTTGACTTTTTCGTACTACCATAAAACGGAAAAAGTATTTTGAGCGTTTATTGTGACACTTTGGTCACGCTCTTGAAACTTAGAATCAAAGGTCTGAGTCTGATCTTATTCTTTTCAAGCTCGTAAAATCCCTCATCGTGAAAAGAGACCTAGTGGAGTCTTATTTAAACTCTTTTCGGGCTCCTTAAATATGAAAATATTGTCGAGTGATATTGTCTTCTTCACTCTCGTTAAAGCATTTGAAGAGTCATTCATCTAATGGTAGGTTATCACTTTTTTGGTTCATGTGAACTATTTTACGAAAAAGGACCCTATGGAGTCTTCTTTTGTGGTCATTCAGACTCTTTAAACATGAAGGATACCGAGTTTTCTTTCATTGGACTCATTAAATTAAACATTGAGAGACCCTCTTTTGGGAATGAACCCCTCCTCTCTCAGGTTCATAAAACATATGAGTTTGGACTTGTCTTCAGATGAGCTATAATGAGTGTTTGTTACCCTCTTTGAACTCGTAAAACTAAAAAGAGGCACTCATCAACCATGATGGGGAAAGTGGGAAGGGAATCATTTTGAAAATAAATGGGAGTAGTTTGTCATTACCTTTGAACATGGCACTTGTCTACATATCATTTTAGTCAATTGGGTATTCAACTGATCTCTGTGACGATCCACTTTCATGAGTCATGTCACTCCTTTGAGTCTTTCAAAAGATATGCATTGTCCTTCATCATACTGTGTGTTTGTCTGGTTTAGTCATGCTGCCAAGTATTTTGTCGTGCCGCCTGATGTTCAAAAGGGAAGTTGAAGAAGTTTTACCTCTGTAGTCAAAATAGTCTCTGTGTCAGTACTTTTGAGTTAGTTTATGGTTACCTTATTCACATCATTCTAGAACTTTGTTTTGAGTTTCGTTTCATCGATGTGGGATTCATCATGGCCCTCCTTCGATGAGACTATTCCCATTGACATCAACTCATCATCCGGGAAATAGTCTTAGAAAAAAAACTTAGTACCTTGAGATATGTATGCCTTAATGACAGATTCTCTCGCTCTCGACATAGGTTCACATCATTGACCTTTGATCGATAGAATCAACTGGGTGTTTGACATCAAGACATCTATTCACACATAGTATATTATACTAGGGTACCTTGGGAATCATTGACATCAATGGTGATCTCCCTCGCACTTGTTAATGGTTCACATCATTGGCCGGTAACCAAGTGGTTTCTACCATGTTCGACTTCAGATCATTGTAATCACATGGATAGAATCGTACTTTGTGTAATACGAGATGAAGGCCCTAGGTGGTTGTTTAGCACTCATTTCTTTCCCCAGGTTGTGATGGATTTTTGTATATCTAGCATGGTTCCACATTTGTATGGTCGTGGCTATGCACAAATTTGCATCTATATGACATAGATCTACGTTGTATGTCCAATATCTATGTCCAAGTTTGAGTCCTCTATCACATGGATCTACGCTGTATTCTAGTAGCCATGCTTGTTTATTCCTCTGATGGATTTGCTTTGTATTGGTCCAAAGCCATGAGTTGGTTACATTTGTCTATGAGTCAAAAGCATTGATGGACTACAGATGCCTACTTGATGACATTCTTCGACCGAGCTAACATTTTCACCTCAAAGTGACAACTTGTTCTCTCAAAGCTCTCGCTTATCATATCCCTCTAAGTCTCATTCTTTGGGGGGGCATTTTGTTATACCTAAATCCCATCACCATCATGTGATGAGATCCTTAAATCCTATGTTTTCCCTTAATCCCAACACTTGGAGTGGAAACTTGCTTTGTTTGTAAATTCTACTTGAAAAAACCTAGCACCACGCTTACCCCGTGGCTGATGAGCGATACCTTATTCAGCACCACCTGTACCCTGTTATAGAGAAGCAGTGCCACCACCTATAGTATTTGTTCTTAAATCAGTTCCCATATAAACCGCTCTATCATAAGGGAACAAAAGCGGTACCCTGGTTAAAATGGGAAAAAGAGAAGTTTATCAAGGCTTCTAGAACTTGAGCCTCGTGTCCTCCCTTATCGCTATCATTATGGGTTAGCTTGAGCTTGAGATCCCCCATGGTAGGATCTTGGAGCCACCTCACCCATAATTCTCTCAACTATTCCTATCCATTGAGCCTTATAAATACAAGTTCATATCCATAGTTGAGGGGGAGAACTATAGAGGTATTTTTATGTCGTTGGATTGACTACCTATTCCAAATCATTAGAGAGCATAGAGATAAAATTTGGAGCTTATGGGGATGAAGTGCTTGTCTCATGGAGGAGCTTGTCAACACTAAGGAAATGGTTGTAAGCTTCTCCATACATTCTTAATGCAAAGCTGATTTCCGTCCCACATTACTGTTGTTTTGATTTCACATGTATATGTTGTTAAATTCCTTAGTCACTAGCATGGATATGTAGATGATTTTCTGGTAGCTTTGATGTGCTTGTACATTTGATATGCTTGCAGCTACATAGGTTCATAATCGAAGCAATATTCCAGGTGTCTACAGCATCCAGGGAAGGTATTCATCCTTTGTCGTTCACTCATTTGTTCTAGATCTGAACCATTTAAACCAAAGGAATAGCTTCTGTCTGTAGAAGGTGCAATATTCCTGATAACAAGAAATTTTGCTTACCGTAAACTTCCTTTCGGTTTAAAGAACACTAGCATGACATTCCAACGTGCCATGTCCTATGCTTTTCATGACATTAAACATGTTGTGGAACCCTATATTGATGACCTCCCTGCTCGTTCCAAGCAACGATATATTCATGTCGATCATCTAAGAGCTGTGTTTCTTCGATGTCGTCATTTTAATATTCGTCTAAATCCACATAAATGTGTTTTTTGTGTAGAAGCTGGCTGAATTATTGGTTTTATTGTTTACAAATATGGCATCCATATAGATCCCTTGAAACTTGAAGCTATCTTAACCCTACCTTCTCCCACGAATGTAATTGAACTCCAAAGTTTGAAAGGGAAGGAAAAATTTCTACGTTGTTTCATGTGCAATTATGTAGAAAGGAAACATGGTTTCATGAGGTTGATCAAGAAAGATACCCGTTTTGTCTGGGATGATTGTGTTTGATAATCTTAAACATGCACTTAGCCATGCACTAGTGTTGCAACCACCAAATTATGCTAAGGACTATTCCTTGTATGTGGCTGCATCCTTGTCTACTATAGGCATGGTCCTTGTCCAAACATATGAACACGACCAATAACATGTAATATATAATGCTAGTAAGATCCTTCTCAACATTGAAACTCGATACTCACATGTGGAGAAACTTGCTTTGGCCATGGTCATCGCGGTCCAGAAGTTTTGTCATTATATTTTGCTCTACACCACCACTATTTACGTGAATTCCAAGTCCATGTACTACGTTATTACATGTCAAGTGCTTGGGGGAAAATACTCACGTTGGATCTTGATTCTCCAAGAGTTTGAGCTAGAATTCACCAAAAGTACTTCTGAAAAGTCCTTCGTTTTTGCAGATCTTATATGTGACCTTCCCCATACTACTAAGACTATAGATCCCTTTGATTCCTTGCCCGATGAATCATTGTTTATCATTAGCATGATTGATCCATGGTACAGAGATATCATTTTGTATCTCCAGACCTTATGATACCATCCTACTGCCTCTCGAGATGAATGTCGTCGCATTCGCCACCAGGACAAAAACTATCTTATTCTGAATGATACCCTATATTGTCGTGGTGTTGACTCTATCTTACGACGTTGCCTTACACATGAAGAGGCTGAGATCGTACTGAATGATTTCCATGCTAGAGCTTGTGGCTGTCATCTCTCTAGGTTGGCTACTTCCTAGAAAACCTTGCCTACCGGATATTTATAGCCTTGTATTTTAAAATATTGTATTGAAACAGTTAATAAATGCCCACCATGTCAAATTTTTACTCCCAAGAAATGCACACATCCAACTCCACTTCATCCCGTTGTAGCAGTTGGCCCCTTTGCAAAATGGGGCATAAACTTCGTGCACTGTAGGCCTACCTCAATCGGGGGCATGGCTACATTATCATGGCTGTGTACTGTTTTACAAAATGGGCTGAGGTAATTCCCACATATGCCGAAGATGGTAATACTGCTGCGCTATTCTTATTCAATCATATCATTGCTATATTCGGGATTCCTAGGGCCATTGTGACCGACCATGGGTCGCATTTTCAAAACAAGATGATGGAAGAGCTTGGTGTAAAATTAGGGTTTCATCACGATAGCTCTACACCATACTATTCTCAGAACAATGGCCAGGTTGAGGCTATAAACAAAGTATTAAAAACAATGCTTCAACGAATGGTAGGCAAGCCAAGTCAAACTGGCATTTATAGCCTTTCTCTGCGCTCTGGGCCTATAGGACTACTCTCAAGAATTCCACTGGTTTTACACCTTTCCAACTAGTATATGGACTGGAAGCTTCTCTCACAATAGAATGTGAGATCCCTTCTTTAAAACTTGCTATGGAATTATTACCCAATACCACTATAAATGAAGAAGGATTCCTGTATCTGAACAAACTTGATGAAACTTGATGTGATGTTGCCTTAGATAATGGGGCACATAAACAAAGAATGAAAATCCAATATGATAGGACCTTCCAACCTCGTTCCTTGAATGAAGGAGACCTGGTTTTGACCTATGACCAGAAGCATGACAAATTGGGGGCAAGAAAATTTGAGTCTATGTGGCATGGGCCCTATATTGTTAGTCATGTTTTAGAGAAGGGGGCATATGAATTGGTTTATTATGGCGAGATACCTTTGGGAGAGCCCCGAAATGGGATCTACCTTAAAATATACTATGCCTAGGTCATCTAGCATAGAGTGTTCTGTAAATATTGTTTATAGTTTGCTATGTGTCTTAAGATTTGAGAGGTGTGTCTTTTGTGTGATTTAAAATGTGTTTTTTTTTCATAAAACCCTATTTATGCATGTCTTTTGTCTGATAGAGAGATGACTTCCTTCATTGTTTTTTCTAATGGTGCTCATCGATATACTCTTAACCTTGCATCAACAGGTTTGGTATTGTACTCTCCTACAAGTGAGCTGGTGAGTTCATGGGGTATTCTTTTAGGTTCCTCCACCAACAATCTGGTAGAATACCATGTTGTGATTGGATTGCTTACGGAAGCCCTAGCTAATGATGTAAGGGAAATTAGGGTTTACCTAGACTCTGAACTAGTTACGCAGCAGCTTAAATAAGTCTACACCATTCGAAATCCCATGATTCTTCATACTTTCCAAATATTTAGGTTGTTAGAGAGGTATTTTTATCAAGTTACATATCATCACATCCCGAGACACTTAAATGCTGTGGCAGATTCCCTAGCTAACTATGTCTTGGATTAGCATGTTGCTCATACTTAAAATTCCATTTGAAAACATAAAAACATGTGAAAATTCGTTAGTAGATAAATCATTCGACACATCACATTTTCCATGCACAACTGTAAATATAAAAGTTTGTCATATATATATAAAAGTTGTAGCACTGAGATACAAAATTTGGGCTGAATCATCTCTAGCTTTTAGTTCCTGTTCAGGACCATAAAAAGTTCAGAATACATGTACATAGGGAAAAATATGAAGCTTCGAAGCTTTCAGTAATACATATACAAAAAGTGAATATTAAGGTAGACTAATCCTCATGGTGCTCATGTTAGCACGCAATGGCTTGAGCCACTTTGCGAATTAGTATGGAGAATCATTCAGAGACACCTATGGTATGGAGCTAATAATGGCTGGGAACCTCATCAATGGTCATGTCAAGAATACCCACAGTCAAGTGCTGTAGGTTCTCCTCAATATCTCCAAGCTCTTCCTCAGCTTCAGAGTGGTACACCATCATATCCTGGGTACCTGCTCGCCTAGCAATAGGCAACATCCCAGCGGGGCGGACAGATCCAATGTCTGCATGAAAAACATTTTTATCTCAGTGCTACAAAAAATAAAAATGAAATAAATATAAAATTTCAAAAAACATAAGTGGATAATTTCTTCTTACCTCGGTCATCCCACACTTCACCCTCAAGTAAGACTAGCTCCTGGTCATTTTCGGAAGTCTTGCCCCTCATAGGCATAGTCCTCCACCATAAGTAGCTTGTTTCTCAACCAGTGAAAGAAACCAGAACCATAAGTGACTTTATGTCATCCACCTCTGGGATGAGGCATAGTTGTCACCCATGCAAGAACCCTTAGATCCTTAGGATCTAGTCTGGTAATGGTCACCTAGGGCCTCATGTGAGGTACCCACTGTAAGATAAAAGACACCACCATTGCTCTGTAACCAAACAACTTCAGTGTCCCACTTTTGCACTTTTTTAGTTGACTCTTCAGACATGCCAACATTCCTTCACACCAGTTGAAGACAGTGGGCTCCATGCACTGCAAAGAATATAGCATGTGAGATATGCTGGTAAGGTGGGCAGCCCTAGTACCTGCCACCTTGCCAATGGTATATACTATTGTCCTTAAGGGGAGATCCACTAGATACTTGATCTTTAGCTTGATCGATTGGAACTCTGTACCCAATGAGCAATGTTGATCGATGATATCATCCAAGGAGCCTTCTCCCCCTCGTGCTATAGATAGAACCACAGGGCTTCCCCTCATAGATAAACCAGTCAGGAAAAAAATATCCTCGATCTCTATAGGTAGGATGTGGACTCCCACCACAAAATTCTCTTTTTCAGGATCCCACATGTTTATGATATACTCCAGTAGCCGGACATGTGCTTTCATTCCCGGGATCCGTAAAGCCTCAATGGTGGCTGGATCAATCACTGCCTGGGTATCTGGGACTTCATGCTCCCTTTATTTCCAAATTACCATGATGAATTTGTGACATGTAAAATTCATAATTAGTAAGTATATCATGGAAAAATAAATAAATATAAATGATTTTATAAATTAAAATGCAAGATTAGAAACATGAAAAAATCATCTTTTGAGTGGCCTAGGGTTTATTTTTCTTCTTTCTCTTCTTGCGACGCTACTGACTTTCATGCATAGAGCACCACGACGCCCCTGCCCTTGGCATGTAGAGTGTCGGGAACATGTCTATTATGGACGAAGCATCGACGACACTCCTATCCTAGCATGAGAGAGCGTTGTCGGGGATGCATACCGATGGCCAAAAAACCCTAGAAAGAAGGAAATTTTGCCCTATATTTTATCTAAAGACCTATGTTGGAATGCTAAATACTCTAACCTATCTTTGCAAAAGAATATCTACCCTATATCTTGTATTTTAAACCATTAAAAACATTTTAGGAGTTTGAATTAAACAATGCAAAAGAAGCAAAATGGAATTTATTGAACATGAAAAAAGGATAGGATCAAATTTTTATCTCTTCTATGGATAATGAAGCAGCAATGAAGTGGAATGCGCTTGCCAAATCACTGAAGGAACTCTTTGTCGCAAAGCCAACTTCCAAAAACTTACAAATGGTAAAAATAACTTACCTACCCTTTCTATTTATAGAATGTTTGTATTTTTCAAATATGCATTTTAATTTATTTAATTTTGAAATCCAAATCATTTTGGTAAAAGTGGGTTTTTATTTTTTACTTTCTATAGTTTTGAAAAAGTGTCTTTTAATGGTATTTTTTGAGTTTTTTCAAGTAAATGTTGGGTCATGGTTACGATTTAAGCTATTTTTGTCTTTTTCAAGCTTAGAGAAAAACTGAAAAAGTACTGAGCGTTGTTTACATTTTTTATATGCTCATTAAAATTCCAGTAGAAAGGTGTCGAGTATACTTTTTCACTTTTTCAGACTCGTAAAAATGGATTATGAAAAAGGAACTCTGTTCGAGAGTTATATTTAAGCTCTCTTCAGTCTCCTCCAAACACAAAAATATTTCCAATTGAACTTGTTATGTTCACGCTTGTAAAAGAATCAGAACGGTCAGCTAGTCGGGGGTAGGTTATCCCTTTTTCGAATCAACTAGCCTTATTTATGAAAAATGACCTTTTGGAGTCTTCTTAGTCATTTCAGACTCTCTAAACATGAAAATACAAATGAGTTTGATTTCATCGAACTCACAAAATTACACGATGAAAGACCTATCTGGGAACGAAACCCTCCTTTCTTAGGTTCGTGAAAAATATGAGAGTGGACTCATCACTTGATGAGCTTCAATGAGTTTTTGTTACCCTCTTTAGACTTGTAAAAACAAAAAGATGCACTCACCTTTTGAGGTGGGGAAATTAAAGGAAAGGGGAATGGTTTTCATTTTTTTATATGGAAGTACTCTACAATACACTTTTGAACATGGCACCTATCTGCATTTGCATATCTGAATAGTTGGGTTTTCATATTGTCTCCGAGTTGATCCACTTTTGTGAGTCACCTGAATCCTTTGAGTCAATTCAAGGAATGCTTTGTCAAACCCCTTGCATTACACCTGGTTCTATTCTCATTTAAGTCAAAGCTACCAAGTCATGTGTTGTGAAATCAAGCTGTTCAAAGGATGTATCTCCTAGAATCATAACTCATCAGTAACTTTGCTTGTTGTTACAGTTAATTTTACCACACATGGTTGATCACACGTTTATGGCCTTCCCTGTCCCTCTGCAGAATCTTGGTACCCCATGGACTATTTCTGTACCTTTGATGTTTCCACGATTGATCCAGATGGATATCAGTGGCCACCCACCTATTCCACTGGCTCAAAACAATTGTCCATTGTGGCAGTTTCCTAGTTATTTTTCTACAGTTTTTTGGGTCCTAAACTTCTGGGGCTGTTTTGAGGCCCTAAACGACGTTTTTTGGCGATTTGGGGCCAAATGGTTGCCATAAAAATACATTTGTTTGACCAAAAGTTGTAAATATTAGATAGACCTTTCCGATGAGCTATCAAATTCCCAAATCGGAGATCGTATGCAAAAGTTATGACCTCGGGAAGCTGACTGTTCAACTTACCACCTTGGGGCCGCAAACTTTATGACGATTCATCTTCTAGGGTTACATTTTGGACTTTTGGGGTTCTCAACCTCATTATTATTATAAATAAGCCCCTTTTTCCTCATTTTGTATTTATCTTGGCACGAATGAGCATAGCAGACACATCTCTTCTTAGAGATAGCTACCACCATTCTAGCAATTGTATCACAGTCTATTCTATTTCTGCAATTTAATAGAATATTTGTTTACTATATCTCTGTTATCTTTGCAAAATGTTTGTGATTATGATTCTGTATATGTTCTTTCATTTAATTCACGCATAAATACGGATCAAAGATCATCCCTAAAAACACCCATTATTTGCTGTATGCGAATTTTAATCCCTTTCTCGTGTATATATGCAGATATTACCCTTAAACCCACGTACATCGGGATGTGTGCAAAAGGACAAATATTTTTGGAGTTTTTCTTGATGTGGATCCGAGTCACTTGTCTATTGGTCTTCCATATTCCTCGAGATCACTCAGATTTTACCTTACATTACCCCATTGAAGCACTATATAAGGAACCCTTTGGATACATTGAAGAGGATGAATTGAAGAGCAAGAAAACTATAGTACATTGTTGCCGTAGCTTGCTTGTACTTGAGTCTGCATCCCTTTGTCCCTTGGAGAAATTTTTGTTCTTCCTAAGCTTGCCTTTTATTGTGAGCTTGCTATCGAGAGATGGAGGATTGAGGTGGTGGAGGCCCAGGTGGAGGACTCAGTTTCTCCGGTTCGCAGATGTGCCGACAGAGGTTGTCACTTATGTAATCTCTGATTTATTTAATAGAAATATATTTTCCTATCCAATGATGTGCATTTAAATGAATATTGAATCCATGGATGTATTTAATTGCTTATAGATGATAGAGTAGGCCTAACACTATATCATATAGCATTATTGCCTTGTTTATTGTTTTTGAGAGTAAATTGCTAAAGCAAGTGGGATTGGAAAAAGCTCAACCGGGATCTACTACAACCGTCCAAAATAAGGTATGTTTAGTGTTAGATGTTGTATTTCTCTTACATATTGGGAAATTATTGATTTATGGATTTCTCTGTCTATTGTTGTACACCCCAAGCCATAGGAAGTTTTCTTCGTAATAGAATTGGTGACCATACTGGGGATGTTCCTAGCTGTTCTTCTTTGGAGGTTTTCGGCATTCAATGTGCTTCTATTGCTTTGATTTCTCTGTTTCTGTGTCAGGCCTAGGGGCATGATTGCCCAGTAGTGTCTTGTAGGAGTAAATTTGTCTCAGCTTGTCCTTTTACCTTATTTTTCTCTCTTTTTATTCTTGTACGCGGGTTTTTCTTTCACAGGTGTGTGTACACACGGGTTTTCCTGGAATAGTTGTGTATGTATGTAGGTTTATTGAGAACAGTCATGTATGCCCTGATTTTTTACTTTTTTGGGAAGGTTAAGTGTTACTAGGTGATTTTGGGTGATTGCTGAGTCTTCTTTGATGCTTCTGGAGTATGTATCTCCCCTCTATGTCTGACCAAAGACTGTTTTTTTATTTGATTTTTGAAAAATGTTCTTGTCATTTCATTTTCTATTTTTTGTTTTGGGATTAGTGCATTAGGTATCTTTTACCTTGGTTCTTTGCTTGACTGTTGTTTGTGAGTGCTTGCAGAGTTTGAGGGTTGTAGAGTTATATTTTTTCTTTTTATCTCATTTAATTCAAAAATACAAAAACATTTTGCGTTTTGCATTTTTGCATTGTTATGCATTGTTTGCAATTTGCATTAGCATGGTACTTGCATTAGGTTTTCTTGGTGAATATTAGTCAAATTTTCATATAGGAAATGATTGTATATACATTTGAAAGAAAAAATTTGCACTTCACATAGTAGCATACCTTGTTTTTCATTCGACACAGTGCATTTGCATTGATTGTTAGGTGTGCATTTTACTTCTTGTTGTGTCATAACATAATTAGTTGCACACCCATTTACCCTTTGAGTAATAAATCCAATTAAAATCAATGCATAATAAAATGAATTACACTCTTTTCTTTTCTAGGGTGCACCAACAAGACTAGGTTTTAGGGTCTTGGAATAGTTCATTGTGAGTCAATTCTCCAATACCACTAAAAAAACAATTAGGTGTCTGTCCAGGTGAAAGTGTGAAATCCTTTATATAATTAGTGTTTCTCAGGATCCTCATCTTACAGGGGGGTTAAGCACGAGGTAGTGTGATCGGTTATGATTGGGATGACCCCTGGTTGTAACTGAGTAGCACCGAAGATATTTCCAGGATTGTATTAGCATCTCGGGGCTCTTTCGAGAGTTGTAGGCTTTGCTACCTTTCCCATACGGTCAATCCTGCCTACAACTGTCCACTTGAGCATTGATTATATTGAGGTGACCTTAGTTTCCTTACCTAGGTTATGGAGGGGGTATTTGCAGAGGTTATTATATAGGTGTCCTGGCTAGGTAGGGGTTGGACAACATGGTCGCTATATGCATTGAAGCTGAGGGCCACTATAATTGGTTATGAACCTTCACTTGTTGTGTATGAGAGTCTCAAGCCTCTCCTAGGTGAAACATACCTGCTTCATTTAGGAGCTCACATATCCTACCCTTGTTTGCTTGCGATTTGGCTTTACATTTTATAGGTGTATGCTTTGTGCATGCTAGTTTTCCTAGGGTTTGCGTAATTAGATAGAGTATTTTTATTTTTTGATTCATTGTGGTTTCGAGCATGGAACCCCATTGTTCTCTTTGTTTAGCAGGACTTATTCCTTCCATGTGTCCTCCTCCATTGGGAGAGAGAACCAGATAGTCCGAGTGGACTACTTCTCACCTTGATTCACACACCATGGGAGATCACGAGGATGAGATTCCAGAGATGTATTCTCCACCTCATGAGGTTGGGGAGGAATATACTATTAGCACATATGATTCTTCACACGAACATCCTTCATTATCTAGTTATGATCCCTCATTCACAAGATGCTAGTATTGGTTTCCGGGCGACGAGACTCACCATGAACCGGTAAGCACTAGTCATGTTAGATATGACATGTCTGATATCCCTGCACCCGATCCAGCACATCGTGATGAGTCAGAAGTTGGTCCTAACACTACACCTTGCGGCACTCCCATCCCTTTCTGTGAGAAGATATTTGGGGGCACTAGTCACATTGCACCCTTCATCCTTATGGTGGAGGAAACTTCACATGTTCATCCTAGACCTATTGGTAGTAATCCTATGTGGATACCAGAACCGAGATGAGTGAACATTGGGAACACCACTTACATTCCTTCACATGTCCCTTCATCCTCAAACCCCATTCATTCAAATGCATTTTTAATGAGTCATCCTCCCCTTAATTTACATGGGCCTTCAGGTCGAAATGTTGCTACTAGCCATGTTCATTTTGAGACTGCTCACATGGTAGTATCTCAGAGTCAAGTACCTCCTGTTATGTCAACAAGTCATGTACCTGTTTCTGGATCATCTCATGTTCTAGCTTCTAGAGCTTCCCATACCCCTAACTATGGACATTCTCATGGTACATCCCATGGAACACCTCATGGAGCTTCTCATGGACAGTCATATGGAACAAACTATGGACAAAACTATCAACCATATGGGTACGGGTATCAAAAACCTACTTACTCTTCCAATTATGGATTTTTAGCACCTCATAATCAAGGAAACCCACATCATAATGCTTCCATGCAACCCTACATGGGTAAAATGGGAGGAGGTTATTATGGCCAATGCCATGGTATTTATAGAAATCAACCTTACACGAATCAAAACTACCAAGGAGCATGGAATTGATCGGGTCAACCTAGGCTCCCTTTCCTTGCAACTTTGAACTTACCTGACTTATCGAGATTGATGAATGACCCTATGTCTCATAGCCTGGCATGGACGGTTGTCCCTAACAAGCTTCCTTCAGACATTCCCAAGTTCGAAGGTAAGGTTGGTGAAGATCTTGGTGAGCATGTCACCACCTTCCACCTTTGGTGCTCTTCAAATTCCTTACATGATGATTCCATTCATTTGAGGCTATTTGAATGCACCCTAATGGGTCCTGCAGTGAAATGGTATATAGAGTTACCGAAGGAGGCTTATACTATTGTAGCAGGAATTTCTCCTTGCTACAGGGGTAGGAATGGATCCCTTCTGTCTATAGGACATAAGGGTAGGTTCCTGCATCGATAAATGCTGAAAATAAAAATGGAATGTAAAGGACAGTAAGGAAAACAAAGCAAAGCAAAGATGGAAGAGAAACAATGGTGAACCCCTCTACAAACAAAGGTTAGGGTTCTGCTTCCAAAGACCTTCAAACAATGACTAAGCTATAGAAAACCGAAACACCTGCAAATGAAAACATGGGCTAGAAAGCAAACAAAACTAAGAAGCAAATGCAAGAAAGACAAGTTATACCTTCTCTTTTGGTGGAAATGGGCCACCATGCCCTAGCTTGTGGAAGCACCTCTCTTGGATGGGGGAGCTATGTCTCAATGGAGATGGAGGAGAGGGATTGTGGGTGGCTTGAGAGGAAAAGGTGTCTCAAGGTATCCACAGGCAGCATAATAGTAGGCAATGGAGAAGTTTTTTAAGAGTGACCCCCACCCTCCTTTTATAGCTTTTTTGGGGTTTTAGGGTTTTAAGCCCTTGGTTCGGGCTTTAGCCCCTTTTTTGGGATTTTAGCCCATTTTGCCCTAATTTTAGCTCCTTTTAGGGTTTGAGCCCCTTTTGGGGGCCTTGAGCTCCTAGGAGAGTATTTTAGGCTCCTTTTTGGGGTTTTTAAGCCCTTTTCTTCATCCTTAAGCATTTTTTAGGGTGTGGGGATCTAATGGAGGGTCGTGGAGTGGCGTCCTTGGGTGGTGTAGGTCATAAATAGCTTAGTGAGGGATTTTTTGGGTTAACATATTGCCCCCTGATGTGTGAGGGAAGGAGCTCATCGTAGGGCCGATGGACATCATAGGATTTGCTGTGGTGAGGTGGTTCTTCCTGGGCTGGGCCATGGTGGCTTTTGGTTTTTGTATTAATATGGTTCCCATCAATGGGTGAGATACAAATAATGTGTGACATGTATATAGATGAGGTGGGCATCCCCATGCTCATGACAATGTCAAAATAATATTTTGATCTATGCTCTAAAATACAAGAGCCGATAATATACAATTGATGATACAATAATGGTTTCCTCAATGTGAGGTTGAATACAATACTGATCTGGTACATTGGAACCATGGAATTCTCATGGAATGCTATATCTTCATGACTGACAGTGTGCTGGATCTTGAATGGTACATAGCTGTATGGACTCACTGATTGAGATTCAGAGTCTCTGTGGTACAAGTATGTTGCATCAATCATAAAGGTATATCGAAGCACTCCTGGGGCTTTTGAACATTGTTTCCAACGTAACCCAGAAATCACAGGGGACATAACCTATTTAGGTCCCTCAAGTAGACTCAACCATGTTCTAGATTCAGGTGACATCTAAGGTCTTTGACCAAGTACTATGCATACCAAACCTTGTACAAATCTCAACGGTGCAATGATGTAGTTGGAGTCGAGCACGTGAGAGAAAACCATCCCAAGAGGTACTAAGGACTCCTCTCAAGTGGTCCAAGGAAATCATCAATGGTGTTAATGAAACCAAGGCACAGGGACCTCTGGGTCTATCCTATAGAATATATTTGTTATCATCGATAGAGGGTGACCTGCCCCTAGTCAAGGCAATGATGTTTCCTTGACTAGGAGCACGAGGGAGATAACCGAAAGTTGTGAGACAATTTGTGGACTGACCCACTAAATGGGGGGGGGAGGGGGAGGGAAATAATTGAACAGGGGCAGGGGGAGTGTGGTGGACTCAAACTTCCTTTGTTCAAAGTATGATGGTAGGGTAGACTAGGAAGCAAATGAAACTTTACTCATGGGAATGGGATCATAGCTGTAATACCGGGAATGTCGTTGTAGATGGGAAATGCTTGGAGGAGGTGGACACTTTTAAAATTGATGGGATCCAAGGAAGACACATTGCAGAGTACTATAAACAAAGGAAACCCAATGCAGGAATGTTGCCAAACTATTTTCTATGGGGTGGTGTCTAGGGACACCATTATGGTATGATCTCATGGATTTTTGGCAAGCCCGAGAAGGTAAATGCTCGATGGTGCTTTCAATTTTAGAGAGTCTGAAAGCATGAAGAAGACTCCAGTGGGGGATATTTTTCATTGGTAGTCTCTTGTGCCCGAGAAAGGATAAAAGTATACATATGAGAGCTCACCCATCTTGTAGGGGATGGGAGAATTCTTTACCATTGGTAGTCCACTCAGGCCGGAAAAGGTTAAACCTATACTGACTGGATGATCATTTAGATACTTTTATGAGCATGAACGAAACCAAGTTTGCTCAGAAATATTTTCTTGATGAGAAGGCTGGAAAAGAGCTTAACGAAAACCCGTGGTGAGCTTTTTTGTAAAGTGTGACCCCTCTTCCCGATAAAGCATAAAAGTATGCAGAGGGGAGCAGTCTTGGCTTGAATACGCCAAGGTGGTCCTTTTCAATTGATGGTCTACATGGTCCACAAAAGGAGGTAAACGAGATGATGTAGACGCACTTTCCTATACTTTAGCTAGTGGAAAAGGAAGCAATTGTGCTCGACAATATTTTCATTGTTTTTAAGAGTCATAAAAGAGCTTAAACGAAACTCCAGCACGGTCAACTGGTTGCGGTGGCACAGGCGGTTCCCCATGTCAAGACAGTGGAAAAAGGTCCAAAGATCATCCGGTATGGACGGAGCAGAAGGCTCTCAAACATACCAATACATGTGTAGGATAGATCGCGGCAGAGGCATGCAAATTGAGGTGGCTCTCGGACAGAGGTTGGGAGAGAGTGTGTGTGTTGCAGTGGACAGACTTAACTACATATGATGTGAGTGTAAGTCTGGGGGTAGTTATATGCCAAATATGTACAAGAAAAGTAAATCGTTTTGTGGACAATGGTCTGGAAGTCCACATAAGGTGCAGTGGATGAAGGAGACAACTATGTGTTAAAATACAAAATAAAAGTAAAAAATGACATTCCTTAATGGGCAGTGGCCCGAAAACCCACATGAGTAGCGGTAGGAAATAATGATACAAGTACAGGTCCGCAAGAACTTGCATCGTCATGCTGTGGCTCGTAAATCAAGGTGACTCGTGGGAAATGGTCCCGAAATTAATTTGCTAAATATGAGACGATGGTCTCATAAGGAGATAGAAATTTGGGCCTAGAGTTGTGAGAGGTGTCTCGAACCGGTTATGGATGACTTTGGATTAGTAGCTAATGGTGCTGCCCTTGACTTGTGGTAAAAACATGTTGAAAAACAAAAAGGGAAAAAGCTACGCTATAAGGGACTCATAGTGGTTATATCAGGCATAGAATATCTTGAGGTGGAGCCCGTTTTAGGGCTTCTTCAAGAGTTGACCATCTGAGTCAGCAAAGAGGTATTCCCCCTTGCCGAGACGAAGGTCATTAGCAAGGCGGGGTGACGGAATCTGGTATTTTATGGAAAGAACCGATTCCACACTATGGTTTAAAGGGAATGGGGTAAAACTGAAGGTGGTCTTACATATATCTCCGTCATCGCATAAATGGTGCCGATATAGATCAGGTGGATCTTCTACAACAAACAAGACGAAAGGGAAACTGGTGCTAGATATCATGAAAATGGTATTGGTTGTGGCTTTGGTTGCCTTGCCCCCAGTCTCTGTTGGAGGAAGAGGGGTAGGCCTAGAGATGGGAGGATTCTTTGATGGACCTGGAGGTAGGTGCAACATCATCTCAATTGGCTGGACATGAGTCAACACATCCTGGGGCCTCAGAGGTATGGTAGGTGGTTCAAGGTACCACATAGGATCTCCTAGTCTCAAATCCTGTAGATTGAGGGTTGCCAAGGAAGACTTACTCACGATCCCGGATGGTAGGAAAATGAAAAGGAAAAGAACAAGGAAAAGGATCATGTTGATTGGGAATGAACCCCAATGTTTCTCTAGTAACTGAGGTTGCGGCTGTGGTTGGGGAAACAACGAAAGAGATAGGTCTGATGGACTATCAGTGATGATGGAGACAATAGGGTCAGTTGAACTGGATATCATGTAAATGGACATGGTGTATGAAGAAGGAGGTGGGGGGTGAACTTCTTCGATCAAGGTGATTTCAGACTCAAGAGAATGTTGACAGAGGTCAGCTAGATCCATTCAAAATTTAGGCAAGTCTTGACAATGGTGAGAGTAATGTCCATACAAACCATAGAGGGCATAAGCATGGTTTGTTCTCAATGCATTGTTTCTGACTATTGGTTCGGTTGGGAGTTCAACCATGGGGATGTTTTTCGTTTGTATCCATGGCATCTAAATGTGGACGGATCATTGGGATTTCAGGGAAATTCTGAGTTGGATGGCCCTGTTGCTCGTAGACAGCGCAAGGTGGAACTTGTCGTGGCTCTGCGGTGGCTTTGGCATTATTTCCCTTGGACCTTTTTGGGTGGGGTGGTGCAGGTGTGGGTGCAGCGGTTGGATTTTTCGGACTGGGTCGAGGGTGAGACTCGACCACGATGGGTTGCACCATGGTTAAGACAACCTAGGGAATTGCTAGTTGAGCTAGTGGATCAAGATAGCACACCAAAATTCCTAATGTAATGTTGGGTAGGCTTAAGGTGGCCATGAATAGCTTGTTCATGACACCAGGTGGGGAGAAGAGGAAGGGAATCGTATGGACTGGATATGAGCCTAGATAAATCCTAGCTAGTTGCATGTGGGGATGCGATTGTGGTTGTGACTGCATGTAATGTTGCTGCTGTGAGTGATGTTGCGGCTGTTGTTGGTGTTGCGGCTACAGACGATGTTGTGGTTGTGGTTGGGGCTGTGGTTGCGGTTGCTGTTTAGGTGCAGCGATGCTAGATGATACCATGCACAAGTCCACAGTTTCATTTTGTGTCAGTTGTGGTGACACTAATGGGAAAGGAGTTGTCATGGTGGTATCGGCAAACAACCTAGCACCCACATTCGACAATGGGGAGGCTAGTGTGTTGTCAACCATAGTGTTGATTATAGGGACGACATTAGCATGTGTTTTCGCCCCTTGTGGCTCAATGGTGGTGATGGTAGGGATAACATTGGTAGGTGTCATTAACCCTTGCAGATCATGATAAGTGAGCTGATCAACCATCACAATCTTCCCTTCATGGGGGAACATCATGAGACAGAAGATAGTTGATGCGAATGCTCTCATGGCATACATATAACTTCTCCCGAGGAGAAGGTTATATTCCAGTTGAGAATTAACGACCTCTATGTCGATCAGCACTATCTTCCCGACTAATGTGATGGGGACATGGGGGAGGATTCCTTAGGCTTTAGTGGGATGTTCATCATAAGCCCGCATACTTGTGGAGGACGGTTGTAGAATTGGTGATCCAATTTTCTGCCAAACCAAGGTAGACATAACGCACGTGGATGCCCCCTCATCCACTATGCACCGGTGCACAACCGAATTCTGGATGGAGATCGGGATTAGAAAGGCGATGGTCGATGTCATGTGTAGTTCTCGGTTCTCTGTGTCGAATGCGATCAACTTGGAGTCGGAGGGGTCTACTATGCCAAGGGCGGCTAGTAAGGTTTTTTCGCTGCATTGGGCACATTTTAAGTACCTCAAGAGAGGACATGGCAGTTGGTGTTTGGGCCAAATCATCCATGATGCTAAGCTGATTGTAGCTCTAGCAGTGGCGTTATTGGAAATTTTTCGTATGGGGGGGCACAGGAATGGGGGTAACTGAAGAGGTAGGTTGACTATTTTGGACGTTGATGTCGCTGATGTGTCAGCGGGTTTGGTGGTGGTACTACACTGATTCCGTTGGGTTTACAAGTTGGCTTCTTTAGTTGTCATGGCTAGCAGGTGGTGAACACTTATTTTGGTCATGGGAGGTGCCCCCAGAGTGTTGGGATTTGGTTGGGGAGGGGGTGTAGTTGCCACCAACCCTTGGAGAGGGAGTGGGTTTTGAAGCACCATAGGAGGAGGTCCTTGTATTGCTGGGTTGGGTTGGGCTTGATTTGCAGCGTTGGCAGCCTATTGAACCTTGTTCTGAATGGCATGTTTAGATAGACCCATGAGGGGACACTCGAATGTGTAGTTCCCATAAACATCACAGAGTGTGCATGGTTAATTTGTGCACAACGACGCATTGTGTCTTGGTGCATTTTGTCGTGGGGGGTTTTGGACTGGCCGGTTTACCGCGGCATTGTTGGGAGGGTTCGGTTGTTGACTGCTTTCCTACAGTTGGTTATTGCCTTAGTTGCAGGGCCGGTTATTTCTAGCTTTCCCTTGTTGGTTGTTGGGGACAGGCTGGTTGGGACTGTTTTGTTGTACAAACACTTTTCCCAATGGAATGGGTGGAGGGGGGGTGGGGGCTTGAACCATTTGTACTAGTGGTGCATAGTATATCTGAGTGGGAGGTTGTGCCACAAATGTAGGCATTTTCCCCACATACTACTATGTTGGCTAAGCCATGGCCTGAGTCTACTGCGGTGGCACAGGTTGTGCATAGGAAGTTGTTTCTCCGGACTGGGACATCATTCTTACGTAGTCCGGAGCTTGGTTCTAGTAAGCAACACTAGCAGTATTGCTTGGTTGTGTTGGAATTGTAGGTGGTGTCGGTCTATGTTGTGGCTATTAGGAGACCGATCCTATGATGCCATCCACAGCATGGGGTTCCCCCGGTGCATCATGGTAGTAGGTATTCAGACGGGGGGCATCTAGAATGATGGTGTATAGGTATCCAGACTGAGCATAGATTAGGTCAAACTGTTGAGTTTTTAGTATGGCCTCTTCTTTGGATTGGGTACGTTCGGATGTGACGTCCTTTGCTATGGGTGGGAGCAAGGTCTTAAGGAACCAATCCAAGAAGATCATGTCATCAAGTTGGATTTTTCATAGGCTACGACATCGACGCCACTCATGGATATGTTTTAACGGTAGGATAGCGGGATCTCCACCCCCTCATCATATCTGATGGGGAGTTGGAAATACTATAGGAACATGAAGGCTAGGGAGTTGAAGTCTGATTATTTAGCCTACGGTAGCTCAATGTACCATTTGGCTGTAGCACTTGTAAGGGTGCATTGGAATAGCCTCAGTTTGATGGAATCATCTACGATGCTGTTGGATGAGCACCATAGATGGAATGTCATAATGTAGTTTTGGGGACATTCCCCTGCCTTGCAAAAACTTGGGGATGTATGATGGAATCTCAGTTGGCATTGGAGGCCAAAAAGCTTGATGGAAAATCGGGTCGTTTGTTAATCGAGCCAAATTAGGCCAGTTAAAATGAGCCATGAAAGGAAGCTTTGACCCCAGGTTGATATGAGAAGGGGGAGGTATGGTGGTGGGGTTTACAGGTGCATAATGCATCTGCCCGACTGAAGGTACTTGCGGTGGCCCCATTGTGGATGGGCCAATGTCCCTAGGTGTGGTGGGAGGGATCGTGTGGGTGGAGGGGACATTTCCCCCATGTATGAAAATAGGGGCAATGTAAGTGGACCGTCCACTACCCCTTGTGTGTAAGGAGGGGTAGTATGTGTGGAGGGGCCACTACCCCCATGTGTTGCAAGTGGGACAGCTTGGCTGGCCACTATAGGTGGTGGCAACTGACTGATGACAGTCTGCATGACTATGCTTGGGCCACTTTCCAGGTTGTGGGTGACAGGCTGGGGTGTGGACATGGGTCCACTTGCTAATGTTAGGCCGAAAAATGGATCCGGATTGGCACCAGCCATGGGGCTTGATGGTGCAGTATGGAGGTCTGGTTCAGACTGATATGGGTCTGAATTAGAATCATAGGTTGTGTAGCCTTTTGATGGTGTGGGAGATCACTGAGAATGGTTTCAACGGTGTCAATTAAGTGTTCCAAATTCTGGTGGTTCACCTCTTAGGCATGAGGAAGAGCGTGAGGGATCAATTGTGTTAGTTGTTTATCAAACTAATGCGAATGATGTTTGGACCCTAGTTTTAGTGGCTTCCTATTGGATGTAGGTGGTCACTCAGCCACCAACACTGTCAGAAGACAACACATGGCTTTTTCCTCACAGGTGTTTCTACTCAATCAGAAGTGGTCATTGCCCGTTTCGCCTGGAAATTCCTCTCAGCGGCCAGCTAATTTGGGGTTCCTGTGGTACTCCTCACAATTAGTTTCTGGGTAGAGCCGAAGTACTTTTCATAGTTGAAGCAGTCAGGGACTTATGCCCTCAAATACTGTAGATTTGTTTGTACTTAGTGTAAATTGGTAAATTTTAAGGCTCTCTCAGTGTCATGAACTGAGTTGGGTTAATTACTTGGTATGGTGTATTTATTTGTTTCCTTTTCTGGTATATGGTAGCTGTAAATGTTTTATGAATTCATCATATTGTGGTTGTGTATGCAATCATTGGATAATCAGAAATTGTGAACAAATACAATTTTTAACCCTGAATGTTGATGGCCTAACTAGATGACTACCTCACACTGATATTCCTCTTCAACCAAGAGAAGGTGTTGGGCTCTCAACACAATGGGACTAATCCCATCCGTAGATCTTCAGGTGATCTCCTGGATGCAAGGTTCATCAACAGGGAGGATGCTTAGCGCCGTGAGAATCCCTCCTTCTCTACCCCCTCTACCTTCCAGGTCATCTGGTTTTAATGGTTTGGAACAATATTAGTGGAGTGCCTAGATCTATATGAGCTTGCCCTTCGTCATATCCCAAAATACCCCAGAGGGTGATGAATAGGTAGAGGAGGAAGGGTGAGCAAGACAATTAGTTTTAGGTTGATTTAAGTTAAGCTACATTCATTTGATTAAGCCATTAAAATTTACTTGGAATTTACTCATTGTTTGTAAAAGAAATTGCAGGAAATTAAAATAGGAACTGAAATTGACTTGCAGTGCTCGACAGAGGTGGCTGAGCCACATTGAAAGTCCCTATGAAACTGAAATTGAAGTTCTCTTTGACAGACCGCACATTTCTGATCAAATCTGGCGAGGGGGCCATAACATTTTTTTAGAAACAGGCGAGGGGGTCATACAGAATTCACATATAGTTGCAGTCTGTATTTTTGAGTGAAGTCGCACTTATCGGGGGATTAAGTGCACCCCAGGTGCTCCTGTTTGGCCATTAAGTGCGCCCTCACCTCATGTTTAGGCTCAATAAGAGTAACCTACCCCGGATTTGGGGTTTTTTGAGATTCAGAGTCAGATTCGGCTGACAGTAACCTGTACTGTGGCCAAACCGACTCGGATGTGCCTAGTAGAGGCTTTGACGGTGCTAATAACTGGAAATAAACTAAATTTAAAGTGAATTTAAAATGAAATTTGAAAAACTAGGGCAAAGCTTAACAAACTTGAATTTTTTAAAATTTGGACCAAGGATCTTGTGGGATCGACCTGGTATGGTCGCCAGTTCTATAGCAGGGATTTCTCCTTGCTATAGGGGCATGAATGGCTCCCTTCTATCTATAGGATAGAAGGGTAGGTTCATGCATGGATAAATGTTGAAAATAAAAATGGAATGTAAAGGACAGTAAGGAAAAAAAAGCAAAGCAAAGATGGAGGAGAAACAATGGTGAACCCCTCTGCAAACAAAGGTTAGGGTTCTGCTTCCAAAGACCTGCAAACAATGACTAAACTATAGAAAACTGAATCACTTGCAAAATAATGTTAAATATAAACCTGCAAATGAAAACATGGGTTAGAAAGCAAAGAAAACTAAGAAGCAAATGCAAGAAAGACAAGTTATACCTTCTATTTGGGTGGAAATGGGCCACCATGCCCTAGCTTGTGGAAGCACCTCTCTTGGATGGGGGAGCTATGGCTCAATGGAGATGGAGGAGAGGGAGTGTGGGTGGCTTGAGAGGCAAAGGTGTCTCAAGGCATCCACAGGTAGCATAATAGTAGGCAAGGGAGAAATGTTTTGAGAGTGACCCCCCACCCTCCTTTTATAGCTTTTTTGGGGTTTTAGGGTTTTAAGCCCTTGGTCCATGATTTAGCCCCTTTTTTGGGATTTTAGCCCCTTCTACCCTAATTTTAGCTCCTTTTAGGGTTTTATTCCATTTTTGGGGGCTTTAGCTCCTAGGAGAGTATTTTAGGCTCCCTTTTAGGTTTTTTTAAGCCCTTTTCTTCATCCTTAAGCATTTTTTAGGGCGTGGGGGTCTAATGGAGGGTCGTGGAGTTGTGTCCTTGGGTGGTGTAGGTCATAGAGAGCTTAGTGAGGGTTTTTTTGGGTTAATAACTACATTTGATGATCTTGCACTGAATTTCTTTAATCATTTCTAGCTACCCGTACGTTACGACATCAGTACTGAACCCTTGTCGACCTTTCGGCAAGATAAAGCCACACACATCTCGGATCATATTCAATATTGGTGGAGATAGAAACGGTTAATCAAAGATTTTATACCACCATAGTTTCTTCTTGAGTGGTTCCTCAAATATTTATTACCTTACATAATGAAGGATGTTTCTACATCCGAAGTTCAAAACGACGAACAAGCTATTTATAGGGCACAAGAGTTGCATTTAGAAACTCTTGTGCACTTGTGCCCTTGTATGGAAGATGCCTCAAGGTTCATAGCACAAGGCCTAGCTGTGTTAACTAATCCTTTACCCAATGTTGGAGCAGGGTCCCACAGCTACAGAAGAAGCTGCTAGTTTTGGCGAAAAGATATAAGTTTTGGTGGAAAGAATATAGGGCAGAGCTACGACGCCGTAGCAAGTTTCCAGCTGGAGAGCAGAGCCAGAAACCATGACTTTTGGGATAGAAAATTCAAGAAGGCAACGATACCCGAGCGACCGAGAGAATAAATCTCAACCACTGCATTGAAGGCAGCGGCGGAAGACAGGAGGGCTCAGTGACCCTCATAAAGAAGAAGGAGCAATGAGGCTCAAGCATTGAAGGCGAAGGACAGAAAGAGAAGCGATGCATAGTACCCATGGTCAGTGTCGGGAAGCATGGAAGACTGCAGAGAGCTGTGGTGTGACGGGAAGCGGCTACCTCAAGGATAGAGAGGACCGACTGTCACTAATTAGGGTTTGGGTTACTGTTGGAACAGGCCCACAGTGTTGTAATGGCGAGACCTTCGGGCCACCTATAAAAGCTTGTATTTTATATTGTAAAGGGTTGGTGGGTTGGTTGGTTGATTCATAGGATTGATTCGTTAGTTGGTAAGTGATTATTTTTGTAGACTCAGGAGTCAGTCAGATAGACTGTGTTGTAACGATCCAGACACCTAGCTTGTCTGTGAGTCATTTGAGTCTGTATGTAACCATCCACAGAGAGAGCAGAGAGGGAAGGATATCTTGAAAGAAAGGCAATATAGAGATAGAAATAGGCCAGAGATCTGGAAGAGATCTCATGCTGCATATGCAGTGCAACAAACTGTGCTAACTTCCCTCAATATATATAATAGAAGCACAGTTTAGTGGACGTAGCTCCCATCCAGGGGGGCAACCACATTAAATCTGTGTGTTATGTGTTGCATGAATGTGTTGTATTTGCTTATCGTTACTGGTTATTATGCATGTAATGTTAGTTGCAGTAAGTGAATGTATGTATTGTTTGATTCACAGTAAGGCAGGAAGATAGAAATAAGCTGAAGTATGTTAGTAAGCTGCTTAAGAGACTCCTTTACGTCTGTTTCTAATGACCATTTAATCACAATATAACTTCTGGGAAGTAGAGTTTCGCACATCGACACAGTCAACGCTAAGAGCGCAAAGTCGTAGTGGTAAGATATCGCAGAGAGGCGATATCGCACCGGCAGAGGAGCTGCGGTGCGCGATACTGCGAGCTGAGGGCTTAGCGTTGAGGAGAGGTTGGGTGTTCCGCGGTGCGCAGAGATGCGATAGGGTTGGAAATATTGTGAGTAAGTGGAAGTTGTGCGGCGTGGGAAGAAACCATGCGACTTGCGCGTGGATAAGGATCGCACGGCTAAAAGTGCTGCAAGTAGACGAGGACGCGTGATGCGCAGAGATAATTGATCTTGTGGCTCGCAGGAGGGGGAGAAAAGAAGTAGGATGTGTAGAACCTGGTCCAAGACACTTGAGTCTTGGCCAACCCATTAGATTCACTTCGGGTGAGACTTCAGATCGCTTCGCGGTCTGTCGCCGAAAGGGCCAGCGAGTTTGGGGTGTTGTTGATTAATTATAGTAAACCTGGGTCTGCCCATGCAATCAACAAATGGTTCTGTTTCCGGTTTAAACGACTGGGAGTCAATGTTCTGTTGGCATCCTACGAGAGAAGAGTTTCACCAGTGGCTGGATTCAGACTTAAGGGAGTTCACCAAGAAAGAAAACCGAAGTCCTAAACTGAGCACAGAGGCCTGGTTAGTAAAGCATATCGCTTCAGACATACATGCTATATTCTTTACTGTCACGTCCCCATGCCTCCGACCGGCCAAGAGGACGCGACTGAGAGCTTTAACAGACCGGGCTAAGAGCCCATGAACATGTACAGGATTAAAAAATGCCTAAAACAGAATGCTTAACCATACAAATTGAACATTTATCTAAAATGTGCACACAAGAATATTTGTCATGCACAGTGCGTTTTAATCATCATACACAACGGAAACAGTCGCATCCTACAAGCATTCAGTTAACATACACAGTGGAAACATCATACATTTGAGCAAGCATTCATTCAACATGTTCATTTCATTTTCATTGTCAGTAAATTAAGAATTGCAGAGGTAAAATGCACAAGGTCACTTATCTTATGAACGCCTTGCTCCGCAACCAGCTACGTCGCTGCAACGTTCCACCCAACCATAGGCCAGCGTGCTCCTTAATCTCTCAGCAACGCTTCCACCCCCGAGCTGGGCATGATTCTCCAAGGAATAAGGGAACTAGCAGGCTTACACATAGCCAGGGATGTCCAAACACACAACCAAGCCAACAGAGTTGGGTTTATCAGGCCATTAAGGAGTTGATGAAGGCAATTTGCTAAGCTGGTGGGCTCATTACAGAGCCAAGAACACCTACACTCGAACTAGCCTGACCTCTAAGACACCCATCCACACCCAACACAAGGAATCAGTCCCTTCTCTGCTACACAGTCCCTCAGGCCCTGCATTCCCTTCCAGTGCTATTCAGGGGTGATGGAGAAGAAGGCCAGCCCTCTAATTCTGTCTGTGTAGTTGCTAACACCAGGTTTACCAAGCAGATTGAGCCAACATCCCTACTCCTCACACAGTGCAAAGACCAACCATTGCATGTATGCAATCAATTACCTATCACAGCTTAAACAGAGGAAAACGAATTACACAGCCCCAAAGTAGAACAGCAAACAAAATGCAATAGGGACGAATTTATAGTTTCCCAACCGATGTGTGAACAGAACCCACGAATTTGCCTGTGAGTAAAGGATACGACCACTCTATTCACAAATCCTCCCAAGGAAATACTGCGTGGGTAAATCCGGCCAAAAACCAGTGCGTGAAGACAAAAACGGGAAGGATTCCCTCTGCACGAAAATGCACAGCAATGGAGAGGACGCTAATTGCAGGAGAAAATCGTGTGGGTAAAACCCAGGAAAATTTCCTGTGCGTGAAAGCAATGAGCAGCCAAATGATAAGTGCGTGAAGGTAAATAGCTACCAGGAGGACGTGAATTTGCAGTCTATGGGTGCTTAGCAATTCGTGGAGAGGAAGATGAATGTCTGCGTGTGGAGATGAAAATCCAAATCGTGGGTAGAGGGTGCGTGTGGATGAGGACTGACAGTCCTACCACCCCAGCCCCCAAAATCATTAACTGCTTCAACCACCAGCAGTAATTCTTCAATGAGAGTGGTTGGAAGTAAAAACAAGGGAATAAGACACATGGGTTTTTTTTCTCATGTTGGCCAAAGATTGACAAATCCCCAACCCCACATCCTTATCCTTGGGAATTCATGCCCCATTCGATTTGGTTGCCGCGACCGTAGCTGGTTGTGTCCATTAATTAATTATGATGCATATTTACATGATGGCCAACATAATTATATGCCGCATGCCCCGATAGACCTTCGGTGACAATTAAATCCAAAACATAGCATTACCGATCAATGGCGGGGCCTTGGCCTTTAGCTCCTCACCATGATCATTACAATATATACATCATGTACATTTAATGTAACGGGGTCAAAACTGGGTATTACATTTACAACCTACGGAAACGAGCTTTTTGACTGGTTATCCAAGTTGATAGATAGGAACACATTCAAGAAGAAAAGAAACATCGTCTGGACACCAAAGCTGATTCAGACCGTACAGAACCTTGACAATCCGATTACGAGAGCAGTGGACTTCTGGCTTACCAGTGTGCTAGAAGGCTACGTTACAGAATTTGCAGTTGACCAGAGAAAGAGCTTCAGCGCAGCCGAACGATACTTCTTCAGAGGATATCGTGGTAAGTATCTAAGATCTCTAAACTTGTCCCTTAAGATGATGCTATATGAAAAAGGAACAATGGATCTAGTCTCAGATGAATAAGTAAAGCTAGTAATGTCACAAGAGTTTGAAAGTGATTTTGATGACATTGGACAAACACGTAGTGGAAAGAAGTATAAAGTAGATTTTAGTTCTCCTATATTTGAAGACAGTTCAAACAGTATTAGATAGCAGATCCCTAGCACCATAGAATAACCAAAGGGGGGTATCCCTTACCACCCCTATACTCCACAGAAGCAGACAGGGACTCAGAATAACCCCGTAGGTACCCCATCTAGTAGTTCATAGTCAGTACCTACTCCCGTCACAGCACCTTCACCTACACCGCTGAGTGGTAGTACCCCAGTCAGTCAGAACCCACCACAGAGAAATAGAATGGGAGACGACATGAAGCTACCTATTTTTAAAGGTACAGGAGCAGAAGACCCGGAACAGCATTGGTTCCTATGCGAAGCTATGTGGACCACTAAAACAATCAATGATGATAACCTTAAACTTATACAGTTGGTCACCACACTCAGAGACAGAGCCTTGACATGGTACATAAAGTATACTACATTACCCAAGGCACTCGCCCAGGTCAAGAACGCCATGATCAAAGAGTTTAAGAAACCTAAGTCCGAGTCTCAGTGCATTACAGAGCTTAAGGATATTAAACAGCTACCATCGGAGTCAGTATGAGACTTTGACCAGAAATTCAAAGCTCTTATAGACCAAGTAAGTTTTGAGTTTGCACCGGAGCAGCATAAGGAATGGTTTATTGCAGCGCTGCTCCCTCATATCAGAATGCCACTAATGCAGTAGAAACTCACTACTCAAGATGAAGCGCTGGAGATGGAAATGAAACTAGAGGCTTCACCTTTAGCAGAAACCAGTACAGGAATGACAACTCTACAGACCCAGTTGGCCAACCTCACGTTACAAATACACGAACTTAAAAAAGGGAAAGAGGTTATGCAAGACATATGGTGCATAAAGTGCAGAGCACAGGGCCACAGTAAAGACAACTGTCCAGTCTTTACATAATATTTAGCATCAGGGGATCCTAACCCCTTACCACGAACATAAGGGCCATGGTGTGAAAAATGTAGAACACAAGGTCATCCACCTCAGCAATGCCCCTTGCTCTAGAAGTATGTACAAACACCTAAAAACCTATATTGCATCTTCTGTAAATCCATTGAGCATGATCAACAGGACTGCCGAGCTTATGATCTCATGTCAGAGAGGAAACATGATGTGTACAGAGTCCAAGCAGACACACATGGTCCAGCAACAGGACCACAGCCGGATCAGGTTTACGGATGTCGTGCAGGAGGATTTAGAGGATGAGGTTGTGGAGGAGGCTTCGTACGCAGAGAAGGATTTGGCCGAGGAGGAGGTTTTGGCCAAGTTCGTGGACCAGTCACTTGTTATAATTGTGGAATTGTAGGACACTATGCTAGGGACTGCCAGAACGCCACTACTACTTGTAACTACTGCAAATATTATGATCATACTATAGAAGAGTGTCCCATATTAATAGCTAAGATCAGAGACCCTAAACCAGCCACACACCAGAACATCCAACTTATCGTTGCTAAGTAGGCAGAACAAGAACCAAGAGTCAACATTGTGACTCAGAGCGGTGCTTCCACCAGTGGCACATCACAGGAGACCAGAAAGAACACAAGTCAGGAGTGGGTGCATAGAGCTCCTACTAAAGTAACAGCACTTGACCTACAGAAGAATAAAGAGACCTTTCATGAAGCTAAGGCTTCCTTTGATGAACTTGCACTATCAGGACCACAGGTACCACCATCTAGGGGCGTACCGCAGCAAGCACCTTGTAGCGATAGCCTTGAGCAGGCACATCAGCCTACCACATCAGGAAGATATGACGAAGATGAATCGACAGGAAGTGTACAAGCCTTCCTGCACAGCTGCTTGAAACTCCTGAGAAATGATAAAGCTGTTGGTGAGCTACAACGTATGATAGATCAGTGTCAGCAACCCTCTCTCTCAGGCAGTGCACACCGCGCTGTCCATAATATTACAAGACATGCAAGGACAGGAAGAGAGATGAAATTCACAGCCCAGATTGGTGAGTTTGAAATGGATGAGGTTTTCTTAGACCTGGGATCAGAGGTGAATGGTCTAACCAAGCAGACATGGGAACAGATGGGTAGTCCTCAGTTAGCCCTATCACCTATCCACCTGAGATTAGCTAATCAGCAGTGACTATCACCATTGGGTCGACTATCGTAGGTGCCAGTTGATATTGACGGAGTTTGTACTTTTGTGGACTTGGAGGTTATAGAAATCATTGGTGACAGTCGACCATATCTAGCACTATTAAGTATTGATTGGGAAATTGGCAGCAAAGCTGTCATTGACCTAAAGAAAAGACAAATGACCTTTGAGGATGCGTAGATCTGGGTCATCGCACCGCTGGATCCTTACCAAGGACCTAGATATATCAAACCTATCCGATCAGAGGAAGAGGCACATAATATGGAGAGTCTCTACCAGATGATAGCAAACCAGAATGACTATATCAATCCCACTGCAGAAGGGCATATTAGCTGGTGATGCGACAGCTCATGCACATCGGATTCGGATGTTGGTCTAGAAAACTGGCAGAACAGACTTTACGAAGTCTCATCGCGCAGATGTGCGTTTATAAGTAAGTCACTGCGATGGATTGGCGCCGAGATCACTGAGACCCCATCATATCATGGTATGACAGATATCCAGGATTTTCTTGAACAATTTGAGCAACAAATTCCTCCCGAGCAGAGGATCGCAGCTATGGACCTTGCAGTTCGAGCCACACCTGCAAGATGGTGGTATGCACATAAAGAGAGTATCGCATCATGGGATAATATCAAAAGACTGATGGTGATCATATTTTCTCATGATAGAGAATATGTCCAGCAGAAATACACAGGAGAAACTGACCCCAGGGTACACATTCAGATATGTGAACAGAACTGGTCGGACATTCCAGAGGAGGAATGGGTTCACAGATTCATCCACACATTGGACACAGTTCCAAGGAATTGGTATACAGAGACCGAGCTGCGCAAGGGAACAACCACATGGCCGCTTATGATAGATAGCTTCCTACTCACCTTTGCATTTGAGTCAGAACATCCAAGTGTTGCTCAGGCCCTAGACATAATCAAGACAAATATTTTTGAGGATCGCACCATCTCAGTACCAGTCCAACCTGAGTGGACTATCCAACTAGAAGAGGCGTTGGAATGCTATAATTTTACATCAGAATCAGAGGAAGCGGATGAGGATCCTCGCAATACCAACATTCCGGAATCAGAAGGCACTCATGAAGTGGAGGGACCACAGCTAGAGATCCCAACGATCATTGAGCCCATCAAGATTAAAAAGATCAATATTCGCATAGACGAAGAACCTAAGTTTGCCTCTATTGGAGACTACTGGAATGATGAAACAGTCGGACATATTGCCGATCTGCTACATGACTATCAGGAGCTATTTCCCACCAAGTTCACAGAGATGAAGGGAATAGTTGGAGACCTGGGAGTCATGAGGATACCATTAAAGGAGTATGCTAGACCAGTTAAGCAACGTCCATACAGATTGAATCCACGCTACAAAGAAAAAGTAAAGGACGAAATTGATAAAATGCTAACAGTAGGCATCATTGAGCCAGTAGAGGAAAGCGAATGGGTTATCCCTATGGTAGTGCAAGAGAAGAAAACAAAAGGGGACATCAGGATCTATGTTGATCTGTGAAAGCTCAACGATGCATCACTTCATGATCCATTTCCAACACCGTTCACTGATGAACTATTAGACAACGTGGGAGGACAAGAGGTCTACTCCTTCACCGACGGGTTTTCAGGCTACCACCAGATCAGAATACATCCAGAAGATCAATCCAAGACCACCTTTGCAACAGAATGGGGCTCGTTCCAGTATACGGTAATGCCCTTTGGTCTTAAGAATGCACCAGCTATATTCTCTAAAGTAGTAGTTGTTGTCTTTAAAGAATACATTAATAAATTCTTGGAAGTATATTTTGATGATTGGACTATATTTGGGATAATTGATAAGCACATAGGAGATCTAAGACTGATGTTAGAGAAATGTAGGCAGTACCAGATTTCTCTAAACTTGAAAAAATGTATATTCTGTGCACCATTTGGTATCTTGTTGGGTCACATTGTTTGCAGACAAGGCTTGATGGTAGATCCCGCCAAGATCGCTATCATTGTAAACCTTCCAGCACCTAATTCAGTCAAGCAACTAAGGACAGTACTTGGTCATACCGGGTACTACAGAAAGTTCATCAAGGGCTACGCAAAGATTACAGCGTCGATGGAGAAATTGCTCAAGAAGGATGTAAAATTCCTATGGAACGAGGAATGCCAGCAGAGTCTAGACATACTTAAGGAAAATATGGTTACATCACCCATCCTAGTATTTCCAGACTGCACTAAGCCTTTCCATGTACATGTGGATGCATCTGGCATCGCATTAGGATTCATCTTGACCCAGCCATGAGAAGGGGATCTTGACCATCCCATCGCATATTCCAGCCGAAAGCTATCCACAGCAGAAAAGAACTACACCACAACAGAAAGGGAGGGCTTAGCTATGGTATATACGCTACAGAAGTTCAGGCACTATCTATTGGGCACCTCGTTTAAAATGTTTACTGATCATTCTGCATTGAAGTACCTAGTCAATAAACCAGTGTTAGGGGGAAGAATCTGCAGATGGTTACTCCTCTTCCAGGAGTATGACTTTGAAATCATTGTGAAACCAGGAAGACTGAATGCAGGACCGGATCATCTGTCGCGGTTAGACTCAGGAGAAGAGCCCAGTAACCTAGAAGACAATCTGCCAGATGCACCGTTGTTTTCCATATAGATTGCAGATGAGTACTATGCTGACATTATTCAATTCCTCACCACAGGCGTAGCACCTGATGAGTTTACTAAGCAGGAAAAGAAGCAGTTGGTTGTTAAGGCAGCATACTTCACCCTCATTGCAGTATGCCTATACAAGTTAGGTCCGGATGAACTTCTGCGCAGATGTGTGATGCCACACAAGAAAGAAACTATTATCAAAGAGGCTCATTCAGGAACCACAGGAGGACATTTCGCAGGAAAACCGACTGCGCAGAAAATCTTAGAGGCAGGCTTGTGGTGGCCTACACTGCATAAAGACACTAAGGACTTCTGCAGATGCTGCGATATCTGCCAAAGGGTGGGAAAACCCTCGCGACGCAATGAAATGCCACTACGACCGCAGGTCACGCTGCGCGCATTCGACAAATGGGCTATAGATTTCGTGGGTCCTATCAACCCACTAGGAAAGCGCACTGGTGCGAGATTTATTATCACTGGAACAGAATACCTCACCAGATGGGCAGAGGCCACTACAGTAAGAAATTGTGATGCTGCTACAACTGCACAGTTCCTCTTTGAAAACATCATCAGCAGGTTTGGATGCCCAGTAATTTTGATGAGTGACCAAGGTACACATTTCTTGAACAACACTATTGAGGCATTAACAGAAGAATTCCAAAACCAGCACCATAAGAGCACTCCCTACCACTCGTAGGCTAATGGTACAGTGGAGGCCTTCAATAAGATTTTAGAAAATGCTCTCACTAAGATCTGTAATAGCCAGAGGAATGATTGGGACCTCAGAGTTAACACTGTCTTATGGGCATATAGAACCACATGCAAGAAACTTATGGGACACACACCTTTCAGCTTAGTATATGGACAGGAGGCTGGTATGCCTATGGAGTATATTCTTCCCAGCTTAAGAATCGCTCAAATTACCGATATGACTGATACAGACACAGTCGAAGCAAGGCTAGCACAGCTGCTTGCCTTAGAAGAAGACACGTTCATTGTCAGATTCGATCAGAGAGTCCAGAAGGCCCGAGAAAAAGCTTGGCATGACAGACACATTAAGAATAAGAATTTCCAGATCGGAGAATTGGTGCTCCTCTATAACAGCAAATTCATCAAGTTCCCAGGGAAGTTCAAGACACATTGGCTGGGGCCATACCAGATCCAACAAGTCACAGAAGGAGGTGTCGTTCAGCTCAGCCAGCTGAACGGGGAGCTTTTTCCCACATGGATCAATGGCAGTAGGCTGAAGTTCTATAGTGATAGCCACCTCGCCTCTCAGCCCTAGCTTAAACCAGTCGCGCCGATGCAGATGTCCAGTGTAGTTGAAAGGAGGCATCGCACCGGGAATGAGTCTACACCCAAAAATAAAAAATAAAAAGAAAAAAATAAAAAAAATTTAACACTGTTTGTTTGCGCAGGTGATGCGGAGTTGCATCGCAGCAGTAAGATGATTCCCCCGGCCACATACCCAGTTTGCAACCGACAGTGGGCTAGTCAAGTCACTATCTGACAGGTAGTTAATGAAGAAATGACAGGTATCCCCTACCGTAGATTTGGCAGCAGTTTAATAAATTTTTCCATATTTGGTAAATCCCCGACAACACCGGTGCCTGGATATGCACGCTTTGACGGACATGTGATCAGATCTCAGTAATTATGACAGATCAAAATGACGGGTAGGGTCTCTTCCAAGTAATTATGATGACCAACGGGTGTGACCTAGGATAACCGTTGCATCCGGTAGTATGCCTTCGGCATAAAAGCAGTCATCCTTCAAGTAGGAAGGGCACAGTTGCCAAATCTTGAGAACTATGCAAGGTAGTGCTAAGTATCTCCTGAGCAGAGCCAATTAAGTTGCAGAGTATAGTGACTTTCAGAGATCGAAGCCACTACACGCCCAGAGTATTGATCCAAGCGGATTCTGACTAAAAGCGAACCTCTAGAAGGCATGTTGAGATGCTTTGACCCTGGTCCTGGTGATCGTAGATCCGCCATGACGACGTCGCCCAGGGTTGTGAAATTAAGTACAGCACAAGTTAGACAGTCGCTAAGGATGAAGACTCAAGCGCCAGAAGTAGAATTTGTCACTAAAGTCTCTCTGCTAAGGATAAGAAGAACGCCGAGCCGATCACTGAAGATAAGAAAGCAGAGCAGAAGACTGATGAGAAGAAATCTCTCGCTAGAAGGAAGGTGAAAATGAGAAAAAGAAAGCAACGGGAGAAGGTCACTGACCTATCTGATCAGCTAAGAAAAGCACGAAACATGGTGAAGGTACTGAAACAAAAACCTGAGGGTCAGCAGCAGCACGTGGATCTGGACCACTTCGAAGAGAAGAGAAGTGGAAGAAGACTACAAACCTAGCGGAGGGGAGACTTCCAGAACGAGGACAAAGGCTTGTTCTCGGAGTGGAGTTCATGGGTTGATTCTTCTCCGTCCATGAGGCTCTAGATGTTAGGAAAGGTTTGAGGAGGATGGAAGATACAGATTTTCCTTGTGATAAAAGTTCTAACCCAGATAAAAAGGAAAGGATATCTGTGGAACACTTCTCAAACACTAGAGCGCTCATAAAGAAGAAAGAGAGAAGAGAGCGACACCGTGACTATGGGCAGAAAGGATAAGAGATCCCAGCGAGCTAAGTGACTAAAATTCCAAGAGAACATGTCGAGGTAATGAAGACTGAAGTCGAAGGAATTCAGAAGAAGTTCCAGAAGACTTCGCAGGAGGCGAAGGATAAGTTGCAGCAGGAGAAGCCTATTGCAGGTGGCTCGAGGAGGAGCCACAAGTAAGTGTTAGGGCACTGTTGGAGCAGGGTCCTACAGCTATAGAAGAAGCTGCTAGTTTTGGTAGAAAGATATAAGTTTTGGCAGAAAGAAGACAGGGCAGAGCTACGACGTTGTAGCACGTTTCCAGCTGGAGAGCAGAGCCAGAAACCATGACTTTTGGGATAGAAAAGTCAAGAAGGCAACGGTACCCGAGCAACCGAGAGAAGAAAGCTCAACCACTGCATTGAAGGCAGCGACAGAAGACAGGAGGGCTCAGCGACCCTCATAAAGAAGAAGGAGCAACGAGGCTCAAGCATTGAAGGTGAAGGACAGAAAGAGAAGCGGTGCATAGTACCCATGGTCAGTGCCGGGAAGCATGGAATACTGCAGAGAGCTGTGGTGTGACGGGAAGCGGCTACCTCAAGGACAGAGAGGACCGACTGTCACTAATTAGGGTTTGGGTTACTATTGGGACAGGCCCACAGTGTTGTAATGGCGAGACCTTCGGGCCGCATATAAAAGCTTGTATTTTGTATTGTAAAGGGTCGGTGGGTTGGTTGGTTGATTCATAGGATTGAGTCGTTAGTTGGTAAGTGATTATTTTTGTAGACTCAGGAGTCAGTCAGACAGACTGTGTTGTAACGATCCAGACACCTAGCTTGTCTGTGAGTCATTTGAGTCTGTATGTAACCATCCATAGAGAGAGCAGAGAGGGAAGGATATCTTGAAAGAAAGGCAATATAGAGATAGAAATAGGCCAGAGATCTGGAAGAGATCTCGCGCTGCATATGCAGTGCAACAGACTATGCTAAATTCCCTCAAGATATATAATAGAAGCACATTTTGGTGGACGTAGCTCCCATCCAGGGGGGTGAACCATGCTAAATCTGTGTGTTATGTGTTGCATGAATGTGTTGTATTTGCTTATCGTTACTGGTTATTATGCATGTAATGTTAGTTACAGTAAGTGAATGTATGTATTGTTCGATTCACAGTAAGGCAGGAAGATAGAAATAAGCTGAAGTATGTTAGTAAGCTGCTTAAGAGACTCCTTTACGTCTATTTCTAATGACCATTTAATCACAATATAACTTCTGGGAAGTAGAGTTTCGCACATCGGCATAGTCAACGCCAAGAGCGCAAAGTCATAGTGGTAAGATATCGCAGAGAGGCGATATCGCACCGGCAGAGGAGCTGCGGTGCGCGATACTGCGAGCTGAGGGCTTAGCGTTGAGGAGAGGTTTGGTGTTACGCGGTGCACAGAGATGCGATAGGGTTGGAAATATTGTGAGTAAGTGGAAGTTGTGCGGCGCGGGAAGAAACCGTGCGACTTGCGCATGGATAAGGATCGCACGGCTAAAAGTGCTGTGAGTAGACGAGGACGCGCGATGCGCAGAGATAGTTGATCTTGTGGCTTGCAGGAGGGGGAGAAAAGAAGTAGGATGCGCAGAACCTGGTCCAAGACACTTGAGTCTTGGCCAACCCATTAGATTCACTTCGGGTGAGACTTCAGATCACTTCGCGGTCTGTCACCGAAAGGGCCAGTGAGTTTGGGGTGTTGTGGATTAATTATAGTAAACCCGGGTCTTCCCATGCAATCAACAAATGGTTCCATTGCCGGTTTAAACGACTAGGAGTCAATGTTCTATTGGCATCCTATGAGAGAAGAGTTTCACCAGTGGCTGGATTCAGACTTAAGGGAGTTCGCCAAGAAAGAAAATCGAAGTCCTAAACTGAGCACAGAGGCCTAGTTAGTAAAGCATATCACTTCAGACATACACGCTATATTCTTTACAACCTACGGAAACGAGCTTTTCGACTGGTTATCCAAGTTGATAGATAGGAACACATTCAAGAAGAAAAGAAACATCGTCTGGACACCGGAGCTGATTCAGACCGTACAGAACCTTGACAATCCGATTACGAGAGCAGTGGACTTCTGGCTTACTAGTGTGCTAGAAGGCTACGTTACAGAATTTGCAGTTGACCAGAGAAAGAGCTTCAGCGCAGCCGAACAATACTTCTTCAGAGGATATCGCGGTAAGTGCCTAAGATCCCTAAACTTGTCCCTTAAGATGCTGCTATATGAAAAAGGAACAATGGATCTAGTCTCAGATGAATAAGTAAAGCTAGTAATGTCACAAGATTTTGAAAGTGATTTTGATGACATTGGACGAACACGTAGTGGAAAGAACTATAAAGTAGATTTTAGTTCTCCTATATTTGAAGACAGTTCAAATAGTATTATATAGCAGAGCCCTAGCACCACAGAAGAACCAGAGGGGGTTATCCCTTACCACCCCTATACTCCATAGAAACAGACAGGGACTCAGAATAACCCCGTAGGTACCCCATCTAGTAGTTCACAGTCAGTACCTACTACCGTCACAGCACCTTCACCTACACCGCTGAGTGGTAGTACCCCAATCAGTCAGAACCCACCACAGAGAAATAGAATGGGAGATGACATGAAGCTACCTATTTTTAAAGGTACAGGAGCAGAAGACCCGGAACAACATTGGTTCCTATGCGAAGCTATGTGGACCATTAAAACAATCAATGATGATAACCTTAAACTTGTACAGTTGGTCACCACACTCAGAGACAGAGCCTTGACATGGTACATAAAGTATACTACATTACCCAAGACACTCACCCAGGTCAAGAACGCCATGATCAAAGAGTTTAAGAAACCTAAGTTCGAGTCTCAGTGCATTACAGAGCTTAAGGATATTAAACAGCTACCATCGGAGTCAGTATGGGACTTTGACCAGAAATTCAAAGCTCTTATAGACCAAGTAAGTTTTGAGTTTGCACCAGAGTAGCATAAGGAATGGTTTATTGCAGTGTTGCTCCCTCATATCAGAATGCCACTAATGCAGCAGAAACTCACTACTCAAGATGAAGCGCTGGAGATGGCAATGAAACTAGAGGCTTCACCTTTAGCAGAAACCAGTACAGGAATGACAACTCTAGAGACCCAGTTGGCCAACCTCACGTTACAAATACATGAACTTAAAAAAGGGAAAGAGGTTATGCAAGACATATGGTGCATAAAGTGTAGAGCACAGGGCCATAGTAAAGACAACTGTCCAGTCTTTACAGAATATTTAGCATCAGGGGATCCTAACCCCTTACCACGAACACAAGGGCCATGGTGTGAAATATGTAGAACACAAGGTCATCCGCCTCAGCAATGGCCCTTGCTCCAAAAGTATGTACAAACACCTAAAAACCTATATTGCATCTTCTGTAAATCTGTTGGGCATGATCAATAGGACTGCCGAGCTTATGATCTCATGTCAGAGAGGAAACATGATGTGTACAGAGTCCAAGCAGACACACACGGTCCAGCAACAGGACCACAGCCGGATCAGGGTTATGGATGCCATGAAGGAGGATTTAGAGGACGAGGCCGTGGAGGAGGCTTCGCACGCGGAGAAGGCTTTGGCCAAGGAGGAGTTTTTGTCCAAGTTCGTGGACCAGTCACTTGTTATAATTATGGAATTGTAGGACACTATGCTAGGGACTGCCAGAACGCCACTACTACTTGTAACTACTACAAATATTATGATCATACTATAGAAGAGTGTCCCATCTTGATAGCTAAGATCAGAGACCCGAAACCAGCCGCACACCAGAACATCCAACTTATCGTTGCTGAGCAGGCAGAACCAGAACCAAGAGTCAACATTGTGACTCGGAGTGGTGCTTCCACCAGTGGCACATCACAGGAGACCGGAAAGAACACAAGTCAGGAGTGGGTGCGCAGAGCTCCTACTAAAGCAACACCACTTGACCTACAAAAGAATAAATAGACCTTTCATGAAGCTAAGGGTTCCTTTGATGAACTTGCACTATCAGGACCATAGGTACCACCGTCTGGGGGCGTACCGCAGCAAGCACCTTGTAGCGATAGCACTGAGCAGGCACAACAGGCTACCACATCGGGAAGATGTGACGAAGATGAATCGATAGGAAGTGTACAAGCCTTCCTTCACAACTGCTTGAAACTCCTGAGAAATGATAAAGCTGTTGGTGAGCTACAGCATATGATAGATCAATGTCAGCAACCCTCTCTCTCGGGCAGTGCACACCGCGCTGTCCATAATATTACAAGACATGCAAGGACAGGAAGAGAGATGAAATTCACAGCCCAGATCGGTGAGTTTGAAATGGATGAGGTTGTCTTAGACCTGGGATCAGAGGTGAATGTTCTAACCAAGCAGACATGGGAACAGATGGGTAGTCCTCAGTTAGCCCTATCACCTATCCACCTAAGATTAGCTAATCAGCAGCGAGTATCACCATTGGGTCGACTATCGCAGGTGCCAGTTGATATTGATGGAGTTCGTACTTTTGTGGACTTGGAGGTTATAGAAATCATTGGTGACAGTCGACCATATCCAACACTATTAAGTATTGATTGGGCAATTGGCAGCAAAGCTATAATTAACCTAAAGAAAAGACAAATGACCTTTGAGGATGCACAGATCCAGGTCATCGCACCGCTGGATCCTTACCAAGGACCTAGATATATCGAACCTATCCGAGCAGAGGAAGAGGCACATAATATGGAGAGTCTCTACCAGATGACAGCAAACTAGAATGACTATATCAATCCCACTGCAGAAGGGCATATTAGCTGGCGATGCGACAGCTCATGCGCATCGGATTCGGATGTTGGTCTAGAAAATTGGCAGAACAGACTTTACGAAGTCTCATCGCGTAGATGTGCGTTTATAAGTAAGTCACTGCGATGGATTGGCGCCGAGATCACTGAGACCCCATCATATCATGGTCTGACAGATATCCAGGATTTTCTTGAACAATTTGAGCAACAAATTCCTCCTGAGCAGAGGATCGCAGCTATGGACCTTGCAGTTCGAGCCACACCTGCAAGATGGTGGTATGCACATAAAGAGAGTATCGCATCATGGGATAATATCAAAAGACTAATGGCGATCAGATTTTCTCATGACAGAGAATATGTCTAGCAGAAATACACAGGAGAAACTGACCCCAGGGTACACATTCAGATATGTGAACAGAACTGGTCGGACATTCCAGAGGAGGAATGGGTTCAGAGATTCATCCACACATTGGACACAGTTCCAAGGAATTGGTATACAGAGACCGAGCTGCGCAAGGGAACAACCACATGGCCGCTTATGACAGATAGCTTCCTACTCACCTTTGCATTTGAGTCAGAACATCCAAGTGTTGCTCAGGCCCTACACATAATCAAGATAAATATTTTTGAGGATCGCACCATCTCAGTACCAGTCCAACCTGAGTGGACTATCCAGCTAGAAGAGGCATTGGAATGCTATAATTTTACATCAGAATCAGAGGAAGCGGATGAGGATCCTCGCAATACCAACATTCCGGAATCAGAAGGCACTCGCGAAGTGGAGGGACCACAGCTAGAGATCCCAACGATCACTGAGCCCATCAAGATTAAAAAGATCAATATTGGCACAGACGAAGAACCTAAGTTTGCCTCTATTGGAGACTAATGGAATGATGAAATAGTCGGACATATTGCCGATCTGCTACATGACTATCAGGACCTATTTCCCACCAAGTTCACGGAGATGAAGGGAATAGTTGGAGACCTGGGAGTCATGAGGATACCATTAAAGGAGGATGCTAGACCAGTTAAGCAGCGCCCATACAGATTGAATCCGCGCTACAAAGAAAAAGTAAAGGACGAAATTGATAAAATGCTAACAGCAGGCATCATTGAGCCAGTAGAGGAAACTGAATGGGTTAGCCCTATGGTAGTGCAAGAGAAGAAAACAAAAGGGGACATCAGGATCTGTGTTGATCTACGAAAGCTCAACGATGCATCACTTCATGATCCATTTCCAACACCGTTCACTGATGAAGTATTAGACAATGTGGGAGGACAAGAGGTCTACTCCTTCACCCTCGGGTTTTCAGGCTACCACTAGATCAGAATACATCCAGAAGATCGATCCAAGACCACCTTTGCAACAGAATGGGGCTCGTTCCAGTATACGGTAATGCCCTTTGGTCTTAAGAATGCACCAGCTATATTCTCTAGAGTAGTAGTTGTTGTCTTTAAAGAATACATTCATAAATTCTTGGAAGTATATTTTGATGATTGGACTGTATTTGGGCTAATTGATAAGCACATAGGAGATCTAAGACTGATGTTAGAGAAATGTAGGCAGTACCAGATTTCTCTAAACTTGAAAAAATGTATATTTTGTGCACCATTTGGTATCTTGTTGGGTCACATTGTTTGCAGACAAGGCTTGATGGTAGATCCCGCCAAGATCGCTATCATTGTAAACCTTCCAGCACCTAATTCAGTCAAGCAACTAAGGACAGTACTTGGTCATACCTAGTACTACAGAAAGTTCATCAAGGGCTACGCAAAGATTACAGCGCCGATGGAGAAATTGCTCAAGAAGGATGTAAAATTCCTATGGAACGAGGAATGCCAGCAGAGTCTAGACATACTTAAGGAAAAGATGGTTACATCACCCATCCTAGTATTTCTGGACTGGACTAAGCCTTTCCATTTACATGTGGATGCATCTGGCATCGCATTAGGAGTCGTCTTGACCCAGCCAGGAGAAGGGGATCTTGACCATCCCATCGCATATTCCAGCCGAAAGCTATCCACAGCGGAAAAGAACTACACCACAACAGAAAGGGAGGGCTTAGCTATGGTATATGCGCTGCAGAAGTTTAGGCACTATCTATTGGGTGCCTCGTTTAAAATGTTTACTGATCATTCTGCATTGAAGTACCTAGTCAATAAACCAGTGTTAGGGGGAAGAATCTGCAGATGGTTACTCCTCTTCCAGGAGTATGACTTTGAAATCATTGTGAAACCAGGAAGACTGAATGCAGGACCGGATCATCTGTCATGGTTAGACTCAGGAGAAGAGCCCAGTAACCTAGAAGACAATCTGCCAGATGCGCCGTTGTTTTCCATACAGATTACAGATGAGTACTATGCCGACATTATTCAATTCCTCACCACAGGCATAGCACCTGATGAGTTTACTAAGCAGCAAAAGAAGCAGTTGGTTGTTAAGGCAGCAGACTTCACCCTCATTGCAAGATGCCTATACAAGTTAGGTCCGGATGAAGTTCTGCGCAGATGCGTGATGCCGCACGAGAAAGACACTACTATCAAAGAGGCTCATTCAGGAACCGCAGGAGGACATTTCGCAGGAAAACTGACTACGCAGAAAATATTAGAGGCAGGCTTGTGGTGGCCTACACTGCATAAAGACATTAAGGACTTCTGCAGATGCTGCGATATCTGCCAAAGGGTGGGAAAACCCTCGCGACGTGACGAAATTCCGCTGCGACCGCAGGTCACGCTGCGCGCATTCGACAAATGGTCTATAGATTTCGTGGGTCCTATCAACCCACCAGGAAAGCACACTGGTACGAGATATATTATCACTGGAACAGAATACCTCACCAGATGGGCAGAGGCCACTTTAGTAAGAAATTGTGATGCTGCTACAGCTGCATAGTTCCTTTTTGAAAACATCATCAGCAGGTTTGGATGCCCAGTAATTTTGATGAGTGACCAAGGTACACATTTCTTGAACAGCACTATTGACACATTAACAGAAGAATTCCAGATCCAGCACCATAAGAGCACTCCCTACCACCCGCAGGCTAATGGTATAGTGGAGGCCTTCAATAAGATTTTAGAAAATGCTCTCACTAAGATCTATAATAGCCAGAGGAATGATTGGGACCTCAGAGTTAACGCTGTCTTATGGGCATATAGAACCACATGCAAGAAACTTACGGGACACACACCTTTCAGCTTAGTATATGGACAGGAGGCTGTTATGCCTATGGAGTATATTCTTCCCAGCTTAAGAATCGCTCAGATTACCAAGATGACTGATACAGACACAGTCAAAGCAAGGCTAGCACAGTTGCTTGCCTTAGAAGAAGACAGGTTCATCGCCGGATTCCATCAGAGAGTCCAGAAGGACCGAGAAAAAGCTTGGCATGAAAGACACATTAAGAATAAGACTTTCCAAATCGGAGACCTGGTGCTCCTCTATAACAGCAAATTCATCAAGTTCCCAGGGAAGTTCAAGACACATTGGCTGGGGCCATACCATATCCAACAAGTCACAGAAGGAGGTGCCGTTCAGCTTAGCCAACTGAACTGGGAGCTTTTGCCCACATGGATCAATGGCAGTAGGCTGAAGCTCTATAGTGATAGCCACCTCGCCTCTCAGCCCTAGCTTAAACCAGTCGCGCCGATGCAGATGTCCAGTGTAGTTGAAAGGAGGCATCGCACCGGGAATGAGTCTACACCCAAAAAAAATAAAAAAATAAAAAATAAAAAATAAATTTTAACACTGTTTGTTTGCGCAGGTGATGCAGAGTTGCATCGCAGTAGTAAGATGATTCCCCCGGCCACGTACCCAGTTTGCAACCAACGGTGGGCTAGTCAAGTCACTATCTGATAGGTAGTTAATGAAGAAATGACCGGTATCCCCTATCGTAGATTTGGCAGCAGTTTAATAAATTTTTCCAGATTTGGTAAATCCCCGACGACACCGGTGCCTGGATATGCACGCTTTGAGGGACACGTGATCAGATCTCAGTAATTATGACAGATCAGAATGACGGGTAGGGTCTCGTCCAAGTAATTATGATGACCAACGGGTGTGACCCAGGATAACCGTTGCGTCCAGTAGTATGCCTTCGGCATAAAAGAAGTCATCCTTCAAGTAGGAAGGGTACAGTTGCCAAATCTTGAGAACTATGCAAGGCAGTGCTAAGCCTCTCTTGAGCAGAGCCAATTAAGTTGCAGAGTACAGTGACTTCCAGAGATCGAAGCCACTGCACGCCCAGAGTATTGAGCCAAGTGGATTCTGACTAAAAGTGAACCTCTAGAAGGCATGTTGAGACATTTTGACCCTGGTCCTGGTGACCGTAGATCCGCCATGACGACGTCGCCCAGGGTTGTGAAATTAAGTATAGCACAAGTTAGACAGTCGCTAAGGATGAAGACTCAAGAACCAGAAGTAGAATTTGTCACTAAAGTCTCTGCTAAGGAGAAGAAGAACGCCGAGCTGATCACTGAAGATAAGAAAGCAGAGCAGAAGACTGATGAGAAGAAATCTCCCGCTAGAAGGAAGGTGAAAATGAGAAAAAGAAAGCAACAGGAGAAGGTCACTGACCTATCTGATCAGCTAAGAAAAGCATGAAACATGGTGAAGGTACTGAAACAAAAACCTGAGGGTCAGCGGTAGCACGTGGATTTGGACCACTTCAAAGAGAAGAGAAGTGGAAGAATACTGCAATCCCAGCGGAGGGGAGACATCCAGAACGAGGACAAAGGCTTGTTCTCGGAGCGGAGTTCATGGTTTGCTTCTTCTCCGTCCACGAGGCTCTAGATGGAAGGAAAGGTTGAGGAGGATGGAAGATACAGATTTTCCTTGTGATAAAAGTTTTAACCCAGATAAAAAGGAAAGGATATCTGTGGAACACTTCTCAAACACTAGAGCGCTCATAAAGAAGAAAGAGCGAAGAGAGCGACACCGTGACTATGGGCAGAAAGGATAAGAGAGCCCAGCAAGCTAAGTGACCGAAATTCCAAGAGAACGTGTCGAGGTAATGAAGACTGAAGTCGAAGGACTTCGGAAGAAGTTCCAGAAGACTTCGCAGGAGGCGAAGGATAAGTTGCAGCAGGAGAAGCCTGCTGCAGGTGGCTCGAGGATGAGCCACAAGTAAGTGTTAGGGGACTGTTGAAGCAGGGTCCCACAGCTACAGAAGAAGCTTATAGTTTTGGTGGAAAGATATAAGTTTTGGCGGAAAGAAGACAGGGCAGAGCTACGACGCCGTAGCACGTTTCCAGTTGGAGAGCAGAGCCAGAAACCATGACTTTTGGGATAGAAAAGTCAAGAAGGCAACGGTACCCGAGCGGCCGAGAGAAGAAAGCTCAACCACTGCATTGAAGGCAGCGGTGGAAGACGGGAGGGATCAGTGACCCTCATAAAGAAGAAGGAGCAACGAGGCTCAAGCATTGAAGGCGAAGGACAGAAAGAGAAGCGGTACATAGTACCCATGGTTAGTGCCGGGAAGCATGGAAGACTGCAGAGAGCTGTGGTGTGACAGGAAGCGGCTACCTCAAGGACAGAGAGGACCGACTGTCACTAATTAGGGTTTGGGTTACTGTTGGGATAGGCCCACAGTGTTGTAATGGCGAGACCTTCGGGCCGCCTATAAAAGCTTGTATTTTGTATTGTAAAGGGTTGGTTGATTCATAGGATTGAGTCGTTAGTTGGTAAGTGATTATTTTTGTAGACTCAGGAGTCAGTCAGACAGACTGTGTTGTAACGATCCAGACACCTAGCTTGTCTGTGAGTCATTTGAGTCTGTATGTAACCATCCACAGAGAGAGAAGAGAGGGAAGGATATCTTGAAAGAAAGGCAATATAGAGATAGAAATAGGCCAGAGATTTGGAAGAGATCTCACGCTGCATATGCAGTGCAACAGACTGTGCTAACTTCCCTCAAGATATATAATAGAAGCACAGTTTGGTGGATGTAGCTCCCATCCAGGGGGGTGAACCATGTTAAATTTGCGTGTTATGTGTTGCATGAATGTGTTGTATTTGCTTATCGTTACTGGTTATTATGCATGTAATGTTAGTTGCAGTAAGTGAATGTATGTATTGTTTGATTCACAGTAAGGCAGGAAGATAGAAATAAGCTGAAGTATGTTAGTAAGCTGCTTAAGAGACTCCTTTACGTCTGTTTCTAATGACCATTTAATAACAATATAACTTCTGGGAAGTAGAGTTTCACACATCGGCACAGTCAACACTAAAAGCGCAAAGTCGTAGTGGTAAGATATCGCAGAGAGGCGATATCGCACCGGCAGAGGAGCTGCGGTGCATGATACTGCGAGCTGAGGGCTTAGTGTTGAGGAGAGGTTGGGTGTTCCGTGGTGCGCAGAGATGCGATAGGGTTGGAAATATTGTGAGTAAGTGGAAGTTGTGTGGCGTGGGAAGAAACCGTGCGACTTGCGCGTGGATAAGGATCGCACGACTAAAAGTGTTGCGAGTAGACGAGGATGCGCGATGCGCAGAGATAGTTGATCGTGTGGCTCGCAGGAGAGGGATAAAAGAAGTAGGATGCACAAAACCTGGTCCAAGACACTTGAGTCTTGGCCAACCCATTAGATTCACTTCGGGTGAGACTTCAGATCGCTTCGCGGTCTGTCACCGAAAGGGCCAGTGAGTTTGGGGTGTTGTTGATTAATTATAGTAAACCCGGGTCTGCCCATGCAATCAACACCCAACAATCAAAATATGAACTCAAGGACCATTAATCCTGGTTGTGCATCGGGTGGAAATCAAAACCCGCCAAAAGCCACTAGAGTTCATGGATGCATTAACATGATGAGTGCTGCTAAGGTTGTGACTCGTATGAAAGAATATGGTTTGTCACAACTAGACCTTGGGAAAGAACCTTCCCCACCTGAGAGCCCTTTGCGAATCGAAAATCCTATGGATAAACCTGAAGCTCCACCTCACATTCCTAAGCGAGTCTTAAAGAATTCGAGGCACAATCCTAATGCCCGAGCCACCCAAAACTATTCAGTTGTTGAGGATTTGGGCTAGACTCATTGTGCGATGTTCACGTTAGAAGTGCTTTAGACTTGTTCTCTGCAGAGGAGAGCCTTGTTGTCTACTCTTAGGGTTAGTGATGATAACTCTTCTACTATGATCAAATTTGAAACCATGGGAGTACAGCCTTGCTTTCCTTACTATGTTTCTCTTTTGATTCATGTAGAGTGTCTTAACAACACCGTCAAGCATATTGTCATTGATGAAGGCACTGCTGCTTCCATGATGTCTTTGTAATGTTGGAAGGGTTTGGGTTCTCCCAAGTTGTCTCAATTTGCCACTATGTTGATAGCTTTCAATGGTAGATCGTTTCGGCTGTACCAGATTATTAATTCTCTAGAGGTCCAATTGGGAGGGAAGACCGTCATGATCAAGGTCAAGGTGGTTGATGCATCCCTTGACTACAATCTTTTACTGGGTAGGAATTGGATGTATATTATGCAAGCCGTAGATTCTTCCCTCTTTTGAGTGATATGATTTATGTTTAATGGGAATATTGTTACCATTGATCAAAAATCATTCCATAATCCAAGTGTCAATGCATAATCAGGATCTTCTATTGTGATTATCGATCATTCTCATTCAGCAACTGGGAGTGTGGGCGTAGGTATGTATCCATCTCTTATGGGAACCTTTAGTTGTCTTGCGCCTGTTCTTATGATTGGGTCTAGTTTTGGTGGGGCTTCATCCTCGTTGAATTCGGTGTCTTTTCACACTACCCATATGGAATATCCTTGTATTCTTCCTTCACCGAGTCTTTGAGTTTTCCCATTAGGACAAACTTGCCATTTCCTGCAACAATGGTGGAATATCAAGCAAATCTTGATCAGGTTGCAGAGCCTAGTTCTTCCTCTTCACGGACAAAGGAGGAGGACCCATATGTGCTACCTGCATGGGCAGTAGAGTCATCTCACTCACATGATTTCCTCAATGATGTTTTTCCATCGGATGAATATATTCTTGAGGCCATGTCTGGGGTTGAGAAACCTTGGGAAGAGTTGCATCATCGAACATATTTTCTTCCTAATCTTGACCATATGGAGTGTGATGATTTTAGGGAGATTCTTAGCGAGAATATTGGCAGCTACATGGTTCCATTAATCTCTCTTGGCTAGATGGATGATGGAAACATGGATAATTTATCACCATCCATTCCTATCAATATTTCTCATGATCCTAGCAAAATTGAGAATGTCTACATTGGGGTGGGTTATTCCCCCGATGAGATCAAGGAGTATACTAAGTTTTTAAAGAGTTTCATGACATTTTCTCTTGTTCATACGAAGTGATGCTAGGTATCGACCCTCGTATTGTCGAAAATTAGATCAAAACGTATCCAGATGCAAAACCGGTTCGATAACGTTTGCATGTGGTGAGTCCTAAAAAATAATCCACCATTAAGGCTGAGATAGAGAAACTATTGAAAGATGGTTTTATCTATCCCATTCCGTTGACAGAGTGGGTTTCAAATCCCGTTCCGATGGATAAGAAGTAGGGAGAGATCTATATATGGCACTAATTTCCATGACTTAAATCATGCCTATCCTAAGGATAATTTCCCCACACCATTTATTGATCAGATTTTGGATGAGTTTGGTGGGAGTGAGGTATTTTCCTTTATGGATGATTTTTCTGGATATAATCAGATTCAGATTAAGCTTGAGGATCAACATAAGACTACATTTATTTGTCCTTAGGGTACTTTTGCATATCGAAATATGCTCTTCGGCCTTAAAAACGTCGGAGCTACATTTCAGTAGGCCATGACCTTAATATTTCATGATATTAAAAAGATTATCAGGTATATTTGGATGATCTCGCTGCTCACTCTCGTTTGAGAGTGTGTCATCCATATCATTTGAGATTAGTGTTTGAAATATGTTGTCATTACTAGGTTCGTTTAAATCCTCATAAGTGCATCTTTTGTGTGACTGTTGGTCGTTTGCTAGGATTCATCATATCCAAGGAGGGTATAAGAGTTTACCCCTTAAAGGTTGAGGCAATACTTCAATTGTATCCCCCACATAATATTAGACACCTTCAATGTTTGCAAGGCATGGCGAACTTCTTGCAGAGATTCATGGTTAATTTTTCCAATTTGACTAAAACATTTATGCATCTTTTGAATGAGGACACCCCTTTTTACTAGGATGAGTGAGCCCAGGAGTCCTTTGATGCTCTTAAACGAGCCTTAGAAATGACCCACATGCCTAGTCCACCTGACTATAGCCATGATTTCTTGATTTATGTGGCCGTGTCCATGGAGACGGTTGGTATGGTTTTGGTTCAGGAGGATGAGGAGCTCCATGAGCATGTCATATATTATTTGAGCCGAAACCTTATAGATGCAAAAATTTAGTATTCCCATGTGGAGAAGCTATCCTTAGCTACCATTCATGTGGTTCAGCATTTGAGACACTACATTCTCCTTCGCCAAACCTTCGTCGTAGCTCATATCAATCCATTTCAGTTCATCTTCACTAGAAGGATGATTGGGGGAAAATACAATAAATGGATTGTCATTTTGCAAAAGTTTGATCTCGAGTTCGTTGCGGAGAAATCAAAGAAATCATTGATATTTGTGGAGCTTATATCCAATTTTCCAAGTTTGGAGGAGGAGGAAGTTTATGAGGATACATTTTTTGATGAGCATATTTTCCTTATCTCAACTTTGGACCCTTGGTATGGGGATATCATTGTATATTTGCAAACATTGAAGGTCCCTACTCACCTTTCATGGGATGAGTGATGGTGATTACATCATGTAGCTAATAACTACCTTATAGTGGATAACACTTTGTACCGCCATGGGGTAAATTCCATTTTACGTTGTTGTTTAACCCATGATGAGGCTGAGGTTGCGCTAAATGATTGCCACAGAGGGGCGTGTGGTGGTCATTTATTTGGGATTTCTACAACCCAAAAAATCTTGAGAGTGGGATATTTTTGGTCGTCCATCTTTACAGATTATGTTAATGCAGTCTGTTACCACCTAATTTGTACTTAGTGGTTTCTATCAAGTGAGCCTGGTGAACCGGACAGGGTTAACTTGTTCGGACTTCAAAAAGACCTTTGGAAGTACTTCTAGGAAGTGCTTGTTGTATCATATCACATGTTCATACCCCATGGGGGAATTGTAATAAATGTTCTAGCATGATATTGTCTGTAAAATACTCGGTCTCTTAGACTTCATTTGTCAATCCGATCAGCCCAGGGTGTTTTTTCCCTTGGTTATTATTGGTTGTTGAATAAACAACTGATAATTTCTGAGTTTTTCACTCCATACCTCCAAAGTTGGGGTGGTCAGCTTGGCATTTAGGCCTATTGAGGTTACTAGAGTCTATGTGTCAATATATAAGCATGCTAGACATCATTTTTGAGTCATATGAACATGTCTAAGTCCCCCTAGGTGTTTTTCAATTTTTCAATTTTTCAGTTTTTTCAATGTTTTTTATTAAATTTTAATTTTTCCAAAACTTAGGCTATTTTTTAATAGTTTAATTGGAAAAATTGATTTTGTAATAAAAGTGGGCCAAATAATCGGTTTCAGTCATGTAGGTGCTCATTTTCAAGCTAAGAGCACCATGTAAACCCATGGACCCACTATTTCCTAGTTTTGAGTGATTTTCCATCACTCAAGTCAAAAAGCCCCAAAAATCAATTATTGATTATTTTAATTAATAAATTGATGAATAATGGAGCAAATCCAAAATCAATAAATCAATGGATTCTCAGCCGATTTGATTGAAATCAGTCAGATCTGAAGCAGATTGATTGGATCTGACAAATCCTTGACTGAAGGATGTGATCAAATCAGATCCAGAGTTGATCTTGAGCATCCTTTATAGGGAATTTCTCCCTCTCTCTCTCTCCTCAACACATTTTTGTCTCAACTGGATGATTTTTGGTGGATTCTTCAGTCAACAGGTTGAGGTGTCAGTCAGATCAGCCCCCCGATTGACAGTTGCACTCAGTGAGACTCAGATATGGCTTAGCTAGACACAAATCAGGAATTGATGGACTCTCCATCAGTTGATTTCACTTGATTCCATGAGTAATTGTG
>LPNX010760391.1:841986-898719 GCA_001517045.1 Pseudotsuga menziesii | reverse complement strand
AGCATCCCAGATCTAGTTGTAGGGAAATTGTCCTTTTTGCATGAATTTGAAAGAAAACTTGTAGATCACATGCATTAGATTTCCTTTCACTGCGATAAAATTCAATATTCTACAATATCAGTGCATTTTAATTGGCTGCACAAATATCAAGTCAATATCCCAAGGAAAGCTTGCTTTCCTTGGTTCCTTTTCGTCGGTTTAGCTAGTTTAATTTCATTATTTTTTGAGATAAAGTAGGCTGACCCAAAGGTACTCTTAAAGTGATTTTGGGAATTTGTTATTATAACACACTCATTTTCCTTTAGCAGGTCTAACAGAGAATAAAGGAAGCTTCTATCCAAAGTGGCTTTTGGAGCGCTCAAATCCCCCCAGGGGTCTCTCTTTTGTCACAAAACTTGTAAAATTTTTGTATAACTATAATATCTTGGTTTCAGCCTGTATAAGGACCAAGAAATATCTATTTTATTAGTGCTTTGATATTGTAACCTATGTAATAAAATCATCCTTTGAATAGGCTCTATCGAGCCCATTCCCCATCCCCCCTGGGGGGATTCGTGTCGGTGCCATTTTCGTCTTTTTTCTGCTTATTTCCTTTTTACTAGAATTGATCTGATTTGCAGGGTAGTATATTTGATATTGTTGTTGATTCCATATTCCATATCTTACTTTCAAAAGTAATCATAATACTTACCCCACGATTTCCTGAGTGACCCGAAAAGGGAAACAGATTCGTGGTAGGATTAATCAGAAAACAAGATTTGAGTAATTTTTTTATTTTTTCTATCATTTGTTTATCAACAGATTTAAAATTAACCTCTCCTTGATTCCCCGATTGAGATCCACTTGGATCGAAAGAGGTTCTTGGAGGCTTTTCTTTTAAACAAGAACACCTCTCTTAAAAACTTATTAAAATTTACAAGACTCCAGTGTGAATGCTCTGCACTTGGCTACGGTTCATCTAATTAGTCAAGATGTATCAAAAGCACTTGGGTGACTAGCATAATTAGGACTCACCCTCCCCAATTAAGAAACCATCAGGTGAAAATCCAACACCTCGATCAAACCTTTACGGTGGCAAAATACCCAAAGGAAGCGGGAACCTACTGAAAAGTGACCTCGGGGCACTGATCTCTGTCACACCCTAATGGGTGCATTACGAACATAGCCCCAGAGAATCCATTTTAGCCCACATATTCCTTGCGGGTAGCCGTATAGGTTTTGTTTTGGACATACGCCAAGTACTCTCGGGTATATCTGGAGTCCCCCTTTTAGCCTAATTTAATCAATCCATACTTCAATTTTAACTTAAAACATACCAAGATGCAATCGCAAAACATTCACTCCAAGCACATGCAAGTACATTGATCTCTTTGATTTGGCTCCATTATTAAGGCACTGGTCATTTTTGCTTCATATATATATTGTTTATCAGCTTTGTGCTTTCATGTGTTATTTTTGTATCTTGTCATCTTCAATTGTTTATAGTTAAAATATTCGAACTCCTAAGTAACTGATTCAGTTTAACATCACCACACTAAGAAATCATCCTTAGTAACTTAATAGGGTCTACCCCCCTTGGCTCTGTTAGGAGTTGAGCCTAAATGGAGGAGTCAAGAACAAGGTGACAGCCTTGACTCGAGACTTGCCCCCAAGGACACACCGAGTGGCTTGAAGATTTCTGCCACGTGATCTAAGTGTGTGAAAAGGCAGAAACACGGTCAAGACGTGCCACCCTTGCTAGGTGTTTACATGCAATATGCACTTGCATCCAGCCCTGTTACATCCTATTGTCACCGCCGGTCCCTTCACTAAGTGGGGGCTTGATTTTATGGATTGCAACCCAGCTTCGGCTGGTGGGAATCATCACATTATTGTGGCTGTTGATTACTTCACAAAATGGGAAGAGGTTATGCCCACAATTAAATCCAATGGTGATATAGCCGCGCATTTCATTTTCAATGAGATTATCACCCGGTTTGGCATTTCGAAAGAGCTTGTCACTGACCATGGTAGGAAATTTTAGAATAAAATGATGGAAGAGTTGGCTTCCAAGTTAGGGTATAAGAAATATAATTCATCTTATTATTACCCTTAGGAAAATGGACAAGTTGAAGCAGTTAAAAAATCAATTAAGTATATTCTCCAACGAACCATTGCACAAAGCAAGACCAGTTGGCATATTATGTTGTATCTTGCTTTATGGGCCTATAGAACTGTGGTTAAGACTGCCACCAGTTTCTCTCCATATCAGCTTGTACATCGGGTGGAGTTAGTTTTATCGATTGAATGCGAAATCCCTTTTATGAAGCTAGATGTAGAGCTTTTACCTGACACTTCCGCATTGGAAGATCATTTGGTCCACTTAGAGCAGCTTGATGAGCAACGCCGAGATGCCCTAGTGGATCTAGAGGTTAACAAGCATCGCGTCAAGGTCCAGTATGATAAGTCTGTCTATCCAAGGAGGTTTAATGAAGGTGAATTGGTCCTTTTGTGGGATCAAGATAAGGAACCCTTGGGGGCAGGGAAATTTAATCCCATGTGGCATGGTCCTTACGTGGTTAAATGAGTCTTAGAGAAAGGAACTTATGAGATGGTTGATTATGAAGGGACATCCTTGGTAAAGCCTGGAAATGGGCTCTATCTCAAAAAATACTATGCATGATCTTCAGTCGAGGCTGATTATTGTATATTATTGTACAGTTTTGCATTGCATAGTTAGGTTTTAATATGGTGATCGGGTTTGTTGATTAGCTTTCATTTCTTATGGAAGATGTTGATGGAGTCTTCTGATTACATAGGATTCGTTGATGGTGTTAGCTGCCACATTCAAAACTCAGCTTCGACTGGTTGGGCGAGTTAGACTCCTATGGGTCAAGTATTGTCTTTAGGAGGCGTATGTTTATGGCCCTGTTCAAACAATGTTACTGAATATAGTGTCGTCATTGAGTTATTGCATGATGCCATTTCACATGGTGTTCATTCTCTTGAGGTATGTCTTGATTCGCAGTTAGTGGTTTCACAGCATAATGGCTTGTATAGTATCAGGGATCCAACATTATTACAAAGATTCTTACGTGTTAGATTGCTAGAACAGGAATTTGAGAATATAACATACATTCATGTTCCAAGAATTTTTAATCAAGTTGTTGACTCATATGCTAACTATGTGTTAGATTGGAATTTGTTTCATAAACCATAAGCATATCACAAACATGCATTTTACACACATGTAAATATAAATAAAATCGATCATCATAAAAGTTTTTCATTAATATCCAAAAAGTGACGTCATAATACATAAGTGTCATATACAAAATTGGGGCTTCCAAGCCACCAACACATAATACACGGTCATACAAAAATGAATACACTTAGGTCTCTAAGCCTGAGGAGAAAGGGGGTTTTGATCATGATATAGCACTGCAACTCTACCTAGTCGTCGAAAGAGTTGAACCAATGCTCGTGGTACACCAACCACCTGGCATTGCATGGCCTTAGGCAAGTCCTCGAATTGCACCATGGGTACCCTATGTGTCAAGTGAACAAAGTTCGTGTGGATGCTTTGGAGCGTCTGCTCCGCATCTGCACCGATGATATCATCTCCTTTTCCCCTCCATCGATGACGAGGGAAGCCTTCTGGCCCCCATGGTCATACATTTGCATATACATGAAATATTGTCACTATGTGTCGTCACACCAAAAATATGTCTTTTGAGTCAATATATCAAAAAAGAAAAAAAAAATTAAATAATTCAAAACTTAAAAAGTGGGTTTTTGATTCTTTACTTATGTCACCATAAGTTGTTCCTGGTGGTAGCAGCATATCCGGATCTTCACGGAAGTCTATACCTGCATAGGGGTAGTCATCTATGGCGATGATTTCTCTTCACCACCATGGAAAGAAGTCTGCTAGGTAGGGGTTAGCCACCCTACCTCCACCCATTCTGTGCATGACGTTCGCTCAACGTAACTGGGCTAGGTCCTAAACTCCATGTGGAGCAATTTCCACCATAGGGCTTAGCCCTAGCACTCACTCAAAGAAAAAATGTTCTCTGTATATTTATGAACCCAAAGTTTTGCACCTTGCCCATCTTGCAGTAACTGAGCTGCTATTTCAGGTTGCTCAACAACGTCATACTCCAGTCATACACCGTAGTTCACATACACTCTACCGCATAGAACATCATTGACTGTGAGGCCTGGTGGAGTGAATGCAACCCACAATCTTGCCTAGTGCCAAAATTATGGCCTTCAGCCCCAGAATCTCGATAGAGTTTGTCAGGATTTGACTCCCAACCTTTTTCATCTCCATAAAGTAGTACACAGCTATATACTCATCGATGGTCAGCCCGCCTCCTAGCCCACGAGATCAAAGGTTCACCATCTCTCCTCATAGGGACAAACCAATGATAAAATATATGTCCTCAAACTCAATGTTAAGCAACATCCCATCTATCTGAAATGTCTCAGATTCTGGATCCCAATAGTCCACCAGTAGCTGGAGTAGTTTTGGTTTGGCCCTCAGGCTGCTAAGACACCAAAACTTGTATAAGCCACATGCCCATAATGCTTGTTGGGCCATTATATCACCTTACACAGCTTCCTCCACATCACCATGCTCTCTTTCCCTCCACTCTAGCACCATCCTGCAAAAAAAACCAAAGTTTTGATGAATTTTTTCCTTTCAAAACCTTGTTTGTGGCCCTATACATGACTGTTCCCAAAACAACCACATATGTACATAGTTTTCGGTGCCTTTTCCACATCTGGTGAGCCTTATACACAGAAAAAATATCGATTTCTGTGTGGTCTAAAATGAAAAAATATGGATGGCTCAAAAAATGAAATGGACCATGAAAATTCAAAAAAATTGCATGAAAATGAAAGAAGAGGGCATGAGAATCTAACTGGATCAAACGGGGAGAGATTCCGCTGTACGATGATCCCGGAATTTGCTTCTGAAGTTCTGAGCTCAAATACACTATGTTGGGTAAAAATTTCAAATGATATGAAAATTTTTAAATTTTTTACTATTTATAGAAAAAAATTTAAATTTTTACCCACTTTCTATAGTTTTTGACCATTTTGGACCGTTTGAACTAATTTGATGTTGTAGGAGTCCATTTTGAGTGCAGTTTGACCGTGGATTTTATCCATTCATGTCTACTGTAGGTATTATGTCTAAACTAGCATATAGGTTAGGTTTCACATCCATTTTCATTTTGCATAACCCTATGACCATTTCATTTTAACCTTAGGTACGAACCCATTCCATCTTGTCACAGAACCTTCCTGTTGTGAATAGTAGAGATTTACCATACATGGGTACCCTAGTTAGATCCTATGTTGCATTTGGTGCCCATGCCGACATTTCTCCTTTAGTGTGTGGGAGTCCTTTGTATAGTACTGCCATGACTTTGAGCAAGAGCTTAATACTCCTCTTGACCTTTATGCTGTCCTTTTCCCCGGGACTCCCTTGTATATGTCAAGTTGTAATTGCATTATCATGAGTTTTGCTTGCCTTATTGAGCCTTATGCTGGCCTCTCTGACTTTTATTATCATCCATATAGCCCAAGCTTGTCTCATGTCTAGCCAAGCAGAGCCTTCAATTATATCTCTTTTGCAGCTTGATTCCCCATTTTTTATCGGGAGGGGACTTTTCCCCGAGTGTCGTTATCCTACACATGTTTCCTTGCATTGAGCATAGGTATGATCCACTAATTGGAACTAGTTTGTTTTCTCTTTGACACTCGTATCCTCCTATATTTGTAACTATAAAGCACTTTTATTCTTTTTCATGATTTTCAAAATATCTGAAAAAAAGTCCAAAAAAAAACCAAAAAGCCGGACTGGAAAAGATCTTATCTTTCGCAGCAATATAGTCATGTCGCCTTCGAACAGAGCACTATAATCACATCCATTGGGTGGGTTAGTAGTTTGAATTTAGGAGTTGTGCTAGAATCTCTGATATTATCTTCACCGACTGGTCAAGCTTCCATTCCCTATGGATGCTCTGTCGATACCTCATGTGTCACAGATATGACTTAGTTTTGTATTTCAAGTCTATGCTACCTACATTCAGTCACCATTCTCCTTTATGCTCTTGCTCAAAGGAATTTGAAGCCTGAGTGGGCCATTCCTTAGTTGTCTTGACTTTGCATGTCGGCCATTCCTGATACTATTACTAGTTCATGCACATCTTGTTCGAGTCCTTCAACATTATACATCATTGATGAGTACCTCATGTTGGTTGATGGAACATGCCTTAATGCCCTAATCCTTTCATTGGATTCCATCCCATCGAATTCAAATCATTTATTCTGGGATAGGATTCTAGAGTCATTTGAGTGCCTTGAGACTTACAGTCATCAGTGGTAGGTTCTCTCACCATCGACAGTTTTGGGAATACATCAATGTTCCTTTATCGATGGATTCTTCCAATTGTTCGACCTCAACACATTTATTCTCACTTGTTAGATTGCACTCTGGTACCTTTATTCCCATTTTCATTATCGATGGGTGATCTCATGTCTGTTAATGGTATACATCAATGACCGATAATCAGACGATGGACTACTATGTTTGAACTCCACACTTCTATTCACATAGTAGGACATGTACTCATAGCGTTTTGTGTAGAAGACTTTCCATATTGGTGGCATTTCATATATGCTACCTACTTGATCGTGCTAGTGTTCATGAGATTTCAGCTCTCGTGACTTGATTCCAGTGTATGACAGATATCTTCAGCCATTATAGAGATCTTGATCCATGGTATATCTTCAACTTTCATGGATATCTTGGTCCTTTGTATATCTTCATCATGGATATTCTGATCTATTATATATTGTATGTGGCAATGACCACACATGTCACATTTTGTATATCATGCCTATTCATGGCCACTGTACTCTTATGTATCTGGGACTGCTATATGTATTTGTAGTCATGTGTAGAGTTTGATTATTGTATTATACTGTTGGATGGATGGTTCTCCCACCTAGTTCTTCATCACTCCACTTCTGGGATGAATTTATAATGTATTTCAGCCATCATGTTACCCCTCTAACCTCACACATTAGGGGGCATCTGTTACAGCTGATTTTACCACACATGGTTGACCACACTTTTATGGCCTTCCATGTCCCTCTGCAGACTCTTGGGACCCCACGGACTACTTTTGTACCTTTGATGTTTCCAAGATCATCCCTAAAAACACCCATTATTTGTTGTACGTGACTTTTAATCCCTTTCTCGTGTATATATGTGGATATTACCTTTAAACCCATGTACATCGGGATGTGTGCAAAAGGCCAAATATTTTTGTTGCTTTCCTTGACATGGATCCAATTCACTTGTCTCTTGGCCTTCCATATGCCTTGAGATCACTCGTATTTGACCTTCCATTACCCCATTGAAGCACTATATAAGGAACCCTTTGGATACATTGAAGAGGAGAAATTGAAGAGCAAGAAAACTATAGTTTATTGTTGTCGTAGCTTGCTTGTAATTGAATCTGCATCCCTTTGTCCCTTGGAGCAATTTGTGTTCTTCCCAAGATTTCCTTTTCTTGTGAGCTTTCTATCGAGAGATGGAGGATTGAGGTGGTGGAAGCCCAGGTGGAGGACTCATTTTCTCTGGTTCGCAGACATGCCGACAGAGGTTGTCACTTATGTAATCTCTGATCTATTTAATAGAAATACCTTTTCCTGTCCAATGATGTGCATTTAAATGAATATTTAATCCATGGATGTATTTAATTTCTTATGCATCATTGATTATATATGCTAGAGTAGGCCTAACACTATATCATATAGCATGCTTTCCTTGTTTACTATTGTTGAGAGTAAATTGCTAAAGCAAGTGGGATTGGGAAAAGATCAATGAGGATCTACTACAACCATCCAGATTAAGGTATGTTTTGAGATCCTTTAGTGTTAGATGTTGTATTTCTCTTGTATATTGGGAAAGGATTGATTTTTGCGGTTTCTCTGTCTATTGTGGTACACCCCAAACCATAGGATTTTTTCTCCGTAACACTTGTCTTTAAGAGTCAATCATTGTCTGAGACAGTTCATTACTTCAAATCAACTTCTGTTCCTAGTTTTGTGTCACTGATGTGGGAATCATAATGTCCCTACTGTGACAAGTCTATTCCTATTGAGTTCAAACCATTATGCAGGAATTAGATAGTACCTTGGGCCTGCATGAATCAATGGTAGGTTACCTCACTTTTGACATGAGTTTACATCATTGACTCTTGATTGAAAGATCTCATCGAGTGTTCAAATTCAAGTCCTTTATTCACATTCGATGGTATTTACTGAGATACCTTGGGGATCATTAACATCAATGATGATTAGCCTCACACTTGTTAACAGTTTACATTATTGACTGGTAATCAAGTGGTCTCTACCATGTTCGACATCAAGACATTGTAATCACATGGTTAGATTCGTATTGTTTGGAGATAGAAATGAATACCCTGAGTGGTTAGGCTAACATCATTATTGCCTATGCTCAGGTTGCATTTGGAGATCATTCATAGTCATGACACAGATCCACATTGTATGTTTGGTGGCTGTGTTCTATATCTGACATTGACAAGCGTAGATATACTTTGTATATCTCATAGCTATGTCCTACTTCTTGTAGTAGTTATTCATGGATCTACAATGTATCATTAGAATCCATGACATGGCCATCATCATAGATCTATAGTATATTGGTACGCAGCTATGATTGAGTTGGATAAAGTCAGTTATCGGTCCTATATGGTCTATCTCTCTTTGCGTTTGTATCAGATGGAAAACTTTGCAAACTATTTCACCTATCACCTTGTTAACCCAAAAAATCCCTCACTCAGCTCTACATGGCCTACACCACCCAAGGACACCCATGCACAATCCTCATTTGACCCCATTTGACCCCCACACCCTAAAAAAGGCTCACAAATGTGCAAAAGGGCTTAAAATCCCCTTAAAAGAGCCTAAATAGCTCTCATAGGGGCTAAAGCCTCCAAAAAGGGGCTAAAACCCCTCAAAGGAGCCTAAAACCCCCAAAGGAGCTAAATATTGAGCGAAAGGAGATAAAATCCCAGAAAAGGGGCTAAAGCCCTGACTAGGGGCTTAGAACCCTAAAGAGGCTTTAAATAGAGGGGTGGGGGTCACTCTTAAAGCATTCCTTCATTGCATACTGTTATGCTACCCGAGTGAGTGCCTTGACACCATTTTCCTCTCAAGCCATTCACTCTCCCTCTCATCCATCCTCCCATTGAGCCATAGCTCCCCCCATTCTCAAGAGAGGTGCTTCTCCAAGATAGGGCATGGTGGCCCATTTCCACCCATAGAAGGTATAATCTATATTTTGTGTTGTTTATTTCAGTTTTTCTAACATATATTTGCTTGCAGGTTTCATGGCATAACATGTTCTTGCAGGTCTCCTTTGTTTGCTTACAGGTCTTCAGGTTTTCTAACAAGTTGTATGCAGGGTATTGGAGCTAAACCCATAACCTTGTGGGCAAAGGGGTTTCTTTGTTTCTATTTTTCTTTCATTTCTATTTCATTTTTCTTGCACAACCACCAGGAACCCTACCCTTTCATCCTATAGATGGAAGGTAGCCATTCCTGCCTTGTAGTAAGGGATAAATCCCTACTACACACCTTCTTCTAGATTCATACTTTGGGGGAATTATATTGCACCTAAAAATATCACACTACTTGTTAGCCTTCAGAAGAATTTCATGTTTCCTGTTAACCTCCCAAAAAGCATGGTTTGGGTCACCTTGAGCATTTTTTTCCTTGACCTAGAAGGGATGGTGCTTCCTTGTATCTTTCACAGAGCGTCGGCGACACTTGCCTCAGTTGAGCAAAAGGCATCGTTTTCCTTCTTTTTTGGAAAAAACCCTAGGTCGACGCTCCTCACAGTTTGGCTAAGAGCATTGGTGGTCAGTAAAAAGGAAAAAAATATGTTTCTAAAAGATTTTGTATAGAATCCTTCATGGAATTACTTCCTATATGCTTGGGAGAGGTGGCATTCACCCCTGTCACCTATAGGGATCTCATTCTATCCTTTTGTCAAGTCATACCATGGGTTCTAGGCCTATAAATGAAGCCTTCATGAGGAGAGTGGGGGAGGCCAAAAAAAGCATCCTTATGCTGCTAGTTTGGAGTCTGAATCAGAGGCAAATTAGAGGTGGCTTGTGTTTGGAGAGGTATTCATAGTCATAGGAGATTGTAGACATTATCGATTGAGACAGAAGCCACTGACATCAGGGATTTTTGTTGTACTTATTTCTCATCCATATATTAATACAAAGACATTTAACTTTCCTATATTTGATTGTAGTGTTTGTAATTAAATATTATTGGATTCCTTGATCACCGATATGGATATTTATTTATCATGCTCCTCTCATCCCTTTTGTTTGTCTTGTGATCTCTTTTGCAGATACTGAACCATTGTAAGGACTTTTTGGAGAGAATATAAATGGATCTAAATTTGAGGTATAATGTGTTTTATGTTAATTGATTTAATTATTCAAGAAAAGGATATGTTGATGTGTATTTTTGTTCTGTAGTTGTGTCTGACATTGTAGAGGAACAAGCAGTGTCCGCACTGGTTGAGAAATCCTATTAACAAAGAGATGTTAAATTTGATGAAAATATCTTGGCCTACGAGCCTAACTTGGCAATTGTGCCATATTTGGCCTACGAGCCTGATTCGACGATTGTGCCTTCTTCTACTTCCAACTTCCTTGATAGATTTTCAACTCTAGTTTCTGATGATGATAGTGAGAATGAAAATCCACCTCCTCCTGCTCATATTCCTCCAGTTGCATCAGCACCATTGCTTGCTCAATGGGTCCGTTCAACATGTGAAGCAGTTGGTGATCTTGCCGATGATCCTAGAGATCAATGTTGAACACGTTCTCAATTTTAGTGAGCCTCTTCTCTTTTGGCTCAAGTATCTGAGAATCATGATCCAAAAACTTTTCCAGAAGCTTCAAGAAATCCAGATTGGGATGCAACTATGGATGAAGAATATCGGTCCTTAATGGCGAACGATACTTGGGATCTTGTACCTCTTCCAAACGGAAGAAAACTTGTCAGATGTAAATGGGTCTATAGAACTATGTATACATCAGATGGAAGTGTTGAAAGACTTAAGGCAAGGTTAGTTGCCAAAGGTTTTTCCCAAGTTTAAGGGATTGACTACAATGAAACCTTTGCTCCTGTTGCAAAAATGAACTCCATTCACCTTGTTATTTCCCTTCCATCCTTACATAACTGGGAATTCCATCAAATTGATTTCAAGTCTGCATTCTTACATGGCGATTTATAGGAGGAAATTTACATGGAACAACCTCCGTTCAGAATAAATCTAGCCTTGTCTGTCGCCTTAAGAAATCCTTATATGGCCTTAAGCAAGCTCCTAGAGCTTGGTATACCAAAATGGATAGATTTCTACTTGAAACTTGTTTTTCTAGATGCCATTTTGACCCCAATGTCTATACCAATAAATAAGGAAACCATCTCATCATACTTGTCCTTTATTTTGCTGATCTTATCCTTACTAGTAGTGACCCTAAGCTTTTAACCCATTTGAAATATCGTCTTAAGAAAAATTTTGAAATGTCAAACTTAGGACATTTGCATTATTTTCTTGGTCTCCAAGTCTTGCAAACCAAATAAGGAATCTTTCTTTCCTAGTCTAAGCATGCTTGTGACCCTCTTCGTCACTTTCACATGGAAGATCGTAAACCAACCCCTTCTCCCTTCTAGTCTGGAGTCAAACTTTCTTCCACTTGTACTTCCTCTAAAGTAGATGCCACCTTGTATCATTAGCTTGTTGGTAGTCTCTTATACTTAAATCATTCCCATCCTAACCTTTCATTTTCCATTGGTCATTTTTCTCATTATATTAAACACCTCATGAAAGTCACTGGAAAGTAGCAAAAAGAATACTTCGATATATTCGAGGTACAATTAATTTTGGGATTCATTACAGTACATGGGGGACACCTTTGTTGGTTGGTTTCATTGATTCAGATAGGCCGACGATCCTGATGATTGAAATTCTACTGTAGGTTATGTTTTTAGTCTGGGATCTGGACCTGTCACTTGGGCTTTTAAGAAACAACAAGCTATTGATCTTTCTTCAGTAAAAGCATAATATCGAGCCATAGTTAATGCCAGTCAAGAAGCTTTATGGCTTCGATAAATCCTATCATATTTTGGATTCATGTAGCAATGGCCTACTCCACTTTGGTGCGATAATAAAAGTTACATCAAGCTTGCAAAAGATCCAGTTCTACATCAACATAGCAAGCACATTGAGCTACATATGCACTTCATCAAAAATCTTGTTCATGATCACATTCTTCAAGTGCTCTTTTTCCCTACAGATGATCAAGTTGCAGACATCTTCACCAAGTCTCTTACGGAAGCAAAGTTTTCTAAACTTTGATCTATGTTAGGAGTTTAGGAATTTGTCATTAATGGGGGATAGGCTCTAATTCCTCCTTCCTTCTCCTAATAGTGTAAATTTTGTAAATCCTTCAATCCTATCCCAAGTTGTTCTTAATGGGGGATGTTAGGATATTTAGACACTTAGGAGTTATTTAAGATAAACTTGTATAATATATCCATTAGGTAAAGTGTGTTTCTTTAGTATGCATTTGTAAATATTCTAATCCGATGGTCACGATATGTTATAGACATAAAGTGATATGACGGTTCCACTTCTCTTAGATCATACCTACCCTCGATCCATGGACTAACACCCGATTGGTCCATGATCTTTATTTAAAGAGCATGGAGGGTCCTCGGCTAGTTGATCGATTATGAGAACCTCATTTGTAACTTTATTTCTTTTGCATAATAAATTGCTCCAAGTAGCTATTTGGATGGGGCCATGGACTGTTTCCCTCTTGAGGGTTTTAACCATGTCAAAAAATCGATGTGTTGATCTATGATATTTCTGTGTGAGTTGCTGCTCTAGGTGTTCAGTCTTTTGTGAGTACCCTGTTTACCCAAACAATGAGGTAAAGCATCCATTGTAAGTCATGCCATTATTACCCTAATGAATAATATAAAATACTATTTTGAGTCTTCCAAGGTGAAGTCATCCCAAATAGTTTAGTGGGACCGACTTGGTTAGGGTAAAAGTTAGTTGGCTCAATGTGTATAAATATAAGTGTTGTGCTTCTCATTTGAACACACAGATACTCTCTTGTGTAGCGCATAGGAGAGAGAAGGAGAGATAGAAAATTAAGGAGAATAATAATTGTTTTGTGGTTATATATTATACATCTTATACAGAGGAATTTTTGTTGGATTTTCTACCACTTGAGGGTTTCCCAAGATAAATACTATGTCTATCTTGTGATTTTGTTTCTATCAGTGATTTTGGATATTCTACTGTTGTGAATTTGAAATGAACACTAATGATATATAGTCTAGAATATGAAATCTTAACATGGTATCAGATCTAGCATGAATAGGACAACTTTCACAAGGTGAAACTCCCTCTGCCCCCTCTCCAAAATAAATTAGGTGTTATCTCCTAAATAAATTAGTCTTCAATAGGTCAAACTCAGAAAATTTATTTTTTTCATAGTGATCAAGATTTCAGTGCACATTATGAAATATTTGTGTGTGTCTAATAAAGTTGGAACGCCTTGTGCTTTGTTTCTTCATAAAATTCAAAATTTAGCTTTCAGTGGCTTAGGTGAACGTCTCAATGGTACATTAGCCACCGAAAAGCTCAGCTTCCAGTAGCTTGAAAATTGGACTCAACACTATATTAACCGTCGAAATCTCATTGACACCCTTTTTAATGAAATTTTTGAAGGGCAACTTCTGGTGGCTTAGGCGAACATCTCAATGGTTCATTAGCCACCAAAATTCCATCTTTCGACAGCTTAAAATTGGATCCAAGATTACCATAACTGATGAAAGCTCCAAAATAGGAAAGAGGTTAGTGCATCCATCAAAATCAACCACCATCAACATGAGGAGAATCACAATCAAGCACTTAATTGCCAAAAAGACTGGGACTGCAAAAAAATCATGAGTTGGTAAATAAGAGGTCGTTATTAAACTGAAGTGACTGATAAAAGACCCAAACCCTCGCTACCCTCCACCTGTCCCATGACTGAAATAGAACCACCACAAAACATTTAGTTTCAGTTAAAATGATTACTGCACCGGCCATCTCATGGTTCTCATCAGAGTTTACTGTCATCCTACTCAAGTACCACTTGCCAATCAGCACCCTTTCCTCAGTCCATTCCACATTTTCCTTCATGCATCCTTACTGATCCAAGCCCTCCCTGAATCTAGCATGGTAATCTCCTTCTTAGGGTTTGAATTTTGATTTTTGCAGGTACAAGAAGAGCAGTCTAGAAATGAAGAAAGCAGGAGGACCTTCCCTCAGAAAGGAATTGGGTGACATTGGCTATATTGAGTCACATTCGGAGGTATGGAAATTATTCAAAGATGAAGGCTATTATAGGTTCTATGAAAAGATTCAGGGATCCCACCAGCAAGTGGCAGAATCCTTTGCTCTCTCCTTTGATGGCTTGAAGGCATTGATAGGTAGAGAAGAGTTCTAGGTTGATGAATCTCTAATAGCAGAAGTAGCAGAGTTACCAAGGACTGGGGAGAAATAGTTCAAAACCACCATTATGAAGGATGTGGAATTCAGGTCTTAATTGAATCCTGAGCACGAGAATGTTATATGGACAAAAAACATCCCTTCAACCTAGCTTGAGGAGAAGTGGCAGCAGTTGTTGAAAGCAATCCTGGTCTATATAAATTGTGAGGGCAGGTATAACAGGGTGATGATATACCACTTTAAATCAATGAACCATTTCACTGGTAGGATCCCAATGAACCTGCATTTCTACCTACATAAGAGCTTGACCAATATGTCCCATCAGGTTAAATCCTAGCCCACCAAAATTGCAGGCAGGCTATCCCATCATGGCCTAATAAAGCTCATTGTCCTAGAACTGCTGCAAAGAAAAAACATAGCATGGACATACTTCCTATTTTGGAATGAGTTTGAGACATGACTGCAGCCAAAAGACAAAGGAAAGTATCCTTCAAATAATTCCACCACTCCTAGAAGTGGTAAGAGGAAGAGGAGGGCCATGTCTCCAGTGGCAGTGGATCATGCCTCTCCAACTTCTAAGACCAAAAAATCCAAGAGAAATTTGGATTTCAGTGGAAAGGAGGAGGAGGCTCGAGCACAAGGTAAAAATATACTCAACCTACATTACTTAGAATCTAAATAAGAAGAGGAGCAGGAAGTTGACCTAACAAAGTAGGTTGCAGCAGAACATGAGGAGTTTCCCTCACCTACACCAAGGGAGGGTCAAGATGAACCAATGGCAGAGGCTTCCACTAGAAAAAGTAGGTCCCAAAGAATCAACCAGCTATTAGGGCAAGTATATGAACTAGAGGTCTTAGAGAGAGAAATCAAAAGAACTAATGCAAGATTAACCAAGAAAAATACTGAATTGCATGAATATCTTCTAGAAATGAGAGGGATGTATATCCTACTGCAAAAAAGAAATATGAGATTAATGAAGGACAACTCTAGGCTCTACATGATGATCATATTGTCGAGGTTGCAGACGAAGAGTTCAAACCCTAAATCTCAAGCTTGCCTTATGCTAGAAACCCTAGCAGAGGTAGCAATAAGCCTTCAGGATCCAGAGGCGGCCTATGATGTTGCTGATATTCCAAACCTTATGTAGGTTACTGAAGTACCAGAAGATCAGAATTGAAGCTATAAAGGGGTGACTAAAAGCATGATTAAATTTTTAAGAAACAAATCTTTCAGTGGCTTAAGTGAACATAGTAGTTGTTCATTAGCTACCAAAAGCAAAGCTTTCGATAGCTTACAAACCCACAATTTTGCTTTCTTAGTTGCAGAAAGCATAGAACAATGCAAAAGGACATGCTTCCACAAAGAACCAACTTTGGTTGATCCTAAAACCTCATGGATGAGTTATGAAGTTGAAAATTAATTAAAGGCACAAGTGGCTTGGGTCTGTTCCAGTTTTGAAGGTGCCAGTGAGGTGAAGTGGGTCACAAACCCTACCTACTTTGACAAACTATGACTTGTCTGTGAGATAGCAGGTCCTAGTTCTACTTCAGTTATCACTGCATTTATTAAAGAGTTCAAAAAGTGACAAAGTGTTGGAGTTAGGTATATTAGCACTTAATTTAGGGTTTTTTACCTAATTATTACAAAAATAGTTATGTTATCTATTTTTAGTAAATTCAATCCAACTTTTCAGGCTCAAATAAATTTTGTAAAGGCTATAAATCCTGTGACTAATTTTGAAGCAAGGGTTCGACTTCGGATACTTTTAGACCCTTATTGTTATCAAGATTCTCATGTTATTCGTCATTTAATATAAGCTATTTTCTATTATGTACTTGTTCTTGGATGTCTGATTCAGGTTTATTCTTGTTGTCTAATACCAAATAGTTGTCATCCTATCTCTGTGTTGATAAATTGAATTGCAAGTATATTTCCTTGTTATGATTATCCATTCATATGTGATTTATTTATATATGAATCTTCTAGCATAGCGAGTTCTTCATTTATTCACCTTATTATCAACCCTCTAAACATTGATAGTTAGAAGTGTTATCTATTTGATTGAGTTTTATGCATGTCTTGAGTGAGTGAGGTCTTATAGGCCATCTGACTTGATCCATTTAGTAAAACATTGAAGAAACCTTGAATTTACCAGGCATCCTCGAGTTTTAACCTAGAGGAGTTTCCTGGAGAGCTAACGTTAGGGTTTTTGCAAATTTTGTTATTTAGAAGATCTGCTTGCATAGAAATTTGTGCCTCCTTGGAGCTCATCTATTAATCCTAGGATTGAATTTTTTGGGTGGCTGAATTTCTGGGAAATTCAAACCCTAGTTTGGCCATGAACATAAAACTGTAGAAAACCAGAACCAGAAATTATGTAGAGCTGCAACCTCACAAGTAATATTTGAAGGGTGAATATTTGGGATCTCTATAAATCAGGTGGACTAACCAACTCACCTCATTCAAGCACATCTACTAGTAAGGTCAGCTTTTCATTTTGATAAATTTCAATTTTTAGTAACCTACTGGATAGGATGGCTGCAAGCACTAAGCTTGAGGAAAAATTGGAAGGCGTATAAAACTTCCTAGCATGGAAGTACATGATTGGTCCCAATTTCATAGAGAATGGCCTTGAGAAGTACATCAAGGATGAAATTGCAGAACCAATAGAAGTTGAAGCTAAGGAGAAGCATGAATAAGACATAGTCAAGGAAATGAGGATCATTGTTTATTCTATTAAATATCACTTGATCCCTCAAGTGTCATCTAAGAAGACATCAAAGAATATGTATGATGCACTTTCCAGAATGTATGAAGGAAGGAACATATAAAAAATATGAAACTGAGAGTGCAACTGAAGGGAACCAATATGAGAAAAGGAGAATCAATTCAAGAATATTTCATAAGGGTATCCTAGTTCAAAGAAGAACTAAGTGCTATTGGAGACACCCTTGATGAGGATGAACTAGTTATGATTGCTCTCAATGGTCTTACTAGACCTTGGGACTCAATCATACAAACTCCGTGGGACATAAAATAAAGCATGAAGTTTGACATAGTATGGGAAGATTGGATTAAATAAGAAGCTAGAGTTCCCAATAGAGAATATCTACTCAGAGAATATGATCAGGATCTAGCCATCCATACTAAAGAAAGGAAACAATCAAACTTTAAGAAGGGTAATCATAAAAATTACAAAAATAAGTTTCAAAATAAGAAGAAGGATTACTCAAAGTATCAATGCTACAACTACCATAAGATAGGACACCCAGCCAGAGAGTGTCCATCACAAAAGAACAACCATTAGAGGAAATTTGGGGTCTAAAATGGGCCTTATAAGAAAACGCAGCAACAATAAATTTTGTGAGTTGGAATTGAGGAACCAATAGAATTTCAATAAAATGAGTCAACCGTAATGGTTGAATTGACATATTTGTCATAAAAGAAAACTACTTTTTCTGTTCGTATTTTCGACATATCTCCCTATGTTTTTACTCAAATTCTGAGAGGGAGAGCTTGTTGGATGTTGAATAAAATTCCACATCCAACGACCCACACTACATATTTTCTACGGGCCCCTCTACCCAAAAAATAAGAAATACCTAAAAAAATGTGACGATGATGTCATCATCACATTTTTTCAGGTATTTCTTATTTTTGGGGTAGCGGGGTCTGTCAAAAGTATTAAGTGTGGGTACTCGTTGGATGCAAAATTAAATTCCACATCCAACAAGCTCTCTCGCTCGGAATTTGAGTAAAACCATAGGGAGATATGTCGAAAATATGAGCAAAAAAGGAGTTTTTTTCATTCTTCCTCAAAAATTAATAACTATTATATTATTATTTTCCTTAGGAGGCCCATTTTATACCTCAAATTTCCTCTAATGAACAACAAAAAAATACATCATGCTCATCTAGCTGAAGATGAGGACGAGGAAGAAAGAAATCGAATGATACTAACAAAAGAAGAATATGTAGATGAATATGTACTATTCTCTGCACTCTCTGGGTCTGTAACACCTAGAGAAGATACATGGTTGATTGATAATGGTGCCTCAAATCACATGACAGGGAAGAAGCAAACTCTATCAAGACTTGAAGAAAATAACTCTCCCTAGAAGGTATCATTGGGATATGACTATCAATATCACAACTAAAATTATTGGTGAATCAAGCTACCATCTTGACTCTGGGACTTCCATGAAGATGAAGGAAGTACTGTATGTACCAGGTTTGAAAAGGAACTTAATTTCAATATCAGCTCTAGATAAGAAAGGACATAGATTTTCTTTTATATATGGAAAATTACTTATGTGGTCTAAAGGAAAGACACTTGAAGATGATGTGGTCATTGGAGAACAAGGAGGACTATATAAAATCAAAGGACATCTAGAGACAACCCTAGTCCATGAGACTACCAGCTTAAGTGAAATATAGAATAGGAGGCTTGCTCACATCAATTACAAAGCATTTCCCTATGTGAGCAAGGTGGTAGTAGGGATACCATATATGAATATTGATCATGAGGGAACTTGCAAAGGATGTGCAAGAGGAAAGAACATCAAGAATCCCTTTCCAAAAAGTGAAACAAAGACTAAAGTTACATTAGAACTAATTCATTCTGATGTATGTGGTATTATACCCTCCATATCATTAAGTGGATATTATAATGATGTCACATTTATTATTGACTATTCAAGAAAGGTATGGATATAATTCTTGAAGAACACGAGTGAAGTGTTCAGGAAATTCAAGGAATTCAAGGTCTTGATAGAGAAACTTTCATAAAAGAGAATCAAAACACTAAGAATAGATAATGGTGGAGAATACATTTCAAAGGAATTTTAAGAATTCTATAAGGAGGCAGAAATCAAGAGGGAACTAACCACTCCCTATAATCCTCAACATAATGGTATTGCAGAATGAAAGAATAGAACTATTATAGAAGCAGTGAAGACTATGATTCATGACCAAGACCTCCCCATACACCTATGGTTTGAAGCAACAAGAACAACCATATATGTGTAGAACAAATTATTACATATTGGTCTTTGATTTAAGATTAATGAAGAGATGTATAAAGCAAAGAAACCTAAGTGATCCATCTCATGATATTTGGTTTTCCATTATATGTACATATTCTGAAAGAGAAGAGAAACAAGTTGGATACTTCTAGGAAAAAAGGAATATTTGTTGGATACTGTCAAGTCTCCAAAGCCTTCAGGATATACATTTCAGGATTCCATCATATCGACATCAGTAGTGATGTAACACTTTATGAAGAGATAGATCTTAAGAAATCTAGAAGGTTTCAGCTTGAAGAAGTACATGATGAAGAGGATGTACCTCCCAGAATGGTTTAAGCTAAACCCTCTCCTGTAATAGTAGCATCTGAATATCATGATATGCTAGAACCTCAGGAACCCCCTACTATGGATATCCCTTGAAAGAGAAAACCTGCTTGGGTAAGAGAAATTATACAAGAAGAAGGGAGATATGGAACTCCATAAGGACCCACAAGATCAAGAAAAAGATCAAATCCATATTCCAGTTATGTAGCTTTGATGTGTGAACTTGCAGATCAATAACCCACCACCTATGCGGAAGCTGCATAAAAGAAAGAATGGGTTGAAGCAAGGACATAAGAATACCAGTTGATAATGAAGAATGATGTTTGGGATATAGTACCCAAACCATAAAACAAGAGTGTGGTATATTTGAAATGGATCTACAAGATAAAACATTCTTGTTAACAATAAAATTAACACCCTTGAGAGTGTTGGTCTGAAAACATATGTCTACTTCACCCGCAACATGAAGATACGAGTTTTTGAACAATTGAGAGTTTCAATATCTCATTTGACCACTTATTCCAAAAAGGAATACATGTTTGAATACAAGGTGGCTCTAAAGATTCCAACTCCATGACTACTTAAGGGCCAAAACCTAGTTCCAATAGCTCACACAGTGGAAAAAATTCCTAACATGGGTATTAATTGTCCTAGAAATAGTGAAAAACAAGTTTTATGCCTAAAAACTAGATAAAGTGGGTTTTTTGAAGCAAATAATAAAAAAGACTCAAAAATCCTAATCCCACATTCATGGTTAAGAGATTGGGTGCTCAAAGACCAATCCTTTAAAAGGAAGGCATACGAGGTGAATTAGGGGAGACAAATTAGACGGAAAAGGCATGCTTGAGGAATTGAGGGCTAGAAATCACTTTTCTATCACAAAGTTTTTGGGCATTAAAGGTATGGATGATAGAGGAGAAGGTCTAGGATATGGAGGATGAAGGAACTTGTAATGGATGTAAGTATTTCTCCATGTTCATTTATTATGAATCAATTCAATCTTTTTCTCAATTCTTGTACAATGTTTTCCCTTCAAAGTTTCATGTTGATGTAGAATTGGTAGGAAATTAGATATAATCCATATTTTTTGAAATATAGCTTGGTAGGATAGTAGGAATAATTTTGTGGTGATATTTTCATGTTTTAAGGAGGCTCAAGGAGCTGGAAGGACAGCCATTAAGGGACTCCATCAAACAACAAGGAAGCAAATAGGTATCTCCTCTCTTCCTCCCCTTCGCAAACTCAATGTAACAAGGTTGAAGATCTTAGGATTTTTGTGATAATTGATTTGTTTTCTGTCAAATGGGCTTCACCCACCCCATATAAATAGGAGCATATTTGATTTCCTCGGATGTACACTACTCCAATAACAGATTGGCGACTCCACTTGGGAGCCAAGGGGTTCTTCTCTTGTAAACTAGTTTTCTTGAGAGTATCCCCTTGTTTAGGTGTTTATTTCCTTTTAAAACCTTTGATTCATGCTTGATCTTTGTCTTTATAGGCTTTAATTCAGTTCTAGAGTCTAATACCGACCAAATTTGGCCTTTACCTAGCCAAATATTGAAAGATTTGGATGGGATATCAAGTTTATTAGGAAATCATGGGTACAGGAAATGTAAGTCATGAATGCCTTAGAAAACGCGTGGGTACGGGCTACGCACAGTCACGAATTCCTTAGAAAGTCGAGGGTGCACAATATACAAAGTCGTGAATTCCTTAGAAACTCGCAGGTGCACGCTATACATAGTCACGAATTCGTTTGAAAATATGTGGGTATGTGCTATAAATAGCTGCAAATGCCTTTGAAAAGTCATGGGTACATGCAAGTAACCATCGTGAATTCCCACATAATGAAAAGTCACGGTTCTTGATTTTTTTTTATTGTTGAATCTTCAGTTTTGGATCATTTAAGTTGATTTTTTGTTGCTATAGATGTCTTAGAAATATTATGACATAGGTTTTAGACAGTACTTACCTCCCTTTTATCAAGTATTTTTGGAATATTTTAAAGCTTGGTGGGCATTTGAATTGAGATTGAAATTTTTTTAGCTCCCTGAGTTTTTCCCTTGGATTGAGTTGATTTTTGACTTTGTAGAACCTTAATTGGTATACTCAACACTTGTTTGAGTTCTATTATGACTTTTTAAGAGAATTGTTTAAGGATTTAGGGACATTTTCCCTTAATTTTGGAAAGCTTGGAAATCTCCTTGAAAAACTAGGAAAAATCATTTTGAAAAGTCATTTTGTTTTATATGTTGTCCAATTTTTTATTTAAAATAATGCTCATATCTAAAATTTTATGACATGTTTAGCATTTCGGTCCTTTATTTCACTCATGAATGTCTGAAATTTTGTCTAATTTGGTCATTTTAATCACATATTTTCATAAGGAAATTGTGGAAAAGCTAAAGAACATGACACATTGTTTTAATCTATGAACCTTTATTCCATGAATTTTGAAGTCACATGAAATTGTTGACCTGCCACAAAACTTGAAATCACACCTATTACATTTTGAATACCATAAATTAAAAGAAATAAAATTCACATAAATCCTCAAAAAATGGACCTATCACTTAAGATCAGTTCAAACACAATGAGAGGATGTTTTTTTGCTATTTTCAAGCTTTTTAAGATAACTTGTGTTCAATCCATGAGTATCCTCTTCACTATGATTTCATGCAGTCTTGTGAATGAGAAAGTGGATCTCAATTGTAATAGTATTTTTTGAAGTTTTTGAAGCATAGTGTCGAGCCACGAGTATCCTCTTCACTTGCGCTTCTAGGCAGTCCTGTGAACAAGAAACTGGATCTCAAGTGTAGAGGCTTGTCATGAAAAATAAAAATTGAATCATTATCCTACATGTAAACATCAGTTTAAGAGACCTGTTATAAAAATGAAAAACATTGAACATTCAAACATTTTTTCGTTTCTAATTAGTGACAGTTGAAGAAAATTGAACACATATTATGTTTGAACCCAACCTCTTCAACCCGAGCTAAAATTTTGAAAACTTCTTTGTTTCAAATTTGTAAAAGTGTTTCTATTTTTCAAGATGCATGTTTGAAGTATTATCGATGAAAACTCTTACATTTATTCTAGTATAAAGAGTTCAGCAAATGAAAAGATAGGTTTAAAAGCATATATGCATTAGTTTGGTTCAGTAGGATAAGTCGCAACACCATTATTTTCACCACCACTCCTTGAAACTAATCGAATTAACTTTAAAATCAATGCTTAATCTAAAATAAACCAAGATTCTATTTTGATTCACCCACAATATTAGGCTAGGGATTTGGAGTAAGATGGTGAGTTAACGCTCCAAATCCACAAAATGTTGAAACTAGCATTGATTAAAGAGATTCAAATCCATTAGTAGCAAAGAGTGCTTATCGTGAAAGCAATTCTAACACAAGAGTTAAGCACGAGGTCAATCTGAATTAGTAAGGGTGGTACCCCCCCCCTCTTGCTTCTTTGGTGGAATATGATCACATTATAGTATCTCAGTTAAGTGACAAGTACTTGGGGTGACATCACTTTCTTGAGATAGTTAGTCTATGTGATTTATCCTGGACTGACGAGTATCCTACCTGACCATCGATTGAGAAGTGGTAACCATAGTATCTTTTCCTAGGGAATCTCATAGGTTGTTGTGAGTGGGTGACACTTTCAATACCTGAGATAGACACAAGGTTGTTTCAGCTCCTTGGGAGGATGAATATCCAAGAGCTAACAGTTTCAGCCCTAGTGATTGAAGAACAGTGTAATTGTTTCTCGTACCTTCACTATTTAGTAATTCTTGAGACTTAATGTCCCTCAAGAGGTACTAGTTTTGGAAGTCCCTCTAAAATTCCAACTTTCCACTAAATCTCGGTTTATTTTGAAGAAGTTTGCTTATTTCTTTCTTAGGGATATTTTTTAGTGGTGTGGACACTTTTGTTTTTGTTGGGGTCTATATTTCCTTTAAAATTGTTTGATTGCGTTTTTAAATATTTTTCAATTCTAAAAACTCAAATGTCAAAGTGTCTTCTCTCCCGACCTTCCAATCACGATGACAATGAGGTGACTCACTAGAACTTGAAGGACCCGATAAAACACAGATATGAATACAAAAACAGAAATTAGAAGACTTTGGAATTGAACCATTTTTAAATTCAATTAACAATAATAGAGAATATCAACATCAACCTAATCCTAAACCATCTACAGAACCAATTGATAATATTTCTCTATTTGAAATTGAAGTGATAGAAAACCATACAGCTGATCCTACTAACCCGCCTTTGAATATTTTAGAACTGGTAATACTTGCGGTAAACGAATCATTAGATAACCTTAACCCTCTTTTCACATATCCAAATAACATGAAAAATATGACACTTAACCTTTTGGAGTCTTTAGAAGCTCTAGGAACCACATCACTTCATCCCCAAATGGTGGAAGGAGGAGGTAATACCTCCAATACAACTCCAATGACAATACCAATAGTTAATATGCTTGCTAATAACATAAGTTCAACCAACACTTCAGTTCCATTTGGTACATTTCCAAGTTCCAATCCTGGAAGTACATCCACTTCATATACAAGTATCCCTACTAGAGGGTGTACCTTGCCAAATATGGGGTTCCCATATGATAGAGATTATCAAGGTCAAAACTTACAAGGAGTTAATTTGAATCCTTTTGGTCAACCTAATACTTTCCTAGGTTCCGCTTCTAGAGGAAACTCTACACCTTGGAATGGTAATATTTCTATTGGAGGGAATGGACCTTGGAACATGAATACCAATTGGACCCATCATCCACAAATGAGTGGAAATATCCTGGGAGCTTATCCTCCTACTAATACTAGCACAATGTCTAGGGGAAACCCTATACCTCCAACGACCACTATGCCATGGGTCATTCCACCAATGAATCATGTCTTAAAATTAAGTTGTATGGGTCTCGAAGGTAACCAATATTTTAGGAACATACCCCAATAGGGGTGAAATACATCTTGGAATACTTCTCATTTACAAGGAAAATATCCTTGGAATGGTCAAATCCAAAGAAACTATCAACCTTGTTGGAGTCCACATCCACAAGGAGATAATTCCCCTTTCCATGCCATCCTGCAATGGAATGGGAAAATTCTTGGGAATAACCAATATTTTTGGGGTCCTCCTTTTCAAGGGGGAAATCCACCTTGGAACGTAAATCATAACCCAAGTCAATGGAACTATCAACTTCCACCCACACATCAAACACCTATGACAACACCTATATGGTCACCATTTCTAGCCACGTTGAATCTACCGGATTTATCCCAGCTGACCAATGATCATGTTATACAGATGAATGGATGGCCAACCATACAAAACAAACTTCCTTCAGACATACCCAAGTTTATTGGATGACCAGGGGATGATCCATTAAATAACATGCTGACATTTCATTTATGGTGTTCATCCAATTCCCTAGTCGATGATAGTATTCGGTTGAGTTTGTTTTAGTGGAACATCACATGAACTGCTGCAAAATGGTACATTTAATTTTCACGTAATACATTCTCATATTTTTCATCTTTAGCCATGGTATTTTTTACACATTTTCAATTACCTATTCTCTATGAGACAGGTATTGAACTTTTGACTTCACTTAGGAAATTCACTTCGACTCACATATCTGATCATATACATGAGTGGAGGAGACACTGAAGGATTATTAAAGAAGAAATCCTGAATCAATTCTTAGAATATTGGTTTGTAAAATAATTATTTCCTACTCTTTCCAAAGATGTAGCTATGTTAGGATTCATGACCAAAGAACAACTCATTTAGAGTGCCCAAAAAATGGAGTTGATGTATTCATAATTGGACACACTTTAGGATTTAATAACTCTTACTACGAGGCCTACGTTTGATCCAACAAGGCCATCAAACGGACCTCATGCCCATGGTGTGGTTGGTTGTGTCAGCAAACTTGATTGACTTACCCAACAAATGGGACAAGTGTCAGTTCAAACCTGTCAACCCACAGCTGGCCAAGAAAACCAGCAACTTGCAAATCCTACCCAAACTTTGGAAACTCTCATGGTCCAAGCCATAGACCAAAAAGGAAAAAAGAAGAAAAAAAAGAAAAAGACGAATTCTAATGCTGGGATAGGAAATGCACCTAGAATGAATAATTAACTAGAAGCAAATCAAGAGAAACAGAAGAACAATTATCCTTGCCAAATCTGTCAAAGATATCGTCCTACTCACATATTCCTTCATATGGATGACATTCATCAAATGTTGTCTAAACACAATGGACCACAAAAACCTGTTGTGTTGACTCAGTGTTTTCCACAACAACAACAGATGGTTACTATAGCTCCAGTACCCCTACAAGGGGGAAACCAATCAAACCCTTTGCAAGGGAGAAATCAAGAAAAACCTTAGCCAGGGGACAACCCACCCATTTCCAACATATTTGGACTAGGTCATGAGGTCAATATTCAAAAAAGGGTTCATTCCTATGACACACAAACTACTGTTTTAGAATCATTAGGATCAAAACCAAATGGTTCTCTCACTATCCGGAAACCAACCATTGACAAATTTATTCGACCCCCAAAAGGGTTTTTACGTAAATCAAATCATAATCCTAATGCGCGAGAAGCTCAAAGCTATATTATAGTGGAATATTTAGCTCAAGAACCTTGTTCCATGTCGACCTTGGAGGTATTACAAAGTTCTCCAACTCAATGAAAAGAACTATTGTATTCCATTGGCCCAGTCGATTTGAATGATAGTAGTTTTATCACCTTTGACTTAGAACAGTCAACAAGTAGGCTTCCATCACATGTCACTTTTTAAAATAAAGTGCTATCACATGGGATGAACATTTTTTGAACTATTATTGATGAAGGATCCTCTACTTGTTTCATGTCTTTAGGATGTTGGAAAGGCTTAGGATCTACTACTTTGAAACCATCCCACACAATACTTAAATCATTTTATGGACACTCATTCCCGCATCATGGACTCATTATGGCTTTCCCAATTGAATTGGGAGGTAAAAGAGTTCACATTGATGTTGAGATAGTGGATGCACCCATAGATTACAATCTACTATTGGGATGTAGTTGGATACATGCAATGATGGTAGTAGTATCTTCGATATTTAGAGTAATTAGGTTCCATCATCAAGAGAATATTATTACGGTCAATCAGTTAGATTACTGCACACCTAAAATTGATATCCACTCAGATGTAGCTTTTGTGGAAAATTCACAAGTAGTGATTCAAGATGTGGGAGTTGGGATGTTTAAAGACTCTTCCCTCATGGGAACCTTCACAATCCCACGGCCAACATCTAAGCATAAAACTTCTCCAGTTTTCACCTTTACATCAGAAGTTAACTTTCCCTTACATGTTTTTACCAAATACACTACAATGATGCATTCTACTTCATAAGATGGAACTACGGTAGATGACATCCAGGTTCAAACTAGTGAAGGAAGGGAAACACATTCAGAAGAAAAAAAACTTGATGAAACTAGGAGTAGTACACCATTTTCTTCTATCGAAATTTCATATCAAGCAATTTAAAATGCTTCAGTAGAATTGGATCAAAATCCTTCTCCATTGGACGAATGTGATCTGTACACATCACATGTATGGGATATCAATACTCCCAAAATTCATGACATCTTAGATCAAAACTTTTCATCTGATGAAGCTATCATGGAAGTCATGAATATATTAGAATGACCATGGGAATACATGCATCATCGATCATCATTTCTTTCTAAGCCAGATTCATTAGAGGTTAAACTTGAAAATTTTTACCTTGATGATGATATGGAAAGGTATCAATTCCCTATCCAAACAAGCAATGTTATTTTGGAAGGAAATTTGACAAACATTTCAAAAACCATTCCCATCAATATATCCATTAAGCTCGACATAATCGAGAATATCAATATAAGTGCAAATTTCTCTCCAGAGGAAATCACACAATATACTGCTCTATTCAAAGAGTTTCGTGATGTTTTCTCTTGGTCATATGAAAAAATGATAGGAATCGATCCTAGCATTGTCGAACATGAGATAAAAAACTAACCAAATTTCAAACACGTAAGACAAAAATTACGTCCAATATATCCTAAGAAATTCGTTGCCATCAAGGAAGAAGTGGAAATCTTGTTGAAGGATGGATTCATTTACCCTGTACCGGTGATTGAGGGGGTATCCAATCCTGTTTAATTCAATAAAAAACAAGGGATGATCTGATTCTGTCATGACTTTAGGGATTTAAATTTGGATTTCCCCAAATATAATTATCCCACACCCTTCATTGATCAGATTATAGATGAGTGCACCAGTAACGAGATATTTTCATTTATGGATGGATTCTCCGGTTGCAACCAAATTCAAATCAAGAAAGAAGACCAACATAAAACAAATTTTATTTTCCCACGGGGAACTTTTTCCTATCAAAACATTCCTTTTGGCCTTAAAAACATCGTGGCTACTCTTCAAGGAGCCATGTCATATGCTTTTCATGATATTGATAAAATAATCGAGGTTTATCTCGATTACTTGACAACTAAATCTAGGAGAAGAGCTGAGCATTGTGAACATTTACGTGTTGTTTTCCTTTGATGTGAATAATATAACATTATATTGAATCCAAATAAATGAATACTTTGTGTGGATTATGGGATATTACTTGGTTTCATCATATCCAAGGATGGGATATGGGTATACCCCCTTAAGGTTGAGGCAATATTATAGTTTCCTTTCTTGAAAACAATTAGACAGCTTCAAAGCCTATAAGGAAAAGCAACATTGCTGAGAATAATTACTGTTGATTATGTTGAAATTTCTAAGGGTTTCATGTGTCTCTTAAAAATAGATGCACTGTTCATATGGGATGAACAAGCTCAAAGTTCTTTTGATGCAATGAAACAAGCCTGCATGCCAACCCCGATGGTTAGTCCCCCAGACTATACCAGATATTTTTTGTTATATTTTTTGGAAAACGAATCCACTTTATGGATGGTTTTGGTCCAATAGGATGATTCATATCGAGAACATATCATATATTATATTAGTAAGGGCCTTGCTGGCCCTGAATTCATATATTCCCAGGTGGAGAACATAGCCATGGCAACAGTCCATGCTATGCAAAGACAGACATTACATACTTCCAAGAAAAATGAATATAGTGGTTGAAGTGAACCCCTTGAGACACATATTGAACCGTCAAAACATCGGGGGAAAGTAGTCAAAATGGATAGTAATTTTGCAAAAAAATTATTTCAAATTCGTAAACACTAAAACCAAGAAGTCATTAACATTTGCAGAACTAGTGTATGAGTTTCCTGAGAAAAAATAGGAAAGAATAGAAGAATATTCTTGGGAAGACAAACATTTATTTCTCATTGTGACTACTGATCCTTGGTATGGAACATTAATTATATATCTCCAAACCCAAGGATCGATGCTTAATTTTATAGCATTAAATGATGTCGCATCCGATACCAGGCAAGGAGATACCTCATTATTGGGGATAATTTATACCGTAGAGTAATAGACATTGTTTAGTTCATGAAAAAGTTGAGCAAGTTTTGAATGATTTCCATGTAGGAGCATGTGTCAGTCATCTTTCTAGATGGGAAACTACCCAAAAAATATTGCTTGCATGATAATTTTGGCTCACAATCTTTAAAGATTGCATTAATGTTGTTAAAAAGTGTCAACCTTTCCAGATATATAAAAGAAAAATGAATGCACATCCCACTCCTTTAGACCCTATAGTAACTGTGGGTTCGTTTTCAAAATTCGCCATTGATTACATGACAATAAACCCACCTTCATATAATGGACACCACTACATCATAGTAGTAGTGGGATAATTTACAAAGTGGGATGAGGCAATGCCTACATTTGACAACACGACAAAAACTACAGCCTATTCCTTATTCAATCATGTGATCACTAGGTTAGGTGTACCGAAAGAGAACGTCATAGAAAATGGTATCCATTATAGGAATTCCTTTATGAATGAACTTGCAACCAAGTTAGGCTTACGACAAGATTTTTCCTCACCCTATTATCCCTAATGCAACGATCAAGTAGAAGCCATCAACAAGGTTTTGAAGGCCATGTTGCAGCGAACAGTTTATAAGAAAAAAAATTAATTAGCATATGATTTTTTTTCTCTTCTCTCTAGGATTACCATACCTCAGCTAAACCGGTGACTGGTTTCACTCTTTCTAGCTAGTTTATGGAGAAGAAGTTGTGTTTCCAATTGAATGTGAAATCTCGTCATTAAAACTAGCTATCAAACTCTTATCAAACACTTCTACAGAAGAAGAAATACTCCTCCACCTTCATTCTCTCGATGAAACTAGAAGAGAGGCCTCATTCAATGTACAAGCACACAATAAAAGAGTTAAATCCCAATATGGAAAATAATACTGTCCTCGAATCTTTTCTAAAGACGATCTGGTTTTGGTTTATGATCAAGACAATGAAAAAACAGGAAAAGGAAAATTTGTACCCAAATGGTTTGGCCCACTTGTTGTAAAAATAGTGTTAAAAATATGTGCATACGAGTTAGTCAATTATGATGGGGAACCCTTGTCAAAGATCAAAAATGGTCTCTATGTGAAGAAATACTTTGCGTCGGCACTGAGCCCTCGCAACCTTTTTGTTGTATTATGTTGTATTTTATGTAAAAAAATGTACAATGCTTATTTCATGCACTCACTTATCTTGCTTGCTATTTGTACTTGGCATATGTCACTGGAAACTTTCACTTATTTGGGATATGCAGATGGCGCCAGCTATAGCTCACAGAAAATTGCTTCCATTGCATGGGTAATTTTCACACTTAGCAATCAAGTCTTTAGTTTGGGAGGTTCTTTCTTTAAACCTGACCAATAATCTTGCAGAGTATAGAGCATCAATTCAGCTTCTGGTCAAGGCTAACACCCTTGGCATCCAATGAATTAATGTTAAACTAGACTCACAACTTGTTGTATCTTAATTAAATGGTCATTATCAGGTTCACAATCCTATACTGTTTAGAAAGTTTCTACGAGTTCGTCTTCTAGAACATCATTTTTAATTCATTGATTATATTCATGTTCCTTGAAGCTCAAATAGTCTAGCTGATTCCTTAGCTAAATACATACTTGATTGGCATCTTTGTCATACATCATTCTGATAAACAAAGCATGTATATTGAATGCATGGCACCATAATTGAGAAAATATTTCAAATCATAAGTAAAATTCGAAGTAAAATTCCTTTGTATAAAGCACGGGGACTTCACTTAGTGAACCTCTCACATAGCACGTGAAATCATGGCATATTAAAGAATACCCTTAATTTCGAGAGATATTGACCCAAACTCCTTTTGTTGAAACCCCCTCGCAATACTTAAAACCTCCTCCCCACCCCTTTTTATACCTCAATCCTTATAAACCATCCTACCCACCCCCTCCTTAAACCCCTCATCCCCCCAATACTTGCAATATATTGGTTTGATTTCTGATAATTTTAAAACCCACAATATGAACTAACATGATAGGATATTGGTCAACAAGTGAATCCCCCGTGGTATAAAGTCAAACTGATTACATCATAAACCAAAAAGTGTGTTTAAGTTCAAGACAAATTTTGCAATAACTTTGCACACAGCAAAAAGAGTAGCATAAATGCTTTCTCCCTTTTTATTTTTTCAAAAATAAAATATCCAAAAATTTTCATAAATATTCCAATATATGGAAAATTCAAAAAAATGATTGAACTATTTTTGACTTCCTAATCCATCATGAAGGCTCACCTACAACTGACATATTACCAAGTAAATGGTTCATTGCTTTTGTGAGATGCATCCTCAAAAGAGGTGATTCCTACAAGAATGGTAAAAAATGAGTAATCTACTTATATTTGTTATTTCAGATATTGAATATATATTGAATCCTATTTGTTACCTAAATGGTTAGGTTATGGTTAATTTTATAGGATTTTGGCGGAATTGACATGTTCAAATTATTTGATACAGGATTTGAATGACAGACCATGATTCATGGTTTTGGTAGTTTTCACAAGAATCAGTATGAATTAAAACCATCACTCCTTTTGTCCTACTTGGACAAGATCCCATATTGGATACAAACTGTAGTTAATTCGTTATATTTCACTATCCGTTGACACATAATCCTACTTCAAATAGCCTACCTATGGAGGGAAAATCTGAAGCAGTGTGCAAAAATAGCTCAGTCCATGTTTGCGGTACATATCCTTTCCTTTTCCTGACCCATTCTATTGAAACATAGGCGCATGCCCCTACAACACTTGTTCCCTCTTATCTATTATGGAATTCTTTATTCTTTCAAGATAATACATGAAAAATAACTAAAAAATAAAAAAAACACAAAAAATAAAAAAGGAATATCATTGAATCTATTCATAATTCATAATGGATAAAATGGCAACGACCAGTCCTTGTCTCCCTTGAACACGACACATATCCTTGTATCCATTATAAGTACACCATTTACATTTGACTTAGGAATTTGTACCAATAATTTGAACAGATATCCACCCATAGGTTACCCTTCCTTCCATCTCTAGATCTTTTGTTAATTCATACGGAATTGGAGAATCTCACAATGGTTGGTTACTAAATTCTTATGTTGCCAACTGTCACTATGCGTATATTCCTGACCAATTGTGTTGACCTTCCTTGTGTCAGTATACAATGTTGGATCTCGCATATATACCAAATGATATCAGCCTATTGATCTTTGTTTCACATCAATTGATGTGGGATGCATTAAGGCCCTCCTTATTAATTTGTCACAGTGGTCTAGGAACAGAAAACATAGTCTCACAAAGAATTCAGACAAATATGCATAAAATTGGCAAAATGGTGCTGCAATGGAAGTAGAAGCTCTGTATAATCAAATGAAAGAATGATGATACAATACAATGATCATGCCAGATGCATGAATGCCAATAAAATTCGAATTCCCAAGGAGGTCATTCGAATTGAATGAGTGATTCTAGCTTAACTGAATGTAAGCTATAGTGAACACTCAAGTTAACCACTAATAAAAACCCTAATTGACTCAACTGAGCCCTAACTAAATTTGGAGTGCAATAAATGACTGTGTCTAACTTAAAGTAGCTTAGACACATGTCACTACAAGCCAACCAACAAGTGGTAGCACATCAATGACTCCAATGAACCTCGATGAGGTTAACTGAAGTGTAACTGACCATCAGAAGTGGTTGGAGGCACCCCTGTTGACTCCAGTTCATTAAATAATCATTAAATAATCAATTTAATGAAGGGAGGCGCCTTCACTGCTCTATTTAACTAATTGTAACCATCAAATCAATAAAGTGCATTTATGACACTCAGATCACCCCCGTAGTGCTCCAGTTAGCCTCCCTGAGTGCAGGAGAAGGCTAAGTTAGCCTCATTGATTGAAGGTAGGCGTGGGTGTGCTCATGCTGATGTCATACATTTCTCCTCTGATGTCAATTAAGTAAATAAAACTTAGGATAATGGTTTAACTAGGCCAAATTGACCAAAATGAGTGTGTATAGTGGTAAATGTCTCCAACACCCCCCCTTAAGCTATACTCAGGAGGAGTAGAAAACATAAAGTGCATAAGAATGCTAGGGCCTTGGAAACAAAGGCCATAGGTCACCCTGTACAATACTAAAACTTAAACAATGCTAAAAAACAAACTAAGTGAGGAAAAGAGGGAAACCCCAGTGGGAAAACCCTCCCTCAAGCTGAACACTCAAAGTAGTTGGATCACCCTGATGAACTCACTCCTAATAGTGAACAGAGGTAAGTGAAATTCTTTCCTAAAAAGCTCTTGGTGAAGATGTCTGCAATTTGCTCATCAGTCAGGCAGTATTGCAGAATGATGGTCCTGTCATGCACTAGCTCCCTAATATAGTGCATGTGTATCTCTGCATGCTTGGTCCTCTACATGGTAACTGGATCTGTGTATATATTAATAGCACTTTGATTGTTACAAAAGAGGACAATGGATAAAGTACTACCAAGATCAAACTCTAAAAGAATTCCTTGCAACCAAACAGCTTGGATGCAAGCATTCACCGCTCCTCGATACTTGGCCTATGTTGAAGATAATGCTATGGTGTCTTGATTTTTTCTAGACTAGAAAATAGGGTCACCACCAAACATGAATAAATATCTAGAAGTTGAATTTAAATCAATACAATCACCTTCCCAATCAGAATCTGTGTATCCAACCAGATCTAGCTCGGAGTCTGGACGATAGTGAATGCCAAAGGTCCTGGTTCCCTGAATGTACTGGAGGATCCTCTTGGATTCCTTCCAATGAATATCATGGGGATGCTGCATGTATATTGATACATAATTCATGGCATAATAGATATCAGGCCGATAATGGGTCAAGTACAACAAGCCACCAATCAGTTGTCGCTAAATAGTGCAGTCCATGGGAGGTGTGCTTTTTCCTTCTTCAAGGCTGATCCCTGAAAAGAAAGGGAATGGTGCAGGCCTAAATTCAGACATGTTAAACTTGAATAATAGGTCTGATATTTATTTGGACTGAGTGACCATTATCCCATTTGAATTTTTCTCAATTTCGAGCCCCAAATCGCTCATTTCAAATGCATTGTGGAGAGCAGTTTTGATGACTGAAATAGAAGCAACTGTGCTACCTATGATTAGTAAGTCATGAACATATAAAAAAATAATAATCAAATGAACATCATACTTATTTATATACACATTTGGATCTGATCTACACTTTTGGAAGTTTTGCAAGAGAAGGAAGGCATCCATCTTGGAATACCACTCTCTTGGGGCCTGTTTTAACCTGTATAGTGACTTATTTAGCTTGCAAACCAAAGATGGATCAGAAATGTATCCCTAAGGATGCTTCATGTATATATCCTCATGAATATATCCATGCATAAATTTTACTTAACATCCATATGATGCACTTCCCAGTGCTTAGATGCTGAAATTGCCAAAACTAGGCGAATGGAGTCCATTTTTGCAACCGTGCAAAAGTATCATGGTAGTCCACACCTTGGAATTGGGAGAAACCTTTTACCACCAGATTTGCCTTATATTTTCAGTTTCTGCAATTTTCAGCAACCTTAGTCTGAAACACCCACTTGCATTGAACCAATTTCCTTCCCGGAGGAAGAGAAACTAGCTCCCAAGTAGTGTTTTTCTGAAGAGAATTCATCTCTTCATCCATGGAAACTTGCCATATCGGATCCTTTCGAGCATTGTAGTAGGAATTTGGGTATGAAATTATCATCAAATAACAATATTTGAATAAAAAATAATCAGGACAAGAGAGATCAATACTTACTCTTTGGAAATTAGACCGGGTTCTCCTTGGATAATCCAGATTTCCAATGTTATCTCCTGCGGAGGAGAGTGTCTGTCGGGCCCAAGTTGGGAGATGATTTTGTTGTTCAGGTTCTGATTAAGCATATGATGTTTGATGTACACTAATATCATAAATCATAGGATCCAAATCATGGTCATCGCCCCCAATTTCATCATCCAAATATTCAATAGAATAGGAAGGAAATTCAGCAGTTTTCTCTTTCACTAGTTCCACCTCCTGAAGAGGCTCATCGAACTTGACACTCCTTTCGATGATGATATGTTTTGTTTTGATATCCAGAAGCTTGAAACCTTTTGATTCATCAGGATACCCAATAAATATACATTCTATTCTTTTTGGTTGAAAATCCCTCCTTTTATCAAGTGGAATTCGGGCCCATGTAGTGGACCCAAACACTCGCAGGTTCGACACATTCAGCTTGTGTCTAAAGTATGCTTCAAAAGGGGTCTTCCCTTTCATGGATGAGTGTGGAAATATGTTCTGAATGTATGCTGCAGCATTCATGGATTCATCCCACAAATTTGTAGCCAACTTCTTTGATTCCAACATATAGGTGGTCATCTCCTTGAGAGACCGATTCTTCCTTTCCGCTACACCATTCTGCTAGGGAGTGTAGGGAATTGAATGTTGGACCTGAATACCAATTTGGGAGAATATGTGCAGAAAATAATTAATGGAATAATCCCTGCCATTATCAGATCTCAAGATCTTGATATTTTGGCTAGATTCATTCTCGATCAAGGCGTTCAGTTCAGTGAATTTTTCACAGACTTCAGACTTCTTTTTGATAAAGAAGACCCATGTGTACCTGGAAAAATCATCAATAAAAGTCAAAAGATACCTTGATCCATTCATGGATGTGATATACATGGGAACACTGATATCAGAATGTATCATTCCCAAGATGCATGTAGCTCGACTTGCCTTCCCCCAATCGAACTTGTGCTCAGGGTGCTTTCCAACAACACAACCCTTGCAAATTCCAGTGGTTGCCTTGATGACCGGGAGGCCTTCAACCATGGAATTTATCTGTAATTGCTACAAGTATTTAAATTTTATATGGCCAAACCTCTCATTCCATAGTATACTGAATTCATTTCCATGAGTCAGCAGTGCGGTGGGCTTTGCATCCGCCACAAAATGGGAAAACACATAGGCTTTTGCATGATGGTTTGCAAGGCATTTTGCAACAAGTTTCCTGGATGCAAGTTCCATAATCTATACATCATTCGGGTTGAAGGATACTCTCTTGGGCACTCCTATATGTGTCATTTGATAAACACTAAGGAGGTTTGATTCCAGAGATGGTACATACAAAACATTTGAAAAATAGCCATTCTCAAGATCAACAGTACCTTGTCCTTCTGAAATGATGGTGGAGTCATCTCCCATGTGGATGGGGATGGATTTTCCGGTCTCCAAAGATGAGAAGGAGTCTCTTTCAGCCATCATGTGGTTTGAAGCTCCAGAATCTATCAAGAGTGCTTTGGACTTTGAAGTGCTTGCCATGAGGGCATGACCTGTTTCATGTTGTGGTTCCCAATCTTGCTGATCTCTCCTCTGAAAGCTTTCCAGAAGATTGATGTCATTTCTCTCAAGGAGAGAGGTAGATTCATCAAGTTTCTTCTTCATGTAGGCATGTTCAGGGTGGAATCCCTTCCTACAGTATGAACACTTGAATTTCTCCTTTCCATGATGCCATTTTCCTTTGTTCTTCTTTGAGCCGAAAGACTCTCCATGCTGTTGGTTTTCAACTTTAGGCTTAGGAGATTCAAATTTAGTTTTTGGGTTCTTCTACCACTTTCCTTTACCCTTCATATCTTTGGGTCCCGATACATGGAGAGATTTATCATGGGAGGATCTGATGATCCCCATATGGAAAAGCTTATCATGTTCACTTGTTAGAGATTCAATGAAGGAATTGAGTGAAGGCATCTTCCATCAAGGGGTTGTGAGCTTCCCTACACGCAATGTAGAGACAAAAACAAAATAATCAGCTCTATTTTTGGAGAGTATGGTGAGGATGAGATGATAATCCTCCTTCTCCACTTTACATTGCTTCAACAGTAAGACAACGTGCTTGAACTTTGTGAAAAATTTATTCAAGGTCTCGAAATTGGAAGGCTAGAGAGACATCAACTCATTCTCAAGCTGGTATACTCTCAAATCATCTCTCTTTTCATACAGGCTTTCCAATTTGTCCCAAATTTCCTTTGGAGTCTTCAATCCCGAAAGATGGAAAAGAAGATCCCGAGAAACAGAGAGGCACAAGAATATGAATTCTTCATCTTTCTTGTTCAAGAATATAGCTTTGCTTGTCATAGAAGTAGGATCTTCTTTAGTGTCCATAGTGACCCTATAGAGTCCTCTGGCATGTAGCTAGATCTCCATGTCTCCTTTCCATGGGTGGAAATTGAACAGAGTCAAGAGTTCTACGAAAGAAGCCATCTGAAACTACTTGAGCGAATGCTTTCATCTGGTAAAAACCTGAAAATCACAACAAAAGGGTCACCGTAAGGTCAGGAAGCCTGTACATTTTAGGCTTTCATCACAACCAGCATAGTCAATCAAGCAAGCTTGATAAAAAATTTCCTTACTTGGGGTATTAAGTGGTAAGCCTTGGCTTCTGGTGCAGTGCTGAATTTTTTTATATCTTTGCTCAAATTTTCATTCAAGATATGTCAAAAACCTTGTTTTTAAGAGATCTGAGCTTTGTCCCTCCATGAGCTCTGATACCATATTAATTTTTCACAGTGGTCTAGGAGCTAAAAACACAGTCTCAGAAATAATTCACACAAATATGGATAAAATTGGCAAAATGGTGCTGCAATGGAAGTAGCAGCTCTGTATAATCAAATGAAAGAATGATGATACAATAAAATGATCATGCCATATGCATGAATTCTAAGACAATTCAAATTCCCAATGAGGTCATTTGAATTGAATGAGTGATTCTAGCTTAACTGAATGTAAGCCACAATGAACACTCAAGTTAACGACTGATCAAAACCCTAATTGACTCAACTGAGCCCTAACTGAAGTAAGAGTGCAATAAATGACTGAGTCTAATTGAAAGTAGCTTAGACACATGTCACTGCAAGGCAACCAACAAGTGGTAGCACATCAATGACTCCAATGAAACCCGATGAGGTTAACTGAAGTGTAACTAGCCATCATAAGTGGTTGGAGGTGCCCTTGTTGACTCCAATTCATTAAATAATCAATTTAATGAAGGGAGGTGCCTTCACTGCTCTGTTTAACTGATTGCAACCATCAGTTAGTAATAAAGTGTATTTTTGACACTTAGATCACCCCTAAAGTGCTCCAGTTAGCCTCCCTGAATGTAGGAGAAGGCTAAGTTAGCCTCCTTGACTAAAGGTAGGCATGGGTGTGCTCATGATGATGTCATACAATGCTCCTCTAATGTCAATTAAGTCAATAAAACTTAGGATAGTGGTTTAACTAGGCCAAATTGACCAAAATGAGTGTGTATGATGGTAAATTTCTCCAACACTCCTTCTAACAAATCTTCTCCTATCGACGCGAAATCATCATCTAGGAAATGGATCTAGAATCCCCAGTGAGTACCTTAGATCTTGTAGTCATTAGTGGCAGGATTCCTCGCAAATAACAGTGGGTATACATCAATGACCCCTGATTGTTTAGTTCTACAAGTGCTCGACTTGAGAACATTTATTCACACTTATGAGTTTGTACTCAAGTACCTTGGAGTCCATCATCATTATCGTTGGGCCTCCTCGCATCTGTTAACAATATTGTTAACCCCCAAAAAAACTTGATTAGCTCTACATGACCTACGCCACCCAAAGACATCCATTTTACCCTCTCCATTGACCCCCACACCTTTGTAAAGGCTTAAAAAACATAAAAAGGGCTTAAAAACCCCTAAAAAGAGCTAAAATAGCTCTCAAAGGGGCTAAAACCTCCAAAAGGAGCTTAAAATCCCTAAAAGAGCTAAAGAATGGCCAAAAGGGGCTAAAAGCCTTGACCAAGGGCTTAAAACCTTAAAAAAATCAGAAAAAGGTTATAAATACAAGGGTGGGGGTCACTTTCAAAACATTCCTCATTTTTCCTATCGTTACTCTACCCATATGAGTACTCTGAGACCCACATCTCTCAAACCATTCACCCTTCTCATTCGTTTGCTCCACTGCTCCATTAGCGAAAAATCCATTCCATTGAGAGGTAGCATCTTAAGCTAGGAAATGGTGGCCCATATTCCAGCAAGAGCATAGGTACAATGATGTCAATACTTTCTGATTGTTTAATCTAGTTGCTTATAGCTTGTTTTTTGCTAACATTTTCATTGCAGGGTTTTTTCTTGTTCATTTCATTAACATTTTGTTCCAGGGTGTCATATGGTTCACTAACTCTTTCCTCCAGGATTTTCATTCACCAAAGAAACCCTACCCTTCCATCCTATAGATGGAATGTAGTCATTTCTGTACGTAGCTAGGACCTTTGCCTAGCTACATATTGGCGACCATACCGGGTCGATCCCACAGGATCCCTAGTTTTTTTTTATTTTAGTTTTATAGATATTTTTCTTACTTAGTTTGATAGATATTTTATTATTTAGGTTGATATATATTTTTCTTTCATTTTTTTTATTGTTTCGTCCACATTTTTAGTTACTGTTGGCCATTCTTTGATTTGCAAATCGTTCACCTATGCAAAAACGCCCTAACCGAATTTCTGAAAATTCACCTCTGTTTCATCCCATTTTCTTCCCAAACAATTGATCCATTTGTGAATATGCTTGTGAGTAGGGGTAAAAGGGCTTGTTTATGAAGTGGGTTTTCAACCATTTGAGGTAATTCCTCACGGTTTGATCACAATCCGCCCCACAAAGACGGGTCCTCTATAGGTGTGCGACCCATTTTTTTTAACTTTGTATGAGCATTTTAACTTTTTGGGCTTGCCTGTTTGCTACTATTTGGAGTGTCAGTGCGGCCCAACCTCCACTGTCTAGCAGCCTATTTCTTTCTGCAAACAATTTTTGTAAATTGTAGGTTGATTTGGTTAGTTGTTAATGCATATGAACCTATTTTAAAGACTTAGCTCCAATACTGTAACTTAAATTTCAGTTTTTTTCCACTTAAATAATTGAAAATTAACCTCTTACTGAAACCCTCCCTCCTCTACTCAGTCATCACCCTCCGGGGTATTCTAAGATAAGATGAAGGGTCAAGCTCGTATAGTAATAGGCACCTATACTTATTATTGCTTAATACCACTAAAAACGAGTGATTTGGAATGTAGAGGGGGTGCAGACCGTAGGGAGTCTCATGGCATTCACGTCCTCCCTGTTGATCGACCTTACACCCAAGGAGTGCCCTGTGGATCTACGGGTGGGCTTGTTCCCACTTTGATGAGATCCCAGCACTCCTTCTTGGTCGAAGAGGAATACATGCGTAAGGTAGTCATCTAGCAGGCTTGCAATAGTTCAGGTTCATTGCTTGTATGTTTAAATTTTTTATTTAAAAATTTCAATGGTTTCTTCATAATAGGTTGGCCATTTTGTAATCTCTGCAACCAACCAGAAACGTCTGTGAAGTATTCATAAACCATAATTGCAGTCACCAAACTAATAACATAAATTTAAATGAACAACATTCACACATTAAACATGTAAACCACTTAAGCCAACAAAAATCGGTTCATGACGCCGAGCGAACCCATTAAAATCTATCAATTTACATTAATTCAAAACCTTTGTAGTCTTTGAGGACATAAGTCCCTGACTGCCTTAACTGTGGGAATTACTTAGGCTTTGTCATGAAACTCATTGTGAGGAGTACCATGGGAACCCCAAAGTAGTTAACACATTGAGAGGAATCACCAAGCGAAACGGGAAACGACCCCCACTGACTGACTAGCACTCCGATGAGGAAAAATCCAAGCATTGTCTACTGACAGTCTTGGTGGCCAAGTGACCACCTAAAAACCAATAGGAATCCACTGAAACCTGGGTCCAGATCATCATCACCAAATTACACTATTTGATTTAGCAACCAGACAGAATTGATCCCCCATGCTCGTCTTCACGCCTAAGAGGAGATCCACTAGAGTTCGGGTCCTTGAACCAACACCGTTGAGACCATTCTCGATGACTCTCTACACTATTGGAAGGCCACACATCCTCTGAATCAGACTCAGATTCATGTCAATATGATCCCAACTTACATGCTGCACCATCTAGCCCTATGGCTGGTGCAAACCCGCATCCTTTTTTCAGAATGATCATTGGCAGTGGACCCATATCCATACCTCAAGTCAACACCAATACACTTGAAGGTGGTCCTAGTACTACCATGCAGACTATCCTAACTCAACTACCTCCATCGGTACTTACCAATCAAACTGCCCCAACTAGCATACTTGGGGGCAGTGGCCCGTCCACTTACACTGTCACACCTGTCATACCTGGGGGCAGTGGCCCTTCTGCTCACATTGTCCCACTTGCCAAACCTGGGGGTAATGGCCCGTCCACAACTGTGCCATAAGTACCCCTAGTCATGCAGGGACATCATGTTCTCATGAACCCCACTACCATTGTAGGTCCTTCCCATATCAACCTTGGGTCCAACCTACCTTTCATGGAATGCCTCAACTTTCCTAACTTGGCCAAGTTGACCAATGAACCTATATGTCATCAAACATTTTGGCCTTCCATGCCACCAAGCTCCCCTCAGACATCCCCAAATTTGAAGGGAAGGTAGGGGAGTTCCCCCAAAACCATATAATGATGTTTCACCTATGTTGCTCATAAAACAATATTGTAGATGATTTGATCAGACTCGGGCTTTTCCAGTGCACCCTCACAAGTGCTATAGCCAAGTGGAACATCGAGCTACCACAAGCCAAGTACCCAAACTTTAAATCCTTGACCTTTATGTTCCTGTAGTATTTAGAGCTCCCCGTCAGATATGATGAAGGGGTGGAAATATTTCTATCTTGTCGCCAAAACACTGCGACCCACATAACCGACCACATCCATGAGAGGCAGCAATGTCACAGCTTGTGCAAGATCAATCTTGATGACAGGATATTCCTTGACTAGTTCTTAAAAATGTTGTTGCCACCCATAGCCAAGGACATTGCCTTCAAATTTCCTGAAACAGAGGAAGAGGCCATCCTGAAAGACAACAGTTCGGCCTCATTTACGGACAGTGGGGATACCTATATACCATCATTCCAAATGCTCCCTATGCAGGCACCTCCTACCTGGATGCACCGGGGGCATCCCATGCCGCAGATGGAATCATAGGCTTTGTTTCCCACCAAACACAACATCACGTGACACCACCCATGATGCCTCCGCACCCGAGAAACACCTTTAGTGTTTCCTACCCAAACCAAGCTCTTGACTATTCAAGAATGATATCTCAATCCAAAGCTACAACCTCCTATACACAACCTACACCACAAAAATAGGCCCATGCACCTTCTTGGCCAGCACAACAATATTTGGGATATATGTCCATATTTGTGGCACTGCCAGCCCCCAAGTTTAGTATGCACCACCAGAGAAAGCCTCTCAATCCCCCACCGTAGCCCTGTCAACAACTCTGGGACATGTGTTTTCTCAACAGAATTGTTCCAACAACCAACAAGGACAAGGAAGAAATAACCAAGCTAGGAATTGGGGTAACAACCAACCCCAAAGAGGAAACCAACAACCCAAGCCCCCCCGCAATGATGCCAACCCGCCAGCGCAAAATCCTCAACAACCCAATCTTCCTTGATGGAACTCCCCATTACAGACTAACAAACCATGCGAGCTGTGCAATGTCTATGGGAACTACACCCATGAATGTCTGCTAATGGGACATGCCAAAAAACTTCTCCATGATGAAGCCCAACAAGGAAACAATGCGGCTTTCCAAACACAACAGAACCTAGCACCACCGAGCCCTCCTCTAATGGTGCTCTAGAACCTGTTACTAGTCCAAGGATTGGTATCAAGCACACCCTTTCCCCAAACTGCTCCCATAGCCCACCCTGCTCCACATGTAACAGAGATAGGAGTGCACCAACTGCTAGTAGTTATAGCGGAGGATCAACCTGCAGACCAGGCAGAACCAATACGGATTCGCTACTAAAACCCCTGACATGGTAGCAACATCCACATCCAACACTGCCAATTTTCCTCTTCAACTTCCACCCCCCTTCGCAGGCCCACGTCTCCCCTTCAGGCTCCTTGCCAACAACACTACTGCAAGGGCAGAAATTAACTATAGTATCGTCAATGACTAGGCCCAATCACTTATGGCCATGTTGGCTCTTGAAGTACTCAAAACGTTCCCAACATAGTGGAAATCCTTGCCAGCCACCCTTGGTGTGGTAGATCCTTTTGAATCCAGATTAATCACATTTGATTTGGATCAAGGAGAACTAATAATGCCATTGACCATCGCCTTCCAGATCCTGGTGTCAATTCGGAATTTGGTTGTACACCGATACATCATTGATGAGGGGGCATCCAATTGCGTCATTTCAACCTTGGTTTGCCAGAAACTCGGGTCTCCCATATTGCAACCGTCCACCACCACGTTGCGTTCCTAGAGGGCCATCCCACCAAAGCCCAAGGCATCTTCCCTCACGTCCCCATCTCTTTAGGTGGGAAGATTGTCCTAATTGTTATAGAAGTCGTCAATGCTTAGTTTTACTACAACCTTATTCTAGGATGTAGCTATATGTATGCGACATGAGCTATCACATCTACCATCTTCCACCAAATGATGTTCCCTCATGACAGGGAAATCGTGACATTCAACCAGTTGAATTACCATGATCCAGAAGCACCAACAACACCAGCTAACATTATTCCCACTATCGACACCACAGTTGACAGCAAAACCACCCCCATCATGCTGAATGTAGGGCTAGGGTTATTCACTGACACCTCTATGATGGCTTCCTTCCCCTTAGTATCACCACCACCTCCACCAATTGATACTGCGGATTTGTACATGGTGTCATCTAGCACTACTGCACCTCAACCTCATCCGCAACCGCAACCCCATCCGCATCCACAACACCATCAGTAGCCGCAACCTAATCTGTAGCCACAACCACCAACACATCCCCAAATGTACTCACCAGGGCACTACTTGGGTTCCTCCTTAGTCCACACAATTCCCTTCCTATTTCCTCCACCTTACATCATGAGTAACCCAGTAATGGCCACCTTAAACTTACCCAACTTCACATTGGGGATTCCTGTATGGTACCTCAATCCACTAGCCCAACCTATGATGCCCCAAGTCATGTTGAATCCTGGTCAACCCATCACAGTTGAATCAGGCCCCCCACCTTGCCCACAAAATACAACCATTGTTCTCGCGTCTATGGTGCCCCACCCAAAAAGGGCTAGGGTAAAAAACACGAAAGCAGCAACTGAACCCCGACAGACTCCTCCTTGTGCCATGTGTGATGCATAAGGGCATGCAACTCAAAACTACCATGAGATTCCCATGCTCCACGCACACTTATATGCCATGGATTTAATAGAGAACATCCCTGTGGTTGTCCTCCCAAGTGGGCCAATAGCCAAAAACAAGTCTTTAAGGACAAACCATCCATGCACCCTTTGTGGCTTGTATGGACATTATTCTCACCACTACCAATACTTGGCCAAGTTTTGAGCTTCCCTAAGCAATATTTGGAAGCATTCCCTTGAATCCAAAATCATGGTCATTAAGGAGATCCACCCTTCAGTTTTGTCCTCGACCACCACAACCATTTACATGATCTCTAACTCTAGTAGTCCTTCTGTCTCCTCACCCGTGGAAGATCCACCTGATCTATCCCGACACCACTTTCGTGATGACGGAGATATCTCTAAAATCACCATCAATTTTACACCTTTTCACTTAGCCCATGGCATGGAGTTAGGTCTTCCCATTGAATTCTAGACTCTCCCCCCACATACTTTGTGCCAACTACAGAGTCTCCAAGGCAAGGTGAATTTCCTTTATCAGAGGTCGTATGTTTGAGTTGCTCACCATGAAGCACTTGAGGCATAGTTTTTATTTTTTGTTTTACATCATTTTTTGCCATGAGTCGGTGACCCCCTCCAGTTGTTGTCCCACGTCTACTCGTAGTGACTCCATTGTAGAACTCCATTGCATCATTTTCACATGAGCAAGTGGATCTAACACATCAACCCTGCCACTACACCGCTGGAGTCCTACTGGAGGGTGCGGCCCCACTTCTGCACATGCACACAATATATTGCATGTATGATCTAGCTACCACTATGCTAAGCATACCTTTCAGGTCCCTAGACCTTACTTAAGGTCGAGGCCTCTTCATATCTCCCTGGTTGCACAATGCTCTTGAGTCGAGAAACGACCTTTAGACTACCTCCCTCTCTGCTGATTCCTTGGGCCATTTCCTGGAGTCACGTCAATTTGTGTGTCACCACATGAATCACACATTGTACGTTGAGCTAACTCCGTACCCATAGGCCTCCATTTGGTCTATTTTTTCACCATGCACCACCGCACCAAGGGAAGCATCACTAGCTTCTAGTCAAAGTCATCCACAGACCGTTTGAGATGCCATTCACATCACCAGGTTTAGTTTTCCATCCTCTGTCTTTTGACTAGGCCCTTGTCTCGTGCTCTCACTATATTTTTTGGGCCACTTCCTAGAAGTCACCCCGATTTGTGTACCATCACGCGAGTCTCCCTTGATATGTATTGGAATGTTCACAAGCCATCCGCTCCATCCATACTACATAGCTAGCCATCTTTGACCACTATACATTGTCACACAAGGGGGCACCATTAGTGCCCCCTTGCATGGTTGACCATAACGGAGTTTCTATTAATCTCTTTTCTGACTCCTAAAAGAATGAAAAGATTCCCAAGCACCCTTGATTCCTTTCCCGCTCGTTAAAGTATAGGAAAGGGCATATACATAGCATCATTTATCTCCTTTTGCGAACTATGAAGACCACCATATGGAAAGGACCACCTTGGCACATTCAAGCCAAGATTGGTTCCCTTTGCATCCTTTTATGCTTTCTTGGGTAGAGGGGCCGCACTTTACGAAAAAAGGTCATTGTGGGTTGTCTTTAAGCTCTTTTCCATCCTTCTCATAAAGAAAAGATCACCGAGCAAACTTGGTTTCGTTCATGCTTGTAAAATTATCTGAATGGCCGTCTAGTCAGTACAGGTTTCACCTTTTCCGGCCTGATTGGACTACCAATGGTAAATAAGTCTCCCATAACCTAAAGGATGGGCAAGATCTCTTATGTACACTTTTATCCTCTTTTGGGCATAGGAGACTGACTATCAATGAAAAAGAGACCCCACTGGAGTCTTCTTCATGCTTTTAGACTCTCTAAAATTGAAAGCACCATTGAGAATTTACTTTCTTGGGCTCGCTAAAAATCCACAAGATCATACCATAACAGTGTCTTTAGACACCACCCCACATGTAACAATTCAGAAGCATTCCCACTTTGGGTTATCTTTGTTCATTAGTATTATGTGATGAGTCTTCCTTGGATCCCATGAATACCAAAAGTGTCTACCTCCCTTAAGTATTTCCCATCTGCAGTTACATTCCCGGTATTATAGCTATGATCCCTCTCCCAGGAGTCAGTTTCATTTGCTGCCAAGTTAGCCCTACCGTCATACTCTGAACAAAGGAAGTTTGAGTCCTCTGCACTCCCACTGCCCCTGTTTCCCAATTCATTGTGTCATTCCCTAGATTGCCTCACACCCTTGGTTATCTCCCTCACACTTCTTATTAAGGAAACACCATTTTCTTGGTTAGTTGTAGGTCTCCCTCTGTCAACTACAACACATCTATTCCAGAGGATAGACCCAAAGGTCCCTCTATCCTATTTTCATTAACCTTATTGATGAGTTCCTTGGACCACTTGAGAGGAGTCCTTAGTGCCTCTTGAGATGGTTGTATCTCATGTGCTCGACTTCAACAACCATCATAACACCATGGAGATTCGTATAGGGTATTGGTCCATGCAGTATTTGGTTGAAGACCCCAGTTGTCACCTGACTTTAGCACTTTGGTGAGTCTATTATGGGACCCTAATAGGTTCATGTCCCTTGTGATTTCTAGGTTTCATTGGAGACAGTGTTCAGAATCCCCAGCATTGCTTCTATATAGATTCGTGATTGATGCAGGATAGTGTACCATAGAGACTCTGACTCTTTGTCAGTAAGTCCCCATAGTTATGTACCATCCCAAATTCAACAGGTCATCAGTTATAAAGATATAGCATTCCATGATAATTCCATGGGTCCAATGTATTAGTTCGTGATATCAGTATTGTACTCAGCCTCTAATCAAGGAAACCATTATGTAATACCAGTTGTATATGATCGGCTCTTGTATTCTAGAGCTTTGATCACATGATTCTTTTTGACATTGTTACGAGCATGTGGATGCCTGAATCGTCCATATACATGTAACACATTACTTATATCTCACCCATTGATGGGAACCATATTGATACAAAAACCAAAAGCCACCATGTCCCAACCCAGGAAGCACCACCTCTCCCCAGAAAATCCTATGATGTCCATCAGCCATACGATGAGCTCCTACCCTCACACATCAGGGGGCAATCTGTTAACCCAAAAAATCCTCCAATTAGCTCTACATGACCTACGCCACCCAAAGACATCCATTTTACTCTCTCCATTGACCCCCACACCTTTGTAAAGGCTCAAAAAACATAAAAAAAGGTTTAAAAACCCCTAAAAAGAGCCAAAATAGCTCTCAAAGGGGATAAAACCTCCAAAAGGAGCTTAAAAGCCCTAAAAGAGATAAAGAATGGCCAAAAGGGGATAAAATCCCTAAGAAGGGGCTAAAGCCTTGATCAAGGGCTTAAAACCCTAAAAAACTTAGAAAATGTTATAAATAAAAGGGTGGGGGTCAGTTTCAAAACATTCCTCATTTTTCCTATCGTTACTCTACATGTGTGAGTGCTTTGAGACCCACATCTCTCAAACCATTCACCCTTCTCCTCCATTTGATCCATTGCTCCATTAGCCAAAATCCCATTCCATTGAGAGGTAGCATCATAAGCTAGGGCATGGTGGCCCATCTTCCAGCAAGAGCATAGGTATAATGATATCAATACTTTCTTATTGTTTAATCTAGTTGCTTATAGCTTGTTTTTTGCTAACATTTTCAATGCAGGGTTTTTTCTTGTTCATTTCATTAATAGTTTGTTGGGTGTTTTTGTATGGTTCACTAACTCTTTCCTGCAGGCTTTTCATTCACTAAAGAAACTCTACCCTTCCGTCCTATAGACAGAAGGTAGTCGTTTCTGCATGTAGCTAGGGCCTTTGCCTAGCTACAGGTATACATCAATGACCGACAATCAAATGGTTTTTTATTATGCTCAACATTGAATAATTTATTTGCATGATATAAACTATTACTATCATTCATTTATCTGAAGACCTTGGGAAAAAAAGGCGTATCACTCATCAATGCATTGTCCAAGTTGCGCAACATTAGACTGTCATGTCAAAGCACCACAAATACCTAGATATTTTGCACTCATAAAAAAGTGCCTGTATACATTTTTTCTTTTTTACATGTATCAACTATGTATTTTTCATGGCCATGCTTATTTACTGCTAAGCATGGGTATGCCCACCTAAGGAATATATTATGTATTTGGGTTATTGCCTTGTCCAACTTGTAGGTGCTTTTCAACTCTTGCGCTTAATATCCTAATCCTTTACAAACTTTCCCTCACCATTAAAAGAGTATCAGTATGAAGATTATCATAATAAAAAAAAATTTAATGTATTTCGGCCCTCAGCACAACTTTGGATGTCACACATTAGGGGGAATCTGTTAGCAATAAAATTAAAACCCTTGAGAGTGTTGGTCTGAAAACATATTTCTACTTTTCCTGCAACATGAATATCATAGTTTCTGAACATAGTTTCAATCTCTCATTTGACCACTACTTCCACAAAGAAATAAATGTTTGAAGAAAAGGTGGATCTAAAGAGGCCAAGTCCATGGACACTTAAGGGCCAAAACCCAGTTCCAATAACTCACACGGTGGAAAAAATTCCTAACATGGGTATTAATTGTCCTCGAAATACTAAAAATCAAGTTTTATTCCTAAAGACTAGGTAAAGTGGTTTTTTTGAAGCAAATAATCAAAAAGATTCAAAAATCCTAATCCCACATTCATAGTTAAGAGATGGGTGATCAAATTCCAATCCTATAAAAGGAAGGCATATGAGGTGAATTAAGGGGAGACAAATTAGAGAGAAAAGCCATGTTGGAGGAAGCAAGTGCTAGAAATCACTTTTATACCACAAAATTTTTGGCATAAAAGGCATGGATGGTAGAGGATAAGGTGTAGGCTATGGAGGAGGAATGCACTTGCAAGGGCTATAAGTAATTATCCATGTTCATTTATTATGAATCTATTCAATATTCTTCCTAATTCTTGTACACATTTTTCCCTTCAAAGTTTCATGTTGATGTATAGTTTGTAGGCAATTAGATCTAATCCATATTTTCTCAAATACAGTTTGATAGGATAGTAGGAAGAATTTTGTGGTGAGATTTGCAAGTTTGAAGGAGCCTCAAAGAGATGCAAGGACAACCATGAACGGACTCCATCAAACAACAAGGCTGCAAAGAGGTATTCTCCTCTCTTCCTCCCCTTCTCAAAAACTCAATGGAAAAGGTTTTAGATATTAGTATTTTTGTAATAATTGATTTTTTTCTGTGAAATGGGATTCACACACCCCATATAAATAGGAGAGTATTTGCTTTATTAAGCTATAGAATACTCCACTAACAATGTTGCTGATGGAAGTATTGAAAAGTAGAAGGAAATATTTGTGGCTAGAGGATTCTGTCATAAAGAAGGGATTGCTTTTGAAGAGACATTTGATCCAGTAGCAAGGTACACTTCCATCATAACCATCATGGAACTTGCTTCCATGATGAAGTGGGACTTACACGAGATGGATGTAAAGACAACCTTCCTTAATGGTGTGATTGAGGAAGAGTTTTACATAGAACACCCACAAGGATTTGAAGTTGAAGACAGAGTGACTCATGTATGTAAGTTGAGAAACGTTCTGTATGGACTGAAGCAATAGCATAGAGCATGGTATGGTAGAATAGATAGATTCTTGACAAGCATGGGATTTACCAAGAGTAAAGTTGATCCTAACCTTTCTATGAAGATTATGGATGATGAAATAGTCATACTATTACTGTATGTGGATGATCTATTTCTAACTGGAAATGAGAAGTAGATCATAGATTACAAGAGGAATCTAGCTAAAGAATTCAAGATAAAAGTTCTTGGATTGATGCATTATTTCCTAGGGATGGATGGATGGAAGAGAACAAAAGGAATCTTTATAAATCATGGAAAGTATGCAGTAGAAATATTGAAAATATTTGACATGTTGGATTGTAAATCCACAACCACATCCATGGACAACAACTTGAAGCTATTGTCTGATGAGACATCAAAGTTAGTGGATATGACTCGGTACATACAAATTATTGAGTCATTAATGTATCTAATAAACACAAGGCTAGATATATTCTTTGTTGTGAAAACCTTGAGTCAATATCTATTTAAACCTAGACAGGTTCACCTGATAGCTGCAAATTATGTGATGAGGTACCTAAAAGGTACGATAGACTTGGGACTTTATGATGGTAGAGATAATGACTATAGATTGTATCGATATACAGATTCAGATTGGGTAGGAAGCGCCATAGACAGAAAGAGAAACTAAGTTGGATGTTATTGTTTGGGATCTGCCATGATCTCATGGTTTAGTAAGAAATAGTCTAGTGTTTCTCTCTGTACAACTAAATCAAAGTACATTGCATCTTGCTCCGCTAGTTGTGAAGCGATATTTCCTCGAAAGATGATGACAATATTATTTGACATGGAGTAGGACACCACAGTTATTCTTTATGACAACCAGAGTTGTATAAATATCACATATAATCTGTTGTTCCATGACAAATCAAAGAACATAGAAATATGATATTTTTATATAATGGATATGATACAAAAGGGAGATATAAAAATCCAGTATGTCAGTACCGATGAGAAAGTTGTTGATGTGATGAACAAGCTTCTACCTTGATTAAATTTTGAATATTTCCATGACAATATTGGTGTAGTTCGAAGATACATTCCTCTCAAGGAGGAACAATGACGGGACTACAAACTTTCCTTGAGAAGAAGATATGGACCCTCTTCGGAAAGGAGGAACAAGTCGAAGATATGGAATCTCCTCAAAAATGGAGAACATGTCGAAGATATGATCCCTCCTTAGACAAAGAGGGAGAAGGTTGATAATATGGATTTTCCCAGGAAAGGGGGAGTGATGATGAGATTAACATCAATGATGGATGACAGTTATGCTCTAGCATGAAAGAGGCCAAGTGGGTCTGGATATGCTGACAAGGTCCGAAATGCACTTGTGGATGATAGTATCCTCTCTTGAGGATGGAACATATAACTATGCATGAGAGTGGTCCTTAATAACTAAGAATGGCCCTACAGATGTTACTCTCACATGGAGAGTACCCACATTCAGTTGTGGATACCATAGAATAAAACTCGCTAAGGAGTGGTCCTAACCTTAGTGGTATGGATGCTCTATGATAAGTCCTCATGATGATAGGGCCGACATTTGTATGTGGTCGATATCTGCTCTACAGAAAATACTCTTGTATGGAGAGTATGCCTACATTCATATGTAGATACCATAGAATAACACTCACTTGGGAGTGTTGCACCTAAAATTTCCATTGATGCCTCAACGCCCTTCCAAGATCTTGGTCAAAGATTCTTTTGGTGACTTTTATCCACCTTTGAGAATACCGGCACACTTACCCTCTTATGAAATATAGACAACGCCTTTTGTCTATTGACATTAGGTGTCGTCGATGATTTTCCCCTTTGAGTAATAAGCGTCGACACCTTTCCCCCTTGAGAAAAAAGCGTCAGTGGACGTAAAATAGGAAAAAAAGAACGTTCAAGAATATTCTAGAGAAAACCCTCATGGAAGTGGTTCCTATTAGCTAGGGAGAGGTGGAATTCACCCTCCTCACCTATAAGGATCATCTCATATCCATTTCCTAAAGAATATCATCCCATGTCAACCTTTTTTGTCCTATAAATGAATCCTTCATGGAGGGAGTGAGGGAGAGACCAAGAAAGCATCCTTATGCTATTGGATTGAAGTCTGGTATAGAGGCAAGTGTGAGTGAGTTTTTGTAAGAGAGCTTTGTGTGAGTGAGAAGTGTTGTAAGTCCATTGTGGAAGACAAAGCAAGCAACATCAAGGATTTAGTTGTAACTTTACCTTCTTATTTCACTAATACAAAAGTGTTCCCCTTTCCCATATTTGATTTTTGTCAATATCAATTAAATATTGTTGGATTCCTTGATCACTAGCATAGATTGTTAACTTGTATTGTTACTCTCATCTTGTTTGTCTTGTTTTTCTTGATGCTTCTTCGTAGGTATTGTATCTTGCATGGAGAGAAGCGTAAAAATGTCTAAGGCTTACAGATCTAAGGTATGAAAGTGATTTTCATTACTATATTAACCATCTAGGGGAAGGATATACTACTGTGGTGTTTTGTTCTACACTTGTACCATACAGGGTAGAGGAACAAGCGATGTCTGCACCGGTTAAAAAATTCCTACAAATAGGGATTGGTCCTAACCTTAGTTGTATGGATTCTCTATGATGAGTCATGTACATCGTAGTGTAACACTCAGTTGGGAGTGTTACTAAACTCAATGGTAAGGATATTCTATGATAATGGCTTACATTTTTTTATGCATTCGAGATATGATCTGTAGACAATACTCTTGCATGGAAGAGTATGCCTACATGTAAGTGTAGATACTGTAGTATAAAACTCACTTAGGATTTGTCCTAACCTCAGAATTATGTATGGTCTACAATGATTAATCATGGATGATAGGGCCTGTATATAGGTGCAGTCGAGATCTACATTTAGTTGTAGATGATTCAACTAGTCGATATCATGGATCAGGATGATGGAGGATTACATCATCCTTGGAATTATGTCCTAAAGTGATAGGGAATGATCATCCTGCAAAGAGATAATGTGAATTGCAGGTAGTGTGGTAGAAAAGGATCAAGTATATTGAAATGAAGTTACAAAGGATCAAGAAGGATCAAAGCGCTACTGCAAAGGATTGAAAGGGTCAAAGTGCTACTGCAAAGGATCAAAAGGATCAAAGTGTTGTTGCAAAGGATCAATAATATCAAAGTGTTGCTACAAAGGATCAATAATATTGAAGTACTTCTACAAAGGATCATCAGATCGAAGTGCTACTACGAATGATCGAAAGGTTGAAGCATTGTTTCAAAAAGATCAAGTGATCATGTGATGTAGAAGATGAACACATTGAAGAGTAATTGTTCCAGTTACTGATTGTTAAAACTTCCTATGGTGTATAGATGCATTACCTCGATACTACTGAAGATATTGTCTCTCTATTCTCCTATAGTATATGGTGATGTTGTAAGTAGAATAAGCTTCTCGTTAAGGGGGAGTGTTGAATATTGTAACTTCAAAGGATATTCTAAATGTATTTTAATGATGTAACCCAAGGGAGATGTTATTATTCCTCCATTAGGCTATCACTATTATAATTGGTCATCATAGAGTCATGAGGTAAAGCCTCCATTGTAAGTCGGGTCATTAGTACACTAATGAATAATATTAAATATTGTTTTGAGTATTTATACATGAAGTTGTCCCAAATAGTTTAGTGGAGATTACTTGGTTAGGGTAAAATTCAGTTGGCTCAATGTGTATAAATATAAGTGTTGTGATTCTCATTTAAACACACAGATACTTACTTGTGTAGCGCATAGGACAAAGAGAGAGATAGAACAACAGCAAGGAGAATAACTATTTTGGGGTTATTTCTTATACATCTTATACAGATGAAGTTTTGTTGGGTTTTATTCCCCTTGAGGGTTTCCTAGGATAAATATTGTGTCTATATTGTGATTGTGTTTCTATCAGTGATTCTGGATATGCTACTACTACTAGTTGGGGAGAAATATCCACTACATTTTTTGTGAACATACTAGTTTGATCCTCTTGGATATTTTTTTTCCAGGTGTTGTTGTTGGTTTTTTCTACTTGGGTACCCTCATCCATCACATATCGGACCCCCTTCCAGTCGATCTTAACCAGTCCATTCTCAGCAATTTCTCCCCTATCCCTAACCGACAATGTTTCCCTAAAAAAAACTCAGTTATGGATGGATTAAAACTATATGGAATAAAGATGCGAACTAGGTTAGATGTTTATTCCCGATAAGTGCAGCCTAGGTCATTAATTTTTCCACAGTAAGTTTGATCTAGAATCAAACTCCATATCGTTCTTTTTCAGGCTTTCGAAGCGACCTAGTTTAGTCCAACTTATTGTGTTGAAACCCCTGTTAAGTGTGACCTACATTTTTTCTGTTGATTTCATGGCTCAATCACGACTATTTTACATTTCTATGTGACCCTTACCACACCTATCTCTCTAATAGGTCAGACCTATAGTTTTTCCAGCTCTTTGAGGTGTTTTGACACCCTTTCCAAACCCCTTATTTGTGTTATACCCCTTCATCGACTGTTTCCATCCAGATCTGATTGCTTAAAGAACTTGATTTGTTTTGTGGTACTCTTTTCCTTGTATGTGAGCCCATCCTAGTTGATATTGGTAGTTGAGACCCCCCACGTGTTTTCTACAGCCTATGCAGTTCCTTATGCACTCATTTACTTGTGTATATTTTGTTATCTAGAGGGATTAGTTGTTAACTGTTGAAAGATATTTACTTTCATTTACTGTTCATTATTTTTTAGCATATGTGTCTCTGGCATGAGAGCACTTAGGTTTAGAAAACACACTTCACTTGTGCACACATCTCACACCTTAAAGTAAAATTCTTGTTTCATGACCCTAATCTGACCCTAAAATTTTACTTAACTCAACCAACATTGTAAACTCATTTGAGGACCAAAACAATACTGTAGTTAAATTAGGACACTAGGGATAGTGATGGATTTATTCCCTCTATTTTTCCCTAGACCGAGGTTCAGTCCCTCTTTATTAGCACAAAAAATCCCAATATATTGGCCAAATGGAGCAGACCTGAGCTAGAAGCACCTGTGACATAGATTTCGTCTCACTCGAGATATCTCAGTTTTATGGGTAGCTTCCAGAACCATGTTTCTGTAGTTTTTGTGGGAGGGTGCTTTAGTACCTTGGATTTGCACCAAGATTTTTCTAGAAAAGACTGAGAATATGGGTTACTTATATGCACAATATTGCAATACAAATATATGATCCAACCCTTCTTTACTTGACTTAGTGATCTAATCAATGAATAAAAATCATAAGCATACTCTTTAATATAATGCAGTAGTCATAGATTTATCCAGTTGCAAACAATAATCAACCAATCATCTAACAAAGAATTTATGCATCTAACTAAAATACTCAACCTTCACACATATACACAACATATAATGTGGAAACACATCATGGAAAAAACAAGAAGGTTCTCTTCATCTCGCATTGGAATGAGGAAATAGATGCACCTTTTGTCTATGCATGAAGCTGTAGACTCTGTTTAAGATATTCTCTTCTATCTTTACATACTTTTCCTCCCTCTCATACTCTTTGATCTTCTCTCTTCCTCATTCTACTCTAATCCTACTAGCGATCTGCACACATCCTGGATTGTTGGGGCGCATATTCCACATAGGGTAACTCCGCGGTTAGTTAGGAAATTTGTAAGCGGAGCTATGGGTCAAAATAGTCTTAGGGGTGTCGGGGTAAGTAAAAACCCTCTCTGTTTGTAATAAGCCCATGGTTTAAATCCAGGGTTTAGGGTTTTTGTGGGTGCCCATGGTTTAAGACCAGGGTTTTGTAAAGCCGCGCAGTATAAATAAGCGCTTATGTAAAATAGAGAGGTTAGGCTTTTTGATGTAAGAAAAGATAAGGCAAGTAAGATCGGATTTTGTAAGGAAAGGAAAAGTCCCAGCTGTGTGTGTGGACGACCTCTGCAGCTGTGTGCGCAGAGGGATTTTGTAAGGAGGAAAGAAAGATCTGCAGCTGTGTGCACAGAAGCCTGCTGCTGTGTGCGCGGCTGTCAAAAGGAAGAAGAAATCTGCAGCTGTGTGCGCAGATAAACTGTGGTTTTGAGGAAAGAGGAATAAAACGCAGTTTGTGGACGTAGCCCCTACACTGGGGGTGAACCACGCTATA
>LPNX010760391.1:719192-835828 GCA_001517045.1 Pseudotsuga menziesii | reverse complement strand
CTGCGCGCGGGTTGTTGCCGAAAGGGCCAACACAGTGGGTCTTTTGTTGGTGCGACGTGAAAAGCATTAACCCGGGTCTGCCCAAGTGCCAACATGGATCGACTTGACCTTTTCTACCTATCTACGCACTCAGCTGTAGAACCAGTTCTCTGATGCATTCAACTATCAAGAGTCATTAATCAAAAGTTATCTATCTCGAGTCTAGATCAAGCGTCTTTTCCAAGAGTCTAGATATTACTCAAATTCTTGTATCAGCTAATCCACTAAAACCATCTAACCCATTTATAGCTTGGGTTCCTTCTTTTTTATCCCTAATACAGAATCAATATACATCCCATACATGCTTGTTAAAGACTTGTTGTAGCTGCAACTATTTCCCCGAAATTTTTTATTTTTAGGGTCCCCCCTTTTTTGTTTTAGTATCTAGACGACCTAAGAATGTTTTATTTCTACCAAGGTTTGCCTAGGGCTGCTTGTTTTCTTTAAAAAACTAGGTCTTTTTGTTTTCCCATATTGGATGCTTAGTTGACTAGCCTTCCAATATAGCGGATGTGTAGTTATCAATGTGTTTATAAGAAGCCTCCCAAAGTCTGATCTGTTGTATCGGGAGTCATTTTGTCTAGGGTCTTTGAGACAATGTGCCGATGTTTCGGCAGTTTAGTTTAAAGAAAATCCAATGAATTGGGTCTTCGTTTGACTATCTTTTTTTGATGTCCAGTTAAGTTGGAAATCTGATCATCGTTTTTGTTTTTAGAAATGAACCAAAAGATTTAGTGTTTCTACCATCTGGCATTGCGGAGTTTTAGTGAGGAGTCTATCCAGAGATTCACGATGCTCCCACCAATACCAAAGCGGCTAGTGTTTCCGCCTTTCGATGTGACTTCCCCATCCAATGCACCGGGTATTTAGATCTGTTCCCATCCGATATTGTGGGTTATTTCAAATTTATTTGTCCGACGGTGGTTAATTTTTGTTCCTGCTACATTTAGTTTTCACTCCCGATCAAGTTATAAAGCTATAGAACCCGTATGAATTGTCACTTTTTACCATGGGAGATATTCAGTCGATTGCATGCAACTGTCAATATACTGTACGTTTCCTTCTCCCATGAAAGTCGTCACTTGTCCAGGTTTCTCGCCACATCATTTCCAGGTAGGATTCATTCACGTTTTGATATGCCCAGAGTATTTTTGTTGTGTTTTGATCGCATGGATTTGATAGGATTAGGTTTTCTGCAGGAGGGTTAGTTTTTATGCAATTTTTTTTTCTTGCAGTAGGTTTTCTTTGACTGAGGGTTTAACCTGTTTTGTTTGAGAGCAGCTTCATTTTGGTCGGTTAGGTTTTTCTACCCATCCTCTATGTAACCATGAGTGCACTTTTGATAGTTGTGTGGAAGGTTAGGGCACGGTGTAGATGAGTGTTTCATTCTCTTCACCTCCCTGTTCATTATGGAATTGGTTTAAAGCCTATTTCTCATGACTGTATTTTTCCATGGGATGCAGGAGGACCGTGTGACTGATAGGGGTTTTAGGATTTTTTTTTCAACAGATGGCAGTGTGAGTTTTTTTTTCTCCTTAGTTGAGATTCACCTATAGAATTTTGGGGAGGCTGAGAGAGGTTAGGGTTTTGAGCTAGAAAAGGTTTATCTGGTTTGGGGGAAAAGGGATTTTTGCAGGTTTCCTTTTTTTAGAGTATCTCATTCAGAATAAATTTGGGTGTAAATAATATTTTCAGTATGCATATTGATGGAATGGTAATATTTGGTTGTTTTATTGTTTTCTCACTACACATCTTTGTTGATGTATTTGTAACTTCGGAATGTATTCATCTATGTATCTTATGTATTGTAACCCGATGTTTATTCTGGGATGTATCTATTATGTAATTGAGTCATGTTGTCATGCCCCAATGTTCTGATTGGGAGAATCAATAATGTAAACAAGTCAAGTCAAGTCATAGTGGGTAACACTTCGATTGTCTAAGGGTTAAAGTCCCCGCAGTTCTGGGGCACTAGGGTTATTAGACTCTCCAAGTAGAGGTCGGCCCTAGTAGGGTTTTAGTCATGTCGAGACTAGTATAAATAGAGAACTAGGGTCTCTATTTAGAATACATCACTCACACACCCAAGTGTAGCACATAGTTGAGGAAGGAGAAGACACTGGGGATAGGCAAGAAGAAGATTACTGCTGTGAGGAGTGCATCTTACCGTTTTGGGGTTTTACAACTTGTGTTGATTCTATCTCTGAGGAAGTTGTGGGGTTTTATCCATTTATGGTTTCCCCGATGAAAAACACTATGTTCATTGTCTCTTGTGTTTGATTGATGTACTTTTTGTTCTCTTAGTAAAGATCCTAACATAATACTAGATTAATGTTGAAAAACTAACATGGAATCAGAACTAACCTAGAAAGAAGACACTGTGCAACTGTGGGAACTAGAGCTTCCTAGTTTTTGTATATTCCTCTATATATTTTCAGCAAAAGTAAGGTGGAATAACTCTCCTCCTTAGGGCGCATCTTTTTGTCGAAGCAGAATCCAATTCTGAGGTTTTTCAGTTTTGGACCTATCACTACTGTTGTAAATTAGGGATTTTCACGGAAGAGGATTTTTTCAGTGAGCCCAGGCCTGGATTGATCTCCTCCCCAAAATCAAAGTTAGGGACAAATTTCAAGGCATTTGGGTGGACAGAACTCTGAAAAATCAAAACCCTAATTTGCTCATGAACCAGCTCTGCAGGATTTCAGCTCAAGTTTCAGATCCGACATCTTGAACCTGGTAAGATATAAAATATTTTGTATTTCCACTTTGAGGTTCTCAGTTAAGATGTCTCATCATACCAAGCTTGATGAAAAGCTTGAGGGAGATGATAACTTCCAAGCCTAGAAGTATAGGATCTCCCTGGTCCTAGAAGAAAATGAGTTAGACTCCTACATCCATGAGGAGGTTCCAGTTCCAGAAGGAGATGAGGCAAAGGCCTTACATAAGAAGAAGATGTTTATGGAAAAGAGGATCATTTCTAATTCTATCAAGGATCACCTTATCCCATAGGTGTCCTCTCTCAAGACACCTAAAGCTATGTTTGATGCCCTAACCAAATTGTTTGAAGGGAAAAACATAAACCGAAAGATGACCCTGAGAAACCAATTGAAGAATGTGAAGATTCAGAATGAAAAAACAATCCAGTCTTACTTCACAAGAGTTTCTCAGATCAAAGAGAAACTAGAAGCAGTTGATGAAGAAGTGGAAAATGCAGAGATTGTGAGGACTACCTTGAATGGCCTTCCTAGGTCATGGGATTCTTTCATCCAAGGAATCTGTGCTAGAAAGAAGTTAGTCAATTTTAGCAGACTATGGGAAGAGTGCTCTCAAGAAGAAGCTCAGATAGCAGCTCGATAATAGAAGATGGGAAGTGAAGAACAAGCTCTCATGGTACACTCCAAGTCTCACTCCAAGTCAAACAAAAGAAGACCCCATAGCTCCAAAGGTAAGCACTCTCGCAAAGATAACACTAGAAAATATGTATCTAGGATCATATGCTATACATGTGATGAAGCAAGACACTATGCAAGGAATTTTCCTAACAAATAGAAGATAATGAAGAAGAGAAACAAAAGAAGACATCATGCTCATGCTACAAAGGATGATGAACCATCCAGGAAGAGATCTAGATATGAAAGTGAAGATTCTTCAAGTGAGGATGAATATGTTCTGATCTTTGCTCTCACAGGTAACATTACTCATGGAAATGATGATTGGATTATAGACAGTGGGGCTTCCAAACATATGACTGGATTTAAGGAATCATTTGTGAGACTGTCAGAACATGAATCACCTCACAAAGTAAAGCTAGGAGATGACTACCAATATCCAATAAAAGGTAGTGGGGAATCTTCCTATAAATTAGAATCTGGAGAATCTCTAACAATGAAAGAAGTATTGTTTGTGCCAAGACTCAAGACAAACCTTCTCTCCATATCAGCATTAGATGCAAAAGGAATGCGGGTTGCATTCATAGATGGTCAAGTCATCATGTGGCCAAAAGGAAAGGCTATCGATGATGTGGTAGTGATTGGAGAACAAGAAGGTGGATTGTACAAATTAAAGGGCCATCCAGAACAAGCCTTGGTCCATGACACAGTAGAGCCAAGTGAACTTTGGCATAGAAGGATTGCACATGTGCATTACAGAGCACTACCTATTGAAAGCAAAGCTGTCGAAGTTCTTCCAGAAATACAAGCAAAACATGATGGGGTCTACAAAGGATGTGCGAAAGGAAAGAATACAAAGAAGACATTTCCAAGCAGTGAAAGCAAAGCAAAAGGAATCTTGGAAATCATCCACTCCGATGTATGTGGTCCTATGTCATCAAACTCTCTAAGAAGGTATGCATATTATGTTTCTTTTATTGATGACTTTTCTAGGAAGACACGGGTTTACTTCATGAAGAACAAAGGCAAAGTATTCAGTAAGTTCAAGGAATTCAAAGCCTTGATCGAGAACCATACTGAAAAGAAGATCAAGACCATTTGATCAGATAATGGCAGAGAATTCACTTCAAATGAATTCAAAGAGCTATACAAAGAATCAGGGATTAAGAGGGATTTGTCCACTCCTTATAATCCACAACAGAATGGGATTTTGGAATGGAAGAATAGATATCTCATGGAAGCTGCAAAAGCAATGCTTCATGATCAAGACCTTCCAATGCATCTTTGGGCGGAAGCTTCCAGAACAGTGGTGTATGTATAGAACCGTACTCCACATAGAGTACTCGATAACAAGACTCCTGAATAAGTCTTCTCCGGCAAGAAACCAGAATTCAGCCATATTAGAATATTTAGTTGTCCTGTGTACATCCACATTCCAAAAGAGAAGAGGACTAAATTAGATCCTTCAGGAAAGAAGGGTATATTTGTGGGATACTCTGAAAGCTCGAAGCCTTACAGAATATATTTCCCAGGATACAAGAATATTGACATTAGTAGGGATGTGACATTTGATGAAAACACAGCTTACAACAAATCCAGAAAGAGACCTACTGAAGAACCTGAAGAAGTAGAAGCACCCAAAATTCATGATACAACAATGAATGAAGAAACTCAAGAAGAAGATCGAGAATTTGAAGAACCACAAATACCTATAGATCCACCTCTGGAGAAGAATCCTCACAAGAGGAAACCTGCTTGGGTATGAGAACTTATCCAAGGTGCAGAAAGATATGGGGCTCCAGAAGAGAATCATAGAGAAAGAAAGAGGACCAGATCTTGTTTTGAGTATGTAGCTTTACTATGTGATTTCATTGATAAAGAACCTTCCAGTTATGAAGAAGTGATAGAATGGAAACAATGGAAGGATGCTATGATCGAAGAGTACCAATCGATCATGAAGAATGATGTTTGGGATGTTGTCTCCCAAGACCAAATGGGAAGTCAGTTGTAACTTCCAAATGGATATACAAGATCAAACATGTTGCAGATGGTAGCATTGAAAAATATAAGGCAAGATTTGTAGCTCAGGGTTTCTCTCAAAAAGAGGGAATATAATATGAAGAAACCTTTGCACCTATAGCCAAATACACTTCCATCACATCAGTACTTGCTCTGGCTACAGTGATGAAATGGAAGATACACCAGATGGATGTCAAGACTGCTTTCTTGAATGGTGTAGTAGAAGAGTAAGTGTATGTAGAACAGCCAGTTGGCTTTGAGACACATGACAGGGAGTCTTATGTATGCATATTGAAGAAATACCTGTACGATTTGAAATAGGAACCTAGGACATGGTACGGTAGAATTGATAGCTTTCTATCCAGTTTGGGCTTTAACAAGAGTAAAGCAGATTCCAACCTTTACTACAAGGTTGAGGATTGCAACGTAGTGATGCTTCTATTATATGTAGATGATCTATTTGTGACAGGTATGGATGGTTTGATTACTGATATGAAGAGAAAGCTTGCTGCCAAGTTCGAGATGAAGGAATTGGGTATGATGCATTATTTTCTAGGTATGGAGGTGTGGCAAAGTACAAATGGAATCTTCCTTGGACAAGGGGAGTATACAGTAGAGATCCTGAAGAGGTTTGGGATGATGGACTGCAAGACTATGGCCACACCTATGGAATCAAACCTGAAGCTATTGAGTGATGCTTCATCAGATTTGGTTGATGCTATGATGTATCATCAGATGATTGGGTCATTGATGTACTTGATGAACACAAGACCAGACATTTTCTTTTCTATGAACACCTTGAGCCAATTCTTGACAAATCTAAGAAATGTTCACTTGATTTATGTAAAGCATATTGTGAGGTACCTAAGGGGTACAGTTGATTATGGGCTCAAGTACGATGCGAATTAGAAGATTAACCTGGAGGGTTATGTTGATTCAGATTGGGCAAGCAGTGCCATCGATAAGAAGAGCACTTCAGGGTGTTGTTTCAATATGGCAGTAGGTGTGATCTCTTGGTTTAGTAGGAAGCAATCCCGTGTGGCACTGAGTATAGCTGAAGCAAAGTATGCCATAGCTTGTTCAACTAGTTGTGAGGTAGTATGGCTACGGAAGCTACTGTCTAATTTATTTTATCTCCAGATGGATGCTACTTGTATACATTGTGACAACCAGAGTTGCGTGAAGTTGTCAAAGAATATAGTGTTCCATGACAAGTCGAATCACATCAAGATCAAGTATCACTATATCAGGGATATGGTACAGAGAGGAGCAGTGAAGCTCCAGTATGTTGTGATGGAGGAACAGATAGCTGATGTGTTGATGAAGTCATTGGCCAGAGTGAAGTTCGAGTACTTCAGGGAGAAGCTTGGTGTTCTCTAGATCGAGGTTTCCTCCAAAGGAAAGTGATGATTCCAAAATCCATTCTCTTGAGTAGGTCAGATATAAGGGTTGAGCCATTCTGTCATGGTGAGATAATTCAGTTCCTTCCATGTCAGATATGAGTGCTAAGATCCAAATCCATTATGACGAGCAGGTCAGATGTAAGAGCTGAGCCATTCTATCATGTTGAGAGGATTTGTTTCCTTCCATGTCAGATATGAGTGCTGAGATTCATAGCCATTCTGACGAGCAGGTTAGATGTAAGGGCTGAACCATTCTATCATGGTGAGAGGATTCAGTTCCTTCCATGTCAGATATGAGTGCTGGCCATTCTATTGAGTAGGAAATATGTAAGGGCAACTGCCACTCTTTGGGAAAGTGGAGGCACCTGGTTCATTACCAGGTAGCTCAGTCTAGGACTGGGGGCCATTCTGTCATGGTGAGAGGATTTAGTTCCTTCCATGTCAGATGTGAGTATAGGCCATTCTATCACGGTGAGAGGATTTAGTTCCTTCCAGGTTAGATGTGAGTGCAAGCCTTTCTGGCGATGGTGAGAGGATTGAGTTCCTTCCAGGCCAGATATAAGTGTTGAATCCTTTTCACAAGATGTTAGTGATGTGATGTCCTATCATGTTGGTGAATGTGAGTACTGGGCCTTTTTGATGTGATTGTAGGTTACTACATGATCAGATGTGAGTGTTGGGTGTGCCTTTCTGACAAGTAGGTTAGTTGTAAGTGTTGGGAAAATACCTACCTAATGGCTAGGCCTATAACCAACATGGAAGAAGGATGGCTCTATAGAACTTCCTATGACGAGATAGCACACATGATGATGACCAAATGAGATCCAGATCCAGTTATGATGAATTCGAGAGATCTAGATCGAGTGATGATCTAGTCCAGTAATGATGATCCAGATCGAGTGATGATCCATATCCAGTCCAGTGATGATGATACAGATCGAGTGATGATCCAGATCTAGTGATGTTGATACAGATCCAGTGATGATGTCCCATGATGATCCAGATCAAGAGATGATCTAGATCTAGTGATGATGATCCATATCGAGAGATGATCCAGATTCGAAGAATGAAGATGACTTGAAGACTTAGAAGACTTGAGATGAAAATGACAAGATGATCCAGTTGATATAGAGAAGAAGACCAGTGTTGAAAATTGTGTCGAAGGAATACCTTCCTAGTTAAGAGGGAGTGTTGATGTATTTGTAACTTCGGAATGTATTCATCTATGTGTCTTATGTATTGTAACCCGATGTTTATTCCGGGATGTATCTATTATGTAATTGAGTCATGTTTTCATGCCCGAATGTTCTGATCGGGAGAATCAATAATGTAAACAATTCATGTCAAGTCATAGTGGGTAACCCTCCAATTGTCTAAGGGTTAAAGTCCCCACAGTTTCTGGGCACTAGGGTTATTAGAATATCCTAGTAGAGGTCAGCCCTAGTAGGGTTTTAGTCATGTCAGGATTAGTATAAATAGAGAGTTGGGGTGTCTATTTAGAATACATCACTCACACACTCAATTGTAGCACATAGTTGAGGAAGGAGAAGACACTAGGGCTAGACAAGAAGAAGATTACTACTGTCGGGAGTGCATCTTACTATTTTGGGGTTTTACATCTCATGTTGATTCTATATCTAAGGAAGTTGCAGGGTTTTCTCCATTTATGGTTTTCCTGATGAAAAACATTGTGTTCATTGTCTCTTGTGTTTGATTGCTGTACTTGTTGTTCTCTCAGTAAAGATCCTAACATAATGCTAGCTTAATGTTGAAAAACTAACAATCTTGCTAGAGATAGATAGACTGAAATCATGTTGTATAATTGTCATAGGCTAATTATCAACACAACAATATGCCGTGAAAGCAGAAGAAGAAGGCCCAAGTAGTCGAAGAGGAACCTGAAGTGGAGGTGATTACCAAAGTGGAAGTTATTTATGAAGATACTAAAGTTATTACTGGAGTGGAGCTAGAGTATAAATGGGGAGAGGTATATAGGATGATTTCAAACCATAGTGTTACAGATGCTGGTTTTGAAGGTATGCCCATATATGAAAATATTGAGAAATCAGCCCTTATGAAAGTGGCTACCAGACCTGAGCTTTTCCCATGTTTAGAGGTAATAGGTTGGATTCTTCCTAGAGAATATGTAACAAGGTTGATACTATCCAATACCGAGAAGTAGGGTTATGCTGCATACAACCCAGATTATGTGTCTATGGATTACAATTTACCAACACCACAAACCTACTTGACTGAAAGTTGGTTAAATGAGCTAAAGCTAGATATGGTGGACATAGTTGAAGAAGATGATGATCCCAGAAAAAAATTTCGTACAAGGCCTTCTAGAGAGTACAAGACATCAATTCTCTCCACTCCATACAGATTCATGGCTTTGATGTTGAACATAATTTTTGGAAGGGCAAATGGAAGAAGTTTCAATATAGGTTAGGTGCCAGTTATATTTTTTGTTGCTACCCAAGGAACAATTTTTAATTGGGAAAATATAGTGTCCAAAAGTATGTTGGATTGTATAAGTTTAGCATTGGGAGGAGTGTACTAGAAGAAGATAGGATTTTACATGAGTTCTATTTTGAATGATTGCATTCTATGCACTCATCCTTTCTGTCACATACTACAATTTTGTAAAATAATGTTAATTGTTTTAATTTGATTTCTAAGACATTATGTTCAATTTAATGCTAAGTAGGAACTGATGACTCGGCAGAGTCAAAATATGTGGAATGTAATTCTGAATATTTTATTTTTAATAAATAAAAAGTGAAGACAACAGCTTGGGAGAGTTGTTAATAAGAGTGTTACTGGTCAAACTGGTGCAAGGAACTAGGTGAGGAGCAAAAGACAAGTGGCAGCATCCTCAAACACTTCCTATGTTGCAGTTGGAAACTTCCCTACATTTGGGGTCATGATCCCCCAAGAAAGTGGGATTAGAGAAGGTGCTAAATAAATGACAACTAACCCAAAAAAGACCTAGGCAATCTTTTAAAAGTACCCAATGTAGAGAGCTGAGTCTGCTCAGATATTTTCCAGGAGAAGAATCATTCAGGAGGAATGCACTTCAAGGAATTCAATGGGGAAAAGGGAAAACTGTAAGGAAGGTGTTTTGAGAGATAAACTGCAGTAACTTGGTCTGATACAGCTTATTAGATGAGAGGACTGATTGATAAGTTCAGGATTGGTATTAAGTATGAAGACTAGTACTTGATTATTGCTGCACCTAGTTCCATCCAGGGAGACCAGACCAAGCTCGGGGGTCCTGAGGAGTCACTGTTTGAGTGCTCTACAGGAGTTGGTAGGGAGGAACGACCTCCCATTGCTATTGTTGACCAAGCTCTAAGAACAGGTTCTGTTGTTATTTAATTTCTGTGTTATTATTTGTGTATGATTGAATGATGCATTTGTAGTTTATGATGTAGAAACTTAGAGGATAGGATAACTCAGTTTGTTTAGTAATGAAATTATGTTTAATGAGAGACAAACCCTACCTGTGTTTTTCCTCATCTGGAGTGATCCAGATCATACTCCAGCATAGGTGGTGAAATTATATAAAGGAAGTATGATGCAATTATAGAATAAAATGTCAGTTTGTTTAAGAGAATGTTTACTTTTATTTTACTATCAGAAGCAATAGCATTCTGTCATGAAGTAGATTTAGGGTTAGATTTAAGTTATGAATGTTAGATTTTAGAACAAGGAAAGAAGCTATATCTTCTTTACTAATAGAAGTAGGTCTCGATAAATAAACAGTTCTTTATACAGCTTTCATTTCAGTAACTTTATTATTTTATTTTGAAAACAAAGGAAGAGAATTTATAAAAGTTAAATTATGTAGTGTAAGGTTATTTTAGAATGCCATTCATCTCTACAAGTTATTCTTTTCTATATAGAATAAATAATTACTGTATTCTTCTCTTATAAAAATCGAACGGTGAGTTAGGATAGACCTTTCTTAGATGTATTTCTAAAGATAAAACTAATAGGCGTAAGATTTTTATTTACACTATAGTATAAATAACTTCTTCATTTTATCTAATTGAACCTAAATATAGCTACTAACCTATCTTTTAGAAACTTAAACAAATACTATTATATAGTTTACAGGTCAGAACATAGATAGTATCATTCTTTTTTTTATATTATAAATACTAGTATTATAACCTAAATAGAATAATACAGAATACTGAAGGAACCTCATATAAAATATTTAGTACAGATGGTATAAGATTAAAATGACAAAGCACTTTATTATTTTATATCTAGAAACAAACTAAATACATAGATGATGTGTATACTTATAGTAACAGTATTAATATGTAAATAAGTAATGTTTTCATTCTATAATAGTAAACATTAAATAAAATATAAATTCTGTACTCAAAGGATGTAACTGACAGTTATACAAGTACATCACCAAAATATGAAGTTCTTATAGTCCAAGGGTCAAATTTATATAACAACATTTACAGAATTTATAATAAAACAAACTGATATAAAAACCATGTACAGAAACCGTAGCATTTGAAAATTAAATAACATTACAGGGTAAAACGCAATTGCATTAATGCGCAGGAAATAACCAATAGAGAAATAATATGCTCAATTCAAAAAGAGCTTAACCAACCATTATACAACATAAACAATAACCCAACAATTTACTGATGTGCATTATAATTAAAATATGTTCTTTTCTTTAAAGAAACAGTAAATACTTATTATATTTTCGAGTTAGGGTAAAACCCTCCTAGCATTAAAATGTACAACAGAGTTAACAAATTGAAGAGTCTAATTCAGTATATGTACTCACGGCCTTAAACAAAATCCACAAAGTGAGGCTTTTACAGCCTTTCCATCATTTATATATATATATATACACAGTAATCAAAACAAAACTAAATTTTATAGTCATGGCCTAAGCCGGAGTCCCCACATCAAGCAAGGGGTTTAGTATCAACAAACAAACAGTGAAGAGGTCAACCCAAATAAACCAAAACCACAAGGGTTTTGCAGGCCACGGTGGCCAACTGTTAAAGGAACCATAAGGGACCAAACAAGGAGGAATTGCCATGGATAACCCAGGGCTTACCTGTGAACCAACAAGTAGTTGCCACAGCCTCGCTCAACCACACAGAGGGACGGATCTACCTATGAACAAGAAGTACGATAATGTTAAATACTGGTATATAAAATAAATAACTGTGTATAGAAATTAAAAACTGCAACGATAAGGAAGTTGAAATTGAATTAATTACCTAAAATGTTACTGTTGCGCGACCACCCATGAGCAGTAAATAAACCACCAGCGCGAGGAGGATGAAACCCTTCATCTGCTGAGAGAAAGAAGGAGTTACTAACCCAATAAACAACCTACATCAACGGAGAACAGGAACAACAAGCCTAGCAAGTAAATGTGCTTGGCTCATCACTTCCTTCCAGCCAAGACACAACTCTATGGTGAAAATCTATGCTACAGCAACCCTGGAATGAAAGACCATGATTCTTAGTGCTAGGCCAAGGGGGAAGGAAACTCCTTACAGTAGAAAGGTTCGGGATTGAGCTAGATACGATGGTGAAACCCTGAAGGAAGAACTGCTGACTTATTTCCAAGCAGCAAACATTTGGTAATAGCACTTCTCTACTGTGCATTTGGGATGAGCTCACGAGGAATAAAACAAACATGAAGAATATCAACAGCAAGTGCAAGTGACAGTGCAGACGATAACATCAAAGCAGAGCGGCAAGAGGCCAAAGGCGACGAAGCTAATGACAATCTAGGGTTTAGTGCGGTGCTTTTAACTATGCAACACATGGCCAAAACGATGCCACGTTTGTCAACAAATAATTTGCATGTTGTGGGTATAAGTCTACAGTCCCAACAAATGTTCCATCTCGAGTATTATTCCAATCATCTGATAAACAGAGGTTCCATCATAACCCATGCTTTCCAATGTCAACCTGTTACATACGTTGCACGGTAAATTTAAAAAAAAATCATTATTATAAAACTATGCCTTAATAATCAGCAGTGGTGTGGGGAATGATACGACCCTTTTTCATTTTCAACACATTGTAAAGTATACACTCAACGATCTACTTGACCAAGAGGATGCCTTATAATATATAATTTAATCCAATGATTATTATCATAGCAATAGAACGATAATACGTGACTTAGCACATCATCCTAGCAAGAGGGGTATATAGTAAAGGATGTTAAAACTTAGGACAAGGTTAAACCCTAGTTGCTTTATAACGTGTTCTATTTCATGATCTTTCTCTTATGCTTTGTAAGTAATCGTTCCATCAATTTATTATAATGGTGGCAAAAGTTATGTCATTTATCTTTAACTAAGGATTCTTCAATGAAAAGGGTAGGCCTTAAAACTATTATGATATGCATTCTTGCAATGGTTATAATTCATTAAGGACATGCCCTTATTACATCTATGAAATGAATTGTATAAAACATGTTCATGATAAGATATCTATCTTATGAGAATAGCTCTAGTTATGCGTTGGAGTATTTGTTGTGTAAAACCTTAAATGGGTAAACAAAGGTGTTAAGCATTTTAGTAACTATCAAATTTTAACAATAAATAGCCTTTTGATGATTAATAACACTAGCTAAACCTTATCCTCTGAATAGGTTATGTGTAAATAAAACTCTATGCATCAACACTAGTATATCCTTTTCAAGAGCATCTTGAAATAAAGATGTAAACCCGTTAAACTTCAAAGCTTGAAAATGGGAATAGTAGTACGTAAACTCCTTATCAATATACATTATGTTCTTATCACAAGAAGTAACCAAATCCATCTTGATGTAAATGTATTTGTGCACAATTTAAATTAGACCCTTGACATAATAACTCAGTCATTTAAAAAAAAAACTACTTACCAAGAAAGATTAAAGACACTTTTATACTTGACGACTAGGGTGGACATCGAAGAGTTCAATACGCATTAAGAACTATAAATTACTTTTACTAGAAAAAAAGCAGCTGTCGCCATTACTGATAGAATTAAATTTCTTTTCCATGGCATCTTAAAAAGAAGGACAAATTAATGATTTTACCTCGATAGGCTCTGGAGATTTAATAGCATTTATATTCTTTTACTGAGCTATTATTGTGCAACGAACTTACAATTGAATACTTTAGAATTTTGACAAGCAGCACCCGAACTTCTTACCTGTAAGTCTGTAAGAGTAGGAAAACTTTCTGCGTTAGCTTGAAAGCTAAGTAAGCCCATAATTTCATGACAGTTCCACCTTGTGGTCGCAAAGAGAAAACAAGTCAGTAAACTGAAAAAAAAATTGTTCTATAAGATCAACATAATCAAATAGATAATTCAGATAATGAATTCATTAACATATAACTAATTAAACAATTAGTTGACTACATTTATGAAAATTATCTGTATTTTTGAAAGTTTTAAATTTTTCAGAAAATTTGGGGTTTTCACATGTGGTATCAGGGCACAAGGTTCAAACATTAGGCCTTGATGTGGCCCAACTAGATTTCATAGAACAGTAAATTAAAATAAGATGCTAACATATATTTTGTTTTATGTTAAGAACATAAAATTTCCTTTTTTTTGAAGTTTAACAGGCATGTATGGAAAATCTAGGAGAGTATGCACAGGAGGAGTCTCCAGACACAGAAACAAGACAATTTCCCAGAGAACCTATGTTAGAAGAGGTGACTGCCAACTCTTCAGAGCTGTTGCATACTGTAAAAGATTTGAAGACTGAAATGGAATCAGTCAAGAGGGAGAATGAGAGGATTTTGAAGGCTCAGGAAGAATTGAACCAAATTTTAATAGAAAAATTCCAAACTGAAGGAAGGAGCAAAAGATCAGAATCTGAGGATGTTAGTCATCAAAGAAAATCCAAAAAGATGAAGCTGGAAAAAACTGAAAGTAGTTCATCATCTGAAGGGTTCGGTGAACGACAAAGTTACCATACTACTAGTGGAAGTAGTGAGGCTGATTTGTATGATATAAAGAGGAAATACAGACCATATGAGGAAATTTCAGGGGAGTTTAAAATGATAAAGCCCCCAAATTTTAATGGAGAGACCGAAAAAGGGGAGGAAGTAGAGTCTTGGTTATCCAGCATGAAGAAGTATTTTCATATATACAATTATTCTAATCAGCTAAAGGCAAGGATGGCAATATATAATCTCTCCGAAAAAGCTGACATATGGTGGCAAGATCTGAAGAGAGTCAAGGGTATCAGAGAAAAAGAAGTTAATTAGAGTACCTTTAAAAGGTATTTCAAGAATAAATTTTTGTCCGAGCAGTATTACGAAGAAATAGCTAAAGCATTTTATAAATTGAAGTTAGGTTCAATGACTATGAAGGATTTGAACAGTAAATTCTTAATCTTGCTTAGGTATGTACCTTACCTAGTAGATGAGAAACCTAAAGTGCAGTGATTTCTCAGCTGTCTACCGTATCATATTAAGGACAGAATTGCGTATGATAACCTGAAGACTTTGGAGGAAGCCATGAGGAACTCTAATTTCTGTTTTGAGCAGAACCGGAAGAAAGAAGGCTTAGCCAACTGGAAGGCTAAGAAAAATAACAATCAGCCTAAGTTTAAGAAGAATGAATTTGTACCTCATAGGAATTTCAAGAATAATAAGACTAAAAATTATAATAACAACAGGAATCCCCAGGGAAATAGGAATGGTACTTCCAATAATTCGAATAATTTTAAGGGCAAGGAAGCTACAAATAACCATGGGAATTTTACCAAGAGTTTTGAACGTAAGGATCCTGTTAAGTGCTGGGAATGTAATGGCCCGCACTATGCCTCAGTCTGTCCAAACCGAAAAAAATCAGTTAGCAATATTCATACTGTGCAGGAGGAGATGACCATTGGAGAACTAGCGAGGAGTATGCCCAGAATTAATGCAGCTTTGGAGAACTGCCTAGCCGAATATCAGACTTCCATGGTGGAAGTAGAAGGTATGATTAATCAGACCCCTGTAACCATTTTAATTGATCGAGTTTGTCGTAAGGTATGGACACTCAGACCCCTGTGGAAGTAGAAGGTATGGACACTACGAGTTTGTCGTAATGCCATTCGGGCTTACCAACGCCCCAGCTATCTTTATGTGCTTAATAAATAATATAATGCATAAGTATTTAGATAAGTTTGTGGTCGTGTTTATCGACGAAATCCTAATTTACTCTAAAACGGAAGAAGAACATAAAGAACACCTAAAGATAGTTTTACAAGAGTTGCGAGAACAACAACTCTTCGTGGAGTTTAGCAAGTGTGATTTTTTTAAAGATGAAATCCAGTACTTAGGTCACGTAGTGACTAAGGAAGGAATTTCAGTCGGTCCTGAAATGATTCGGGCAATTGAAGATTGGCTAGTTCCTAAAGATGTAATGGATGTTAGGTCGTTCATGGGAATTACCGGTTATTACCGGAGATTCATTGAAGGCTTTCCAAGGATAGCAAGTCTGATAACTTCCTTACAAAAGAAAGGTAAGAAATTTGATTGGAACTCAAAATGTGAAGAAAGTTTTAAGAAATTAAAAACTTTATTGACTAGTGCACCTATTCTAAGAATAGTAGATCCTAATAAGGACTTCGTAGTATGCACTGATGCCTGTAGTGATGGCTTAGGTGGTGTTCTAACTCAAGACGGGCATGTCATTGCCTATGAGTCTAGGAAGTTAAAAATTCACGAAAAGAATTATGCAACTTACGATTTAGAACTTGTGGCTGTTATACACACCTTAAAAATGTGGCAACATCATTTAATAGGCAGGAAATTTATTTTAATGACTGATAATAAAGTACTGAAATATATTCTAGATCAGCCTAATTGAAATGCTAGACAAGCAAGGTGGTTAGCCTTCTTGAGTGAATATGATTTTGAAATCCAGCACATAAAGGGTAAGGAAAATAAGGTGGCTGATGCATTAAGCAGAAACGCAAAGCTGAACTTTACATCAGCAATAAGCACTTATGCTTCTGATTTAAATGAACAACTTAAAGAAGGGGTAAAACAAGATGAAATTTATCAAAAATTGCAAATTACAGCTAAAAAGGAACCTACAAAAAGATTAATAAAAGGTTATAGTTTAAATGAAGATGAATTTTTATTATTTAAAGATAAACTATATGTACCTAATGTGCCTAAGGTTAAGTTGTTAATTCTAGATGAAGTCCATAAAACACCATATTCATGACACCTAGGTTATCAAAAGACTGTAACCATGCTAAGAAAGGAATATTTTTGGCCTAATATGAAAGCTGAGGTAGCTGAATATATTTCTAGGTGTTTAGACTTTCAACAGGTGAAAACCGAACACCAACACCCAGCTGGTTTGCTACAACCTTTACCTATTCCTAGCTGGAAATGGGAAGTGATTAACTTAGATTTTATTACTGGATTGCCCAGAAATCAGAATCAAAATGACTCTATTATGGTAGTGGTCGATAATTTAAGTAAGGTAGCACATTTTATTCATGTTAAAACTACGTACAAGGTTGCCAATATAGCTGATATCTTCTTAAAGCATATTTTTCGGTTACATGGAGTACCGAAGGTTATAATCTAAGACATGGATCCTAAATTCACAGAAATTTTTTGGAAGTCCTTATTTAAAGGATTAAATACAACATTGAATTTCAATACCTCCTTCCATCCTCAAACAGATGGACAGACTGAAAGAGTGAATCAGGTGCTGGAGGATTTATTAAGGATGTATGTGAAAGATCAGCCAAGTAAGTGGGAAGACTACTTACATCTAGCAGAGTTTGCATATAATAATAACTATCAGTCATCAGCTAAATTTAGTCCATTTGAAATTTTATATGGACGTAAATGCAACACTCCTATCTCTTGGAATAATCTAGTAGATAGATTGGTGTTAGGACCAGAATTATTGAAGGAAATGGAGGAAATTGTGAAACAAGTGCATGAAAATTTGAAGGTGGCATAGGATCGGCAAAAGAGTCAAGAATAATTGAAAATAAATCCAAAGGAGTTCCAGGTAGGTGAACGTGTGTTCATCAAGGTAAGGACAAAGAAAATCTCTCTAAGACTGGGGAGTTGTGCAAAACTAGCACCACGTTACTGTGGTCCATTCGAAATTTTGTCTAGAATTGGTCAAGTTGCTTATCAACTAGCATTACCAGCGAATTTGAAAGTACATAATGTTTTTCATATCTCTGTTTTAAAGAAGTATGTTCATGATGCTACTCATGTGGTTGATTGGAATGTTGTACAGGTGGAACCAGAAGGAGAAATTCTGGTGGAACCGGATTGTACCCTCGGGAGGAGGGAAATTACACTGCGGAACCGCAACATTAGACAGGTGAAGGTGCAATGGAAGCACCTTAGTCCTGAAGATGCCACTTGGGAACTGGAAAGTAAGATGCGGGAAGCATACCCGAATCTGTTCCAGGGGACTGCAGAGGATGAAGAATAAGTAACATCGAGGACGATGTTACATTTTAAGGGGCTATGTATGTCACATACCCCAATTTTGTAAAATAATGTTAATTGTTTTAATTTGATTTCTAAGACATTATGTTAAATTTAATGCTGTAGGAACTGATGACTCAACAGAGTCAAAAGATGTGGAATGTAATTCTGAATATTTTATTTTTAATAAATAAAAAGTGGAGACAACAGCTTGGGAGAGCTGTTAATAAGAGTGTTACTGGTCAAACTGGTGGAAGGAACTAGGTGGGGAGCAAAAGACAAGTGGCATCATCCTCAAACACTTCCTATGTTGCAGGTGGCAACTTCCCTACATTTGGGGTCATGATCCCCCAAGAAAGTGGGATTAGAGCAAGTGCTCAATAAATGAAAACTAACCCAAAAAATACCTAGGCAATCTTTTAAAAGTATCCAATGTAGAGAGCTGAGCCTGCTCAGATATTTTTCAGGAGAAGAATCATTCAGGAGGAATGCACTTCAAGGAATTCATTGGGGAAAAGGGAAAACTGTAAGGAAGGTGTTTTGAGAGATAAACTGTAGTAACTTGGTCTAATACAACTTGTTAGCTGAGAGGACTGATTGATAAGTTCGGGATTGATATTGATTCTGAAGACTAGTACTTGATTATTGCTGCACCTAGTTCCAGCCAGGGAGACCAGAGCAGGCTCATGGGGTCTTGAGGAGTCATTGTTTGAGCGCTCTACAGGAGTTGGTAGGGAGGAATGGCCTCCCATTGCTGTTGTCGACCAAGCTCTAAGAACAGGTTCTGTTGTTATTTAATTTCTGTGTTATTATCTATGTATGATTGAATGATGCATTTGCAGTTTATGATATAGAAACTTAGAGGATAGGATAAATCAGTTTGTTTAGTAATGAAATTATGTTTAATGAGAGACAAACCCTACCTGTGTTTTTCCTCATCTGGAGTGATCCAGATCGTACTCCATCATAGGTGGTGAAATTATATAAAGGAAGTATGATGCAATTATAGAATAAAATGTCAGTTTGTTTAAGAGAATGTTTACTTTTATTTTACTATCAGAAGCAATAACATTTTGTACATGAAGTAGAGTTAGGGTTAGATTTAAGTTATGAATGTCAGATTTTAGAACAAGGAAAGAAGCTATATCTTCTTTACTAACAGAAGTAGGTCTAGATAAATAAACAGTTCTTTATACATATTTCATTTCAGTAACTTTATTATTTTATTTTGAAAACAAAGGAAGAGAATTTATAAAAGTTAAATTATGTAGTGTAAGGTTATTTTAGAATGCCATTCATCTCTATAGGTTATTCTTTTTTGTATAGAATAAATAATTACTGTATTTTTCTCTTATAAAAATCGAACGATGAGTTAGGATAGACCTTTCTTAGATGTATTTCTAAAGATAAAAGTAATAGGCGTAAGATTTTTATTTACACTATAGTATAAATAAATTCTTCATTTTATCTAACTGAACTTAAATATAGCTACTAACCTATCTTTTAGAAACTTAAACAAATACTATCATATAGTTTACAGGTCAGAACATAGATAGTATCATTCTTCTTTTTATATTATAAATACCAGTATTATAACCTAAATAGAATAATACAAAATACTGAAGGAACCCCATATAAAATATTTAGTACAGATGGTATAAGATTAAAATGAAAAAGCACTTTATTATTGTATATCTATAAAAAAACTAAATACATAGATAATGTGTGTACTTATAGTAACAGTATTAATATGTAAATAAGTAATGTTTTCATTCTATAATAGTAAACATTAACTAAAATATAAATTCTGTACTCAAAGGATGTAACTGACAGTTATACAAGTACATCACCAAAATATGAAGTTCTTATAGTCCAAGGGTCAAATTTATATAACAACATTTACATAATTTATAATAAAACAAACTAATATATAAACCATGTACAGAAACCATAGCATTTGAAAATTAAATAACATTACAGGGTAAAACTCAATTGCATTAATGCGCAGGAAATAACCAACAGAGAAATAATATGCTTGATTCACAGCGAGCTTAACCAACCATTATACAACATAAACAATAACCCAACAATTTACTGATGTGCATTATAATTAAAAGATGTTCTTTTCTTTAAAGAAACAGTAAATACTTATTATATTTTTGAGTTAGGGTAAAACCCTACTAGCATTAAAATGTACAACAGAGTTAACAAATTGAAGAGTCTAATTCAGTATATGTACTCACGGCCTTAAACAAAATCCACAGAGTGAGGCTTTTACAGCCTTTCCATAATTTATATATATACACACAGTAATGAAAACAAAACTAAATTTTACAGTCACAGCCTAAGCCGGAGGCCCCACATCAAGCAAGGGGTTTAGTATCAACAAAAAAACAGTGAACATGTCAACCCAAATAAACCAAAACCATAAGGGTTTTGCGGGCCAAGGCGGCCAACTGTTAAAGGAACCATAAGGGATCAAACAAGGAGGAATTGCCATGGATAACCCAGGGATTACCTGTGAACCAACAAGCAGTTGCCATAGCCTCGCTCAACCACACAGAGGGACGGGTCGACATGTGAACAAGAAGTATGATAATGTTAAATCCTGGTATATAAAATAAATAAATATGTATAGAAATTAAAAACTACAACGATAACGAAGTTGAAATAGAATTTATTACCTAAAATTTTACTGTTGCGCGACCACCCACAAGCAGTAAAGCAACCACCAGCGCGAGGATGATGAAACCCTTCATATGCTGAGAGAAAGAAGGAGTTACTAACCCAACAAATAACCTACAGCAACGGAGAACAAGAACAGCAATCCCAACAAGTAAATGTGCTTGGGTCATCACTTCCTTCTAGCCAAGACACTACTCTGTGGTGAAAATCTATGCTACAGCAACCCTGGAATGAAAGACCACGATTCTTAGTGCTAGGCCAAGGGGGAAGGAAACTCCTTACAGTATAAAGGTTCGGCATTGAGCTAGCTACGATGGTGAAACCATGAAGGAAGAACCACTGACTTATGTCCAAGCAACAAACATTTGGTAATAGCACTTCTCTATTGTGCATTTGGGACGAGCTCACGAGGAATAAAACAAACATGAAGACTATCAACAACAAGTGCAAATGACAGTGCAGACGATAACATCGGAGCAGAGCGGTAGGAGGCCGAAGGAGGTGGAGCTAATGACAAGCTAGGGTTCAGTGTGGTGCTTTTAACTATGCAAAACATGGCCAAAACGATGCCATGTTAGTCAACAAATAATTTGCATGCTGTGGGTATAATTCTATAGTCCCAACGAATGTTCCATCTCGAGTATTATTCCAATCATCTGATAAAAAGAGGTTCCATCATAACCCATGATTTCCAATGTCAACCTATTACATACATTGCATGGTAAATAAATAAAAAAATCATTATTATAAAACTATTCCTTAATAATCAGCAGTGGTGTGGGGAATGATACGACCCTTTTTCATTTTCAACACATTGTAAAGTATACACTCAACAACATACTTAACCAAGAGGATGCCTTATAATATATAATTTAATCCATTGATTATTATCATAGCAATGGCATGATAATACACAACTTAACACATCATCCTAGCAAGAGGGGTATATAATAAAGGATGTTAAAACTTAGGACAAGGTTAAACCCTAGTTGCTTTATAGCGTGTTCTATTTCATGATCTTTCTCTTATGCTTTGTAAGTAATTGTTCCATCAATTTATTATAATGGTGGCAAAATTTATGTCATTTATCTTTAACTAAGGATTCTTCAATGAAAAGGGTAGGCCTTAAAACTATTATGATATGCATTCTTGAAATGGTTATAATCCATTAAGGACATGCCCTTATTACATCTATGAAATGAATTGTATAAAACCTGTTCACGATAAGATATCTATCTTATGAGAATTGCTCTAGTTATGCGTTGGAGTATTTGTTGTGTAAAACCTTAAATGGGTAAACAAAGGTTTTAAGCATTTTAGTAACTATCAGATTTTAACAATAAATAGCCTTTTGATGATTAATAACACTAGCTAAACCTTATCCTCTGAATAGGTTATGTGTAAATAAAACTCTATGCATCAACACTAGTATATCCTTTTCAAGAGCATCTTGAAATAAAGATGTAAACCCATTAAACTTCAAAGCTTGAAAATGGGAACAGTAGTACGTAAACTCCTTATCAATATACATTATGTTCTTATCACAAGCAGTAACCAAATCCATCTTGATGTAAATGTATTTGTGCACAATTTAAATTAGACCCTTGACATAATAACTCTGTCATTTTAAAAAAAAACTGCTTACCAAGAAAGATTCAAGACACTTTTATACTTGACAACTAGGGTGGACATCGAAGAGTTCAATACGCATTAAGAACTATAAATTACTTTTACTAGAAAGAAAGAAGTTGACGCCATTACTGATAGAATTAAATCTCTTTTCCATAGCTTCTTAAAAAGAAGGACAAATTAATGATTTTACCTCGATAAGCTCTGGAGATTTAATAGCATTTATATTCTTTTATTGAGATATTATTGTGCGACGAACTTATAATTGAATACTTTAGAATTTTGACAAGCAGCACCCAAACTTCTTACCTGTAAGTCTGTAAGAGCAGGAAAACTTTATGCGTTAGTTCGAAAGCTAAGTAAGCCCATAATTTCATGATAGTTCCACCTTATGGTCGCAAAGAGAAAACAAGTCAGTAAACTGAAAAAAAAAATTTGTTCTATAAGATCAACATAATCAAATAGATAATTCAGATAATGAATTCATTAACATATAACTAATTAAACAATTAGTTGACTGCATTTACGAAAATTATCTGTATTTTTGAAAGTTTTAAATTTTTCAGAAAATTTGGGGTTTTCACACTTTCCTAGCATTAAAGTGCTAGTGGGATAAAGATTGGGCCCCTGTGTATGCTGCTTACAAGTTGTTCTGGGCCTGCAAATATTACAACCATTACAAGGAGATTTTTGAAAACTTCATCATGCCATTGTATACATTAATCTTCTTGGTTGAATCTAATTGTATTTCAGATGAATCCTTGGAAGTTGTTCAAAACAATGAAAACTATTATTTGATGGAAGAAGGCTTATATTTAAGAATGTACAGTGGTTCGAGAGGCCCTTCTCTTCTACCGAAGTATGCCAAGGACTATGTAATCCACAAAAAGGCTATGAGAAATTTATACATTGATGGGATAGGAAAATTCCTTTTTGAGCAGAAGAAAGCAGTATATCCTGCAGTTCCCTTTTTTGAAGGAAGTTACAAATTTTCCATGGTAAAAAATGCAGTAGAATTTGTTAAGGAGTTGGAGTATTTTCACTTTGGTGAAATAAATTTCCATAGGAATGAATCTGAGGATAAATTTGTCAATTATTGCACAGTAGCTAGAGTGCATTTCAAATATACAAATTTCTAGGATAAAGATGAAGAAACCTTTCAGAATGCTAAAAACATGACAGCTTTGAGGAAAAGAATCAAGCAAAAGATATCTAATGTGGGAGGAAATGGTAAAGAAGCTGATAAACTAAAAAGGTAGGAATAATATGCAGCCAAGAGAAGGCAGGAAGAATCTCATACGTTAGAGCAATAAGTAGAGAATTGGTTGCGAGCTGAAGAAAAATAAAAGAAAAGGACAGCTGAAGAGGCGACAAAGAAGACAAAAGAATAAGAGAAAAGAAAAGAGGAAGAAGAAATACTGAGAAAGAAGAAAGAAAGTGAATGGTTGAGATTAGAAGATGCAAATAAGGGAAACGGGAAAACAAAAAAGGCAACGGAAGAATCAAGAACATAGACACAAGAAGAACAAGACCCTATTGATCAAGGACAGGCTCAGTCTGATATTGACCCATTAGAGCCTATTGTTCCTTCTAGTAATATAGTAGGAGAAGGTTCGGTGTCAATATATGGGGTTGAATTAATTCCTTTCATTCCCACTGAAGGGGAGGAGGTGCCAGATTTCAACACTACATTCTACGACAAGGAAAAAAAGAGGATTGTCAAAAGAACAGAGAAAAATGTGAACACTGGAGGTAAAGCAGGAGTGATGGTAACTGATAAGACAGTGGTTCATGGGACCAACAAAGATCTGCATTTAATAGCAAGATCTGGATTAGCCCTAACCTTAGCCACTAAATATAATGTGGACAGAATCATGACATATCTAGAACAGTCTATGAAAAAGGTCACACAGTTGAAAGTGACTTTGAAAAAAGAAAGGAGTGAAAATCGGAGTTTGAAAAGGAAGTATGAGGATATGATCAGTGAAGTTGAGGTATCAAAGGCATAATGTCAGACTCTATAGGAAGATAAATATGCATTGGTAATATCTACAGGAAATATAGAAAAGGAATCCCAGGCCACCTTGGCATATTTTAAGAAACTACAACATAGATATAAGAGTTTGGAAGTCGAAAGAGATAATCTTAGGTTATCAATTGAATAATTGAATAAGGAAAAGGGCAAGATAGAAGATAAAGTAACAAAATTGGAAGCACAAAGAACCACTACAGAAGGATAAGTCAAGTTGTATGAGACTCAGATAGCAGCCCTGGAAGATCAAAAGAATTCACTGGAAGGTTCATTGAATATAGCTATGGAGCAGGAAGTTGACGTTGAACCTTTAAAGAAGCATGCTCTTATGCTCAGAAATAAGATTCATCAAATGCAGCTGCAGATGGTGGAAGAGAGATTTAAGGTCCAACAGATAGACATAAGATTGGAGGAAATTGTAAGTACAACTTCGTATTTTTTGGATAGGACACAGGATATCTTAGAAACTATGCAGGGAAGGATGACATGGGTAGAAACAAATAAGGAATCTCCCACAGATATATCTGTCAAAGAGCTGGAGATGATGAAGCTGGAATATGAGCTGATTGAGTTTGCTAGCAAATTAGTAGAGTAGGTAGTAAAGGTAGTGACGAAGACGGAGAGTGCATGTGTACAATTTTGTAGAAGAGTCCCCCTAATGTATAACCAATGTCATATTTCTGCTAGTAGGAGATTAGCGTTGTTGCCAGAGCATGAGATATTTTTGAAGAAATTATAGGAACAATGCAGGGAAGATGAACAGGCCATTCATCTAGTGAAAAAATTAGATGAAGAGGTGCTTAAGACTGAAATAGCACATGTGACAGTTATCAATCACTTACTGGAAGACCAACTTCACCTGATTCCAGCAAGAGTGGCGGGTATAAAATATTAGGATACTAGGCATGAAATTACTATAAGGTTTCTAGAACCTTCTGGTTTTGAGAACACAACAGCAGATACAAATGCATGGAGGAAGTTTATGAATGAGCAAGCTGGACCCTCTTAGTTGGAATTTCTAGCACTTTTGATAAATGATGTAATATATTGTATTTATCTTTTTGAATTCACAAGCTAAAAGAAAGAAAAAAAATTAAAGGAAAGGTTAGGGGAAGCCCAAAAGGCAACGAGGAAAGCCCAAGAGTTTTTTATTTTTGTATAAATATAGCCAAGATTTATGTATCAAAGGACCTTTTTTCAGACTATCTTTATGCAAGATTATTCTAAGAAGAACTATTTCTTCTTATAATAAAGAGTTATATTTTTCGACTGGAGAAAGCACCGTGGGGTTTCAAATACTTGACATGGACTGGTTGGATGTGAACTATTTATGTTTAAGCTTGTTTCCATGAATTGTGAGATCATTCTAACTTATGAATTCTTTCATGTTATGAATGCGCTCCTGTTTATTTATGTGAAACTTCCTCAATCATATTTGAGTAATGAATGTATTAATTAAGAATGAGCTATCTCTTTGTTTATCTGTCTATTTATATTCATGTATTCATAAATATTAACAGCTATATGTAGTGTTCTAAATGCATGTTATACAATACATTACTCATTATTAATTATTGTGTTGCTCCCTAGGGATAGGTTAGATAGTTTTAGTTAGTTTTCTTTGTTTATGATTTAGAAGCGAGAGAGGTAAGACGAGAGGTAAGAACTTGGGCATCACATTGTGACACTCCTCATTTTCTCTATCAGTTGCATTTAGTTAGGCACTTGCATATCATATCTAAACAATTGGTAAAATAAGCTTTAACCGTTACTTGAACTACGGTAGCCGGACCATAAACCAGACAGGTTCCCCATACCAAACAATAACGAACTAATTGGGAACGTTTACTGGGGAGAATCCCTACTGTTCTTACCTGCGATTTTCCAGGCCTCAATAGTTTTGGTGCTAGAAGGAGGGCCACCGGTGCATGGCTGGCTGAGGAATTTCTCTTTCTTGAGATTACTCCACTAGTGAGAGTTCTGAAACCATTTTGCCTCAAAAACCCACTCCTGAAGAAAAAGGAAAGGGGTATATCTACCCCATCGATAACGAAGTAGTTGAATATTTAAGGAGTATTTATAGGGCATATGCAAAAAATATCGAAGGGTTACCTATTATCCCTATTCTACCTAGAATAAAGTATCAGAAAAAGGACCATCCTCAATTGGAATATTTAGTGTTGGTATAAGATCTTAAAGAATTGGTAGAAACAGCCTTACAAGAAGTTGTCCAACCTTTGAATCAGTTGGGGTTAGATTACCCTCACTGTTCACCTTTTTATACCCCTGTTCAGTCTCCACCTTATACTCCTCCCAGAATTATGTCCAATGTGAATGCAAACTAGCCACCCCCACAGCCTGCTTGGAGGGATAGATCTCCTTTAAACCTGACACCTCCATTACATGATATGCCTCTGATTTTTGACAAAATTTTACCCAAGTTTGAACCCAGTGAAGGAATTCTTGTGGATGATCACTTGCAGAGTTTTTATCTTGCTTTAGAAGGTTTGCAAGCAGTAGAACATGAAGGTGTAGTCTACATATTATTCCCACATACCCTGAAAGGAAAAGTAGCTTCATTGTACTTTTCCCTGCCACCAAACTCAATCACAAATAGGAATATTTTTTAGAGACTATTTAGAAACAAATACAGAATCTAGAAAACTCACACAGCTTTAATGAAAGGATTGATTTCCTTAAAGAAGGAAAAGAAAGAAAGGGTACATAATTTTACTTAGAGGTTTGTTGCCTACCTGAATAACTTCGATGCAGCTAATAAACCATCTGAGCATGCTCTAATTGAGTTCTATAGCTCATCCCTTGGGCCTGATCTAGCCATGTTTTCCAAAAGATCAGTTAGGCCCACTTTGGTAGATACTTATGAAGAAGCTGAGAAGGTAGAGGAAAAAATGGAGAATATAGAACACTATCCTACGCAGTCAGATGAAAGAACTTATGGAAACAAAAATCCCCTATTATTAACTAAACCTAAGGATGAATGATCATAGGAGTTAGATGGGGTAGTGAAGATGATGCAAAAGTTATCAAACAGGGTGATTGATTTGGAAAAAGAAAAAGAGGCTCATAAACAATACAAGCCTTATTATGAAAAGAGGGAAGACAACAGTCAGCCCAAACCTCCCACACACAGTCCCTTAGCCATGAATTTGATGGATGTAGGAATGGATAATTTTTGTACATTCCATCAGCAACCTCATTCTGAGAAGAATTTCCCAAAATGGATTAATTCTATGATATTAGTAATGAACCAATTATTGGATTCCAAGTTGACAAAAACTGAGGAGGAGAAAGGGAAAGATCATGAACCCATAGAAACACAAGAGCAAGACATCGTGGTTTTATGGGATTGTGTTTCTATGTTTAACATAGAAGATGAAGGTATCCCTGATGAAGAAGAAATATCAGAGATAAATGTTACAACAATAAGTCAGAATCTATTAAAAGAAGATAACTTGATACTTCCCAAAATTAAGAAACTTCAAGAGAACATGATGAAAATGAAGAATAATTCCCCAATGGTTAACATACCTGGGTTTCTCATTTCAGGCCAGAGCCCCAAAAAGGTCAATGTGCTTATAAAGCCTACTAAAAATAAAGCTGAAAATTTCAAGAAAAGTTTGACTGAGCATGAGATGGGATATGACATTGTTGAAGACATTAAAAAGGATAAAGAAAATATCTCATTGTTTGATATGTGCAATCTACCTTAGAAAAAGGAAAATATCTTAAAATCACTTGGGACACCCGAGAAGGAACCTCAGAGTGACAACCAACCTGAGGAAGAGATTGGTGAAATAGCTTTAGGAGGAAATTCTAAGTATAGAACTCCAACTTTTCTTCTAACTTTTGAGATTTTCAATTACAAAGTGAATACTTGTTTGGTGGACTCAGGATCTTCAATCAATGTCATGCCACTCTCAGTTTGCAAGCAAATAAATGGTCAACCTAAACCAACTATAGGCCAAGTTCTTCAATTAGACAGAACATCAGTAAAAGTGATTGGAGTAATGGAAGATGTCTTGATCCGTTTGTCCGCTGATGAGAGGGTATGTCAGTACATAGACATTGTTGTAGCAGATATCCCGGATGATTATGGTTTGGTTTTGAGATGGGATTGGTCAGTAAAATTAGAAGGATATTTTGCATCAGATTGGTCGCATATGTGGTTGTCCTATAAAGGATGTTAGAACCAAATAAAGGTGTTAAGAGAGCCTCAAATGAAGTATAATGTGACTCAGTTAGAGGGAAAAAATGAACCAATTAACTTTGTATTGGGAAACTATTTCAATGAACTGGAACCAGGAAATCACCAAGCTGAAGAAGCCAGCAGTATACCTGATATCCATCCCAATCTCCTTCAATTCTCATGGGTTGATAAGATTGATTGTAACATAGTATATTTAGTTTCAGATGTAGTTAGTAATCTGATTTCAGTAGGAGTAGAAAGTTTTTGGATTCTTTATTTCGATGGTTCTAAAACATTGGAAGGATCAGGAGCTGGATGTGTCCTAATTAATCCAGAAAAAATAAACATTTTATTTCATGTAGATTAGAATTCGAATGCACAAATAACACAACCAAATACAAAGCATTAGTTCAGGGACTTAAAAAAGCGATAGAATTAAAAGTAAAAAATCTGAAAGTGTATGGAGATTCTGAAATTGTTGTTAAGCAAATTCGAAAAAAAATCACTGCATATCACCACGTTTGAAGGCTTACCAAAATGAATTCTAGGATTTATTGATAAATTTTCATGCATTAAATATTTCTTCAACTCCTAGAGAAAAAAATGCAGCAGCTGACATGTTAGCTACATCAATTGCAAGGTTGGAACCTACAAATAATAGATGTTTGATTGAATTGCTTTTCGGGCCTTCTGTTCCAGACAACATCACTAATATGAGGGTGTTTGATGATGATCAACAAATATTGGAATTCTTAACAATAATGATATATTTAAAGGAGCCATAATAGATGACAAAGAACATCAAGTAGAATTACAGTACGGAAATTTCATTCCGAAAGGAGTTATAAATTTGGAACAGATGTTTGATCTAGACAACAAGTTCGAAAAACCAGCAAATGTCAAGACTCATAGCTCATCTTTACAATTCGAGCTGATAAATATAGGGACAGAGGATGAACCCAAATATGTGAATTTGGGGAAGTGTTGTTCACCCGGTGAGAGGAGTAAATTCATCAGATTATTCAGACAATATAAGGATGTATTTGCTTGGAATTACGAATACCTAAAGACGTATGACACTAAAATTATACAACATGTGATTCCAATCAAGGTTGGAGTCAAACCTTATCAGTAGCCTCTGAGAAAGATGCATCCAAAGTGAGAACCCCTAATTCAAAATGAAGTGAAAAAGATGCTAGATGATAAAATCATATTTAAAGTCAAACATTCAGAATGGGTCTCTAATTTGGTACCAGTGCGGAAAAAGTATGGAGAAATTAGACTTTGCGTAGATTTAAGAAATTTTAATCGTGCATCATATAAAGATAATTATCCTGTCCCACCCATGGAACAAATATTACAAATGGTCTCAGGTTGCAAACTATTCTCCCTATTAGATGGATTCTCCAGTTATAATCAAGTATTAGTAGCAGAAGAGGACAGTCTCAAGACCACTTTTAGAACCAAGTGGGGAACTTTTGCGTATAGGAGGATGCCCTTTGGACTTATTAATGCTAGAGAAACTTTCCAAAGGGATATGTATATAGCTTTCCACTATCTAATTGGTCATATCATTGTGGTCTATCTAGATGATGTTACAATATTTTCAAAGAAGAGAGAAGAGCATGCATTTCATTTGAAACATAATTTTGAGCGCTGCAGGAAATATGGCATTTTGTTAAATCCTAAGAAATGTGTGTTCGCAGCCACAGAAGGAAAGCTATTGGGTCATGTTATTTCTAAAAAAGGGATCTCCATAGACCCAGAAAGGATTAAAGCCATAGAACAGATCCATTTTCCCCATAATAAAAGGGTATGCAATATTTTATGGGGACAATCAATTTTGTGCGAAGGTTTGTGCCATAATTTGCTCAAATCGTCAAACCTTTGCAGCAAATGGTTAAGCAAAGTGTGTAGTTCAAATGGATTTATTCAGAGAAGAATGAATTCAACAAGATCAAGACATCTATTGCTCATGCACCATCACTCAAAAGTCCAAATTTTGAAAAGGATTTTATTCTGTACACTTTCACTTCCAATGATTCATTAGCAGCAGTGCTTACGTAGAAAGAGGATGGGGGAGATGAGTACCCCATATCATTTATGAGAATTGGTCTACAAGGGGATGAATTGAACTATCCCACAGTTGATAAACAAGGTTATGCAGTTTTTAAGGTGGTAAAACAATTCAGGACATACATACTTAAGAATCGCACCAAAGTAATAGTCCCACACCCAGTAGTACAATCCCTTTTTGTACAAAAAGAACTGGGAGAAAGAAGAGGTAATTGGGTGACTGCTTTGCAAGAATATGATCTTGAATTTAAGCTAGTAACCATAATTAAAGGAAATGGACTCTCTAAGCTGATGGCTGAGGGTAAAAACAATGAACATAGCAGCTGGGATAATGAAGCTGAATTACACATGGCAGATGTATGTCCTTTATTCACAACTCTAGACTCTTGGTATCGATATTTGGTCCATTATCTTCAAGAAGGATATTTGCTAGAGCATTGGAGTCCCAAGTAAAGAAGGGAATTACATATAAAATCATCCTTATATCAGATTATTAATGGAGTCTTTCTTAGATGCTTGGAACATGAAGATGCAAAGAAGGTTGTAGCAGAATTACATGATGGACCCGCTGAAGGTCACTTTTCAGGAGACACAACAGCACACAAGATTCTCAGAGCTAGATATTATTGGCCAACATTGTTCAAAGATGTTCATGTTCATGTTAGAAAGTGTGATACTTTCCAAAGGAGCGTTGGGAGACAAGCCAAAGTAGCAGGACCATTGAAACTAGTGATTATCTCGAAACCATTTGAACAATGGGGAATCGACATTATCAGAGAAATAAATCCAAATTCCTCATTGTAGCATAAGTACATTCTGACAGCAACTGATTATTTCACCAGATGGGTAGATGCCATTCTATTACAAAAATTAAATGAGGATGCAGTTATGGATTTCTTACAGAACCACATTATGACCAGGTTTGGGGTTCCAATTTCCCAGGTTTTTGACAATACTTCATATTTTTCATTTATTGAATTAACTGCATTTGCTAATGAAAGCAGAATTAAGATACACTATTATGCAAACTACTACCCACAAGGCAATGGTTTGGTAGAATCCACAAATAAAAATTTGATTATAATTTTAAAGAAAATAGTGATAGAAAATCAAATGAGCTCGCATCTAGCTTTACCTAATGCACTCTGGGACGATAGAGTCACACCTAAGAACTCCTTAGGTGTGTCACCCTATTGAGGCCTGGAAATTCGCAGGAAACAACAGCAAGGGATTCTCCCTAGTCAACATTCCCAACTAGCCCGTGACTGTTTGGTATAGGGAATCTGTCCGGTTTGCAGTCTGGCTACCGTAGGTCAAAGTAACAAAAACAAAGGTTTTACCGGTTGTGGCCTGGTCCACCGTGTATTTTTTGTATTTTTGATCTAAGTATGATATGCATATGCCTAATTAACCATGCAGGGTGATACGGATGCAAGGAGCAGTCACAACGTGATGCGCAGGTTCTTACCTCTCGTCTTAGCACTCACAAGCATCTCAATCACATATGCAGTAATGAAATAAAACTATCTATCTATCTATCTATCCCTGGGGAGAAAACTGTAACTTTATTATGAGTAATGTGTATTGTGCATACATTATAAAGAGAAATTACACTTAGTTGATGTTTCTTTCTACAACACATGAACGATTAAAGATATTTCAACAATCAGATAGCCAATTGTTTTATGAACATCATACATTACTCACGGTGGTAATTCCACAAAATAAACCAGAAATCATTTAAACAAGAACATAGGTTCTAAGAGTTAGAAAGATCTCATGGTTAATGGACAAAAGCTGGAAAAACAAAATAGTTCATCTTTCAGCCATCTACAGCATAACATTTGAAAGTGCCACCAATATTTCTCCAATAGGCAAACAATTACTCTTTATTGCAAAAAAAAGTAGTTCTTCTTACAATATCGCTTTTCATGTCTAACTGGGAAAAAGCCCCTCTTCACTCTAAGCCTCCTACATTTATACAAAAAGGGTGAGACTGTTGGGCTGCCCAAAGTAACCTTTGGGCTTCCCAACTCTTCCCCTCCAATGTTTCACTTTTCTCAAATGTTTTTTACAAAATCGTTACAAATTACAAAAGTGACCAATCCTTTACGAGGAGGGTCCCACTTGGGTGTCCAGAAACTTCTTCCATGCCACAGCTTCAGAGGTGATGCCTTCAAAGGCACAAGGTTCTAGAAACTGAATGTTGATCTCAAACTTTGCAGCCTGGTTCTTTATAGCCTCAATTCTGGCTGTGCTCAACCGAAGCTGATCCTCCAAAAGCTGCACACTAATGGCTGAATGATCTACTTCACTCCTCAAGATCTGATCATCCAGGGCTTTGATATGCTATACTTTCGCTTCCTCCTCCTGATATTTCTTCTGCAACATCTCCACAAATGAGTTGTGGTCTGGGAAAACCTCAAGCCTCTGTTCGACCTCTATTTGGCACAGGTTGTAGGTAATAAGGAGCCTTCTAAAAAACTCTGTGCATGCTCCTTTCATCTTTTTCATGGCTTTCTTGAAATCCTCTGCGGTATTTATAGCAAATTCTATTAAGTCATAATCCCGCTTGAGGGCCTGTTGATCCTTTGATGGCAGTTCTGCTAGAGTTTCTTCATTGCTTTCTAGTCTTTCCATTCTTGCAGTCAGGACTTCAAGGACGTCTTGATATCTATCAACGAAATAAGAGGAGGTCTCCAGGATTTCCTCCAATCGGCCATCTACCTGCATCACTTTGAACCTTTCCTCTTCTATGGTAGTTTGTAGTTGTAGCATCTTGGCCTTTTGGGCCAGCACATGCTCCTTGAAGGGTTGTAGATTGACCTGCTGCTCTTTTGCTTCTTCTAGAGCAGTTGTTAGAGAAGTGACCTGCTCTTGAATATTCTTTTCCTTTTCTTGGGCGTGCATCTCACTGGCATCCAAGATGATCTTTTGCCGCTCTAAATCTTCTACTTTTCCCAGAAGCTGTTCCTTTTCCATCTTTAGCTCTTGATATTCTTTCTGCACTTTATCTAGGCATCCTTGTGCAGTTTCACTAGCTTGTTTCTCTGCTTGGAGGAGCTGCAGTTCATCCTTTGAATATCTCATTTCTTTTTTCATGTCTTCATATTTCCTTTTTATCCTATTGCTTTCCTCTCTCTCTTTCCTCAATGTGTCTTTCAGCTGAGCAGAGGACTTCTTGGATTGCTCCAATTCTATCATAATCTTGTCCATATTATCCTCCAAATCTTGGATTAATGCGGCTCCTACTCTGATGGTGAATAGTGGATCTTGGTCTGTCCCAAATACAATGGGTGTATCTGTTATCATTTTCCTGGGCAGACCTCCCGTTTCAATCTTCCTTTCTGTTCTCTTCACTATCATCTTTGTAGCCCTATCATAGAACACAGTGTTAAAATCAGAAATCTCTTCCCCTTTCTTTTGTACAAAGGGGACCAGCTTCATGGGGGGGACTACAGATTGTCCAGATGTGCTGGAAGCAGGTACTTTTGGGTCTTGCACCTCGGGGTTTTCAATGTCCTGGGCCTGACCACCAGCTGTGTCAGAGACTGATTATTCAGTCTCTGTCTGAGTCAGCTTTAACCTCTCTTCTTCCTGTCTCTTAAGCTCCTCATCAAGCTTTCTTTTCTCTTCTCCAGCTTCATTTCTTGCATCTTCTTCTTCCTTTTGGGCTGCTTCTTGGGTATCTCTTCTTTTTTCTTCTTCTTCCCCATGTAACCACCCTGCAGCTTCTTGTGCCAACCTTTGGGCTTCCTCATTTCTTCTTTTGGATTCTTCCTCAGCTTTTGCTTGTTCATCTCCCTTCCCACCTTTGGTGGTGATCTTCTTCTTAAAACTTCTCCTCAACGCTGTTATTTTTAATGTACTTCGGAAGATAGATTCTTACCTATCCCAATGGTGGGTGTATTCAAAATGTACGTTGTTTTCTTTACAATGCTCAGCTACTTTATTTTGGGAGTCACTTCTATGGAAAGGCATCTCACATCCTGGGCTATAAGCAGCATATCCCTATTTGTTGACATTCTCCACAATCATCGTGGTTACATCTGCCCGAGGCAGAATCCAACCAATTACTTCAGAGCAGGGGAATAGCTCTGGTCTTGTAGCGATCTTCATCAGCGAATATCTCTCAATGTTAGCATATATGCTTTCTTCCTCCAAGGCCATATCGGGCACTTCCCCGCGGGTGATTAACCTATATATTTCCCCCCATTGGTATTCAGGTTCGACACCAAATATACACTTGGTGTCCTCATATATATACTCATTCTTGGTGACAACTTCCACTTCTGGTTCTTCCTCAACCACAGGGGCCTTCTTCTTCTGCCTCTTTGACATTGTGAACTCTTCCTGCCATAAAATTGTAACATTAAGCCATTTTCGGCTGAGTGACAAGCTTAGAGACAACAATGTGTAGTGTGTCATTTCTTCTATATTTAACATGATGAAATTATCTAACTGAGACAAATACGTGCAAAGCTAACACTGTTGTATGATACCAAAATAATTCTATCAACAAAAATCGAGGCGGAAAATAAATCTACATTATCATGAAACAAAATTCGGCTCTCTACGGGCGCCATGGTTGTCGCGCTGCACAGGAAGGACAAGAGTAAAACTATGCAAGCTTTTTCAACGACGCATCTTTAGGAAACAAACTACTGTCTGTGCAACTGTGGTTAACAAAATTGTATGCGGTGAAAAATACCTCCATCGACTCGGGTTCAAAACCTACTGTGAATCGGACTGTGCGAACAGCGTGTCGAAGAATGAATGGGGTTTAAATGATGTAGGTAAAAAAACTAGATGAACAGTCCAAACCCCACAGGGAAAGGCCACGACAAACCTATTCCTACCCATGACATCACACAAGGCGGATTGGTGCAGACAGCGTAGTGGCCGTCTACACCAAACGCCCTCATTCTCTATGTGCAAGGTCGCATAACAAACGACGGTGGAGTAAAACACCCTAAGGGTCAAACCACCCTCCCATGGACAGTTAAGGTAAAAATACCCAACTATATAGGCGTGCAACTAACACGGGGACTTCACTTAGTGAACCTCTCACATAGCACGTGCGATCGTGAGATATTAAAGAATACCCTTAATTTCAAGAGATATTGACCCAAACTCTTTTTGTTGAAACCCCCTCCCAATATTTAAAACCTCCTCCCCACCCCTTTTTATACCTCAATCCTTATAAACCACCCTGCGCACCCCCACCTTAAACCCCTCATCCCCCCAATACCTATAATACATTGGTTTGATTTTTTATAATTTTAAAACCCACAATATGAACTAACGTGATAGGATATTGGCCAACAAGTGAAGCCCCCGTGGCAACTAATGGGGCTAAGGCAAAATGGCCGCGTATAAACCCAACTGTAGCAAACATCAACCAAATGCTCAAACAGAATGGGGAAAGGAAAATACGAGCCTACCTGGCACTGCAGCGTGTATGGCGAAAGAAAAGGCAGTCAAGCTCTCACTATCGAGCCACGTGGCGGGTACTGGCAACGGGTTCCTTCACTAGCTTGAGAGAACGACAGCGTGATAATGACAGTTCACGACAGACGGAATGGGAACAGTCGAAAATCAAATAGATAAATAAAACACGACCCCCATTTATATATAACCATAAGCGGCAGAAGGGAAGTCAAATCGGATGGCGGAGGACTAACTGATCAAAGGTCAAAAGCATAACTCCTTCCACAACGTCGGGTGTCCAAATCGATAAGCCATCCACGGAAACAAATAATCACGTGTCGGAGCTTTAAACATCGGGGCGAAAACGGAACGGGAGCGGGAATGGCGGAAATATCAGAGACAAACCATTCTGCAACGGGCAAAGCTTTATTGAAGGTGAAAGACACTAATTGACTGGAGAGTTAATTCATTTCATAGCTGCAATGGTAGAGACACATAGGGTGTTACGCCTCGCCATACAATTCCTGAATCGGAAGGGAAACCACTAAGGGATCGGCAAGGTTAACGCTTTTGGTAGCCACAATGGTGGAGTTGTAAAGGGCGCGACATTCCGCAACGTCGGGGTTTAAAATGAATCAGTGACTGGAAAATATAAATCTTTCTGTAGTCACAACGACGAAAGCCCAAGACTTACGAGATCGGTGAAAATAACACAGTGGGAGTCGAAAGCCAAAACAGTAATCAAAAGAGTTAGCAGTTGGTTGTCCGCAACTGCGGAGGAAGTAGTAATAAAAGTTCCGATGCAAAACCAAAAAGAAGCCGATGTGAAGACCAACGTATCGGAAAGAAAATCGAATTCAAGACTCACTATTTCTCCATAACGACGGGAGAACCAACCAAATAAAATTCCGATTCAAGCATGCTGAAAACGCATTTAAAAGCAACGATAAAGTTTGATCAAACCGTGGATTGTTTCAAGCACTAGAGGAAAATCTAAAACAAATGATAGATCAATCCAAGCATTAGAAATCTTTCTAGAAAATCATTAGATCAAATCAAAGAAGAAAACCAAACTAATCCAAGCAAAGGAGGGTCCTGAAATTTTTTGGAATTTTGGGAAAAAGTTGCAGCTGCAACAATTTGTGACTACCTGGTGAACCCCAGATTTCTGACTTAACTTCTTCCCAGTGCAAGACCATCTAGATGAAAATTTTAAATCTTCCAGATGTTTCTATTCCTAGGCTGGCCAAATTATGCATTTAAATCATCAAGAAGCAGTTCATTGGGGAAAAGGTAACAGCATAAATATTTGCAAGTCTGAATAACTCTTTTGAGGCCAAAAAAATGAGATTCATTTTACCCTGGTCCTTAGGTATCTCTAGGCTTGGACACCATAGGATTGTAACATGTAGTAAACAACACTATCCTTTTGTTCCTCATTCCCATGCCAACTGCACTTTTGTGCCCTTTTGAACTTTAGTTCTTGTGAGTCCTCCATTTGCCTTTCTTTCTGAATTTTATTCAGGATCCTCTATCCATAGTGTCCTTTTGAACTTTAGTTCTTGTGAGTCCTCCATTTTCCTTTCTTTCTAAATTTTATTCAGGCTCCTCTATCCGTAGTGTCCTTTTGTGTGAGAGAAGAATTTACTTTTCATCTCACGGATGGAGAGGAACTTTTGGCAATTTGAGATTCATGCTTTTGATATTTTGCTTTGATGTGTATTATTTCTTTCAGGAGTTTTCACTCTTGATAGCCTTTTAGCTTTTTTGAAATCATGGCATGGGATCATTTATATATGATGTACTGTCTACTTTGCTTCCTTTCCATGGGTCCTCTGCTTTCACTCCCTTGGACATCTTAGTTGTGAAATGGATGGAACCTCGAAATAGTATCCCAGACCTGTTACTTCCGAGTTATTTACATGGGTTAAGTATAACTTCAATGAATACATGGCCAATCAGGAACACTGCTACTAGAAGACATTCTATGTTTCAACAGCACAGTCTTTTGCTTAAGATTTCAGTTAATTAAGAACCTTGATGTTTCCCTTGCAACCAAAAGTTTTCCTCTTTATTCAAAACCAAAAGAACTACTAACAAAGCAGTAAAAATAAAAATAAAACAACATCAAATCAAATAATCAAAAAAGAAAACAGCATCAAAGCAAACAACATTATTTATGTACAAAGCAAAAAGAAAGAAAAGAATTGCCCACTCCCGAAAATCTTTAATCCTAGGGAGTTAAGGGGAGGGCTGGATTATAGACATGAGATATCTAACCATGGTCTAGCTATGCTATTTTTTAAATTGAACACATGTCTACTATCCTACCGTCATCCTTTTCAGCCTGAGGAAGTTGAAGGATCTCAGGCTTAGTGTCAATTGTAGAAATGGCCTTTCTTGAGGTATGATGTCTTAGCTTAAGCTCAGTCAGATAATTTGCTAGGACAGAGTTACCAGGTTCACTACTTTCTCCCAGCTTAGTGACAGTGTCCTTCATGTAGGGTTCTCTCAAAATTTTAATCTGATTAGGGGTACCCTTAAGAGGCAACCATAAATGAGACCAGTCTGAAGCAAAATAACCTTTCAACCTAGCAGACCAATCTCAGTTGAGAATAATCCCATATCCACCCAGTATGTCAGCCACCATAATGCCAATAAATTGACATATCTGGTTATTTGCAGAAAAGTGAATGAGGACATTTTTCATCTCTCCCACTAATTTGACTCTTGTGCTATCTAATTGCATTACTTCCTAGGCTATGGATTCTGGCTGTCCATTAATCTTTTTGCAAACCTCCAGTGGCATAACATTCACCGCTGATCCAGAATCTACCAAGCAATTATGCACATTATGATTCAGCATTTCTAGGGTCAAAAGAAAAGGCGGGGTTTCAGCTTTTTCTTCCCAACCTGGTTCTATGTCTTCTTCTCCTGGTTGGTTTTGAGTGGGTATATGCTCTTTAAGCTCCTCAATTTCTTCATTGTTTCCTTGATCAACACCTTCCTGTTCTTCCACAAGTTTGACAGGCTCACTGATTGGCTCGGTTTCCTGGTTGACAGTGGTGACTTTAGGTGTTTTATCTTTAACATTCACAACCACCTGTCTCTTAACATTCTCCTGCAATTTTCTGATCTTTGAAATTGTTAAATCCATGTCCTTTGTTGCTGTAGGTGTGCATTTAGATTTAAGAGCACTCTCTCCAGTGTCAAAAAGAGAGACACCATCCCATGAAAATATGGTATCATTATCTTGTTTCTCTATGGTCTGGTTTTTCTCTTCTTCCTTACTACTATCTTTAGTTAATTTAGAGTCCAACAGCTTATTCATCACCAATGTCATCGAGTTTAACCATTGAGGACACTTCTTTTCGGAATGAGGTTGTTGGTGAAAAGTGCAGAAATTATCACCCCCTACTTCTGTTATGTTTATTGATGGTAAATTTGGTGGAGGTATTTTCCATTGGTTGCTATCCTCTCTTTTTTGGTAGTAGGGTTTGTAATTTTTCTGAGCTTCCCTCCCTTTCTCCAGATCTATTATTCTGTTGGATAGATTCTGCATCATTTTCAGCATTCCCTGATAATCATGTGATTGTTCAGCTTGAGGTTTAGACAACAATAAGGCTCTCCTCTCGATAGTATTTTCTCTCAGTTTCTCAGGATAGTCTTCTATACTTTCCTTTTCAGCCTCTACCCTTTCTGCTTCTTCATAAGTCTCTACCAATGTAGGCTTGGCTTTCATTTTGGCAAACATGGCTAGTTCAGGTCCTAGGGTAGAGGTGAAATATTCAATTAAGACCTTGTCAGAGGGTCTGTCAGTTTCAGAAAAGTTCTTTAGGTATGTTGAAAATCTTTGAGTGAAACTATGTACCTTCTCATTCTTCTCTTTTCTTAACAAACCAAGACCTTTCATTAGTGAGGCATGTGTCTTTTGGGCTGAGTATTTACTTCTGAAAGTCCTTTCGAAAGTGTTCCAATCAAGAATGGAGTTTGCAGGAAAACTAAAATACCAGGATGTTGCTGCTCCTTTAAGGGTGTGAGGGAACAATCTACAGACAACATCTTCGTACTCCCTAGCTTTTAACCCTTCTACTACTAAATAGAAACTTTGCAAGTGGTCATTTATAGCAGTCTTTGCATTGGGGTCAAACTTGGGCAACAACTTATCAAAGGCTTGAGGTAGGTTATGCAACGGAGGTGTTAGGTTCAAAGGTGATCTAGCTCTCCAAGCCGGTAGTGGATTCACATTTACACCAGCCATGAGAAAGCTGAATGAAACAGACTTTGAGCAAAGAGCAATGTAAGGTGAAAATGGGATTTCTTACTTCAAAGGTAGAACCAAACTTGTAAGAGCTTGGGTTAGGTCGAAAGCTTCAAAACATCTGCTGGTAAGGTAATCTTGGGAAAATAAGTTTCCATGGCCAGCCATGCACTGGCGGCCCTCCTTCTAGTGCCAGAACTGTTGAGGCCTGGAAATTCGTAGGCAACAACAGCAAGGGATTCTCCCCAGTCAATGTTCCCAACTAGCCCGTGACTGTTTGGTATAGGGAATCCGTCCGGTTTGCGGTCCGGCTACCATAGGTCAAAGTAACAAAAACAAAGGTTTTACCGGTTGCGGCCCGGTCCACCGTGTATTTTTTGTATTTTTTATCTAAGTATGATATGCATATGCCTGATTAACCATGCAGGGTGATACAGATGCAAGGAGCAGTCACAACGTGATGTGCGGGTTCTTACCTCTCATCTTAGCACTCACAAGCATCTCAATCACATATGCAGTAATGAAATAAAACTAACTATCTATCTATCTATCCCCGGGGAGCAAACTGTAACTTTATTATGAGTAATGTGTATCGTGCATGCATTATAAAGAGAAATTACAGGTAGTTGATGTTTCTTTCTACAACACATGAACGATTAAAGATATTTCAACAATGAGATAACCAATTGTTTTATGAACAGCATACATTACTCACAGTGGTAATTCCACAAAATAAACCAGAAATCAATTAAACAAGAACATAGGTTCTAAGAGTTAGAACGATCTCACGGTTAATGGACAAAAGCGAGAAAAACAAAATAGTTCATCTTTCAGCCATCCACAACATAACATTTGAAAGTGCCACCAATCTTTCTCCAATAGGAAAACAATTACTCTTTATTGCAAAAAAAACTAGTTCTTCTTACAATATCACTTTTCATGTCTAACTTGGAAAAAGCCCCTCTTCCCTCTAAGCCTCCTACATTTATACAAAAAGGGCGAGACTGTTGGGCTGCCCAAAGTAACCTTTGGGCTTCCCAACTCTTCACCTCCAATGTTTCACTTTTCTCAAATGTTTTTTACAAAATCGTTACAAATTACAAAAGTGACCAATCCTTTATGAGGAGGGTCCCACTTGGGTGTCCAGAAACTTGTTCCACGCCACAGCTTCAGAGGCGATGCCTTCAAAGGCACAAGGTTCCAGAAACTGAATGTTGATCTCAAACTTCGCAGCTTGGTTCTTTATAGCCTCAAAACTTGCTATGCTCAACCGAAGCTGATCCTCCAAAAGCTGCACACTAATGGCTGAATGATCTACTTCACTCCTCAAGATCTGATCATCCAGGGATTTGATATGATGTAATTTCGCTTCCTCCTCCTAATATTTCTTCTGCAACATCTCCACAAATGAGTTGTGGTCCGGAAAAACCTCAAGCCTCCGTTTGGCCTCTATTTGGCACCGGTTGTAGGTAATAAGGAGCCTTATAAAAAATCTATGCATGCTCCTTTCCTCTTTTTCATGGCTTTCTTGAAATCCTCTACGGTATTTATAGCAAATTATATTAAGTCATAATCCCGCTTGAGGGCCTGTTGATCCTTTGATGGCAGTTCTGCTGGAGTTTCTTCATTGCTTTCTAGCCTTGCCATTCTTGCAGTCAGGACTTCAAGGACGTCTTGATATCTATCAACAAAATAAGAGGAGGTCTCTAGGATTTCCTCCAATCGACCATCTACCTGCATCACTTTGCACCTTTCCTCTTCTATGGCAGTCTGTAGTTGCAGCATCTTGGACTTTTGGGCCAGCACATGCTCCTTGAAGGGTTGTAGATTGAACTGCTTCTCTTTTGCTTCTTCTAGAGCAGTTGTTAGAGAAGTGACCTGCTCTTGAATCTTCTTTTCCTATTCTTGGGCGTGCATCTCACTGGCCTCCAAGATGATCTTTTTCCACTCTAAGTCTTCTACTTTTCCCAGAAGCTGTTCCTTTTCCATCTTTAGCTCTTGATATTCTTTCTGTACTTTCTCTAGTCATCCTTTTGCAGTTTCACTAGCTTGTTTCTCTGCTTGAAGGAGCTACAGTTCATCCTTTGAAGATCTCATTTTTTTTTTCATGTCTTCATATTTCCTTTTTAGCCTATTGCTTTTCTCTCTCTCTTTCCTCAATGTGTCTTTCAGCTGAGCAGAGGACTTCTTGGATTGCTCCAAGTCTGTCATAATATTGTCCACATTATCCTCCGAAGATTGGATTAATGAAGCTCCTGGTCTGATGGTGAATCATGGATCTTGTTCTGTACCAAATACAACGGGTGTATCCATTATCATTTTCCCGGGCAGACCTCCCATTTCAATCTTCCTTTCCGTTCTCTTCACTATCCTCTTTGTAGCCCTGTCATAGAACACAGTGTTAAAATCAGGAATATCTTCCCCTTTCTTTTGTACAAAGGGGACCAAATTCATGGTGGGGACAACATATTGTCTAGATGTGCTGGAAGTAGGTACTTTTGGGTCTTGCACCTCAGGGTTTTCAATGTCCTGGGCCTGACCACCAGCTGTGTTAGAGACTGATTGTTCAGTCTCTGTCTGATTCAGCTTTAACCTCTCTGCTTCCTGTCTCTTAAGCTCCTCATCAAGCTTTCTTTTCTCTTCTTCAGCTTCATTTCTTGCATCTTCTTTTTCCTTTTGGGCTGCTTCTTGGGCAGCTCTTCTTTTTTCTTCTTCTTCCCCCTGTAACCACCCTGCAGCTTCTTGTGCCAGCCTTTGGGCTTCCTCATTTCTTCTTTTGGCTTCTTCCTCAGCTTTTTCTTGTTCATCTCCCTTCCCACCTTTGGTGGTGATCTTCTTCTTAAAGCTTCTCCTCAACGCTGTTATGTTTAATGCACTTCGGAAGACAGATTCTTCCCTATCCCAATGGTGGGTGTATTCAAAATGTGCGTTGTTTTATTTACAATGCTCAGCTACTTTATTTCGGGAGTCATTTCTATGGAAAGGCATCTCGCCAAAATGAAACCTTTCCAACTCTTCTACAAATTCATTAGCTTTCTTCACTCTGGTGAACCTGTAAATTCCTAACTTGAAGGGCAGAGGAGGATAGGTAGCCTTATTATGCTCAAACAAGAAGCTCCCTATGCCATCCAAGAAGACTTGCTTAACAGGCTCCTTGTGAATGATGTAATCAGTGGCATATTTGGGCAGCAGGGAAGGAGCTCTTGACCCTCCAAACATCCTGAAGTAAAGGCCATCCTCAGTCAGATAGTAGTCTGCATATTCTTCCATTACTTGCAGTGCCTCCTCTGACATGCAATCACACTCTTTCAAGAAAATGAGCGTATATAGTGGCATGATGAAGTGTTCACAGACTTCTCGATAATGGTTGTGATACTTATGTACCCATAGTGGTTTATATGTAGAATAGACAGGGATTCTTTCCCTATCCTAGGTGCACCTGAGTTCGGGGAAAGGCTGATTACACAATATACAATCGACAAGTATGGAGCTCATATAGAATTCAGACCTTTTTTGGGATACTCCACCCAAGGCTGAGGCCAAGTAGGTAGAGAGACTATTTGATACAATGCTGGCCCAGTTGAAAATTGTCCCCTAGGTTGCAACATAAAAAATGATGGGAATCCATTCCAATGTGAAGAACCTGCCATGGGCTCTCCCAAAAATCCTGTTGAGCATTAAAGCTATGAACCTATATGGGGTTCTTAAGTTGGCTATATCATAATCACCCGTTGGCCTGGTTCTGAAATTTTTTCCATGCAACAACATTCTCTTCAGGGTCTCCACAAGGTCCATTCTAATGTTATTCAACCAATCGTCCGACAGAAATACTTGCGCTTCAGGCAGGTGGTAAGCCAGGGCTACATATCCTGGGTTATAAGCAGCATAGCCCTGTTTGTTGACATTCTCCACAATCATCGTGGTTACATCTGCCCGGGGCAGAATCCAACCAATTACTTCAGAGCAGGGGAATATCTCTGGTCTTGTAGCGATCTTCATCAGCGAAGATCTCTCAATGTTAGCATATATGATTTCTTCCTCCAAGCCCATATCGAGCACTTCCCTGTGGGTGATTAACCTATATATTTCCCCCCATTGGTATTCAAGTTCGACACGAGATATACACTTGGTGTCCTCATATATGTACTCAGTCTTGGTGACAACTTCCACTTCTGGTTCTTCCTCGACCACAGGGGTCTTCTTCTTCTGCCTCTTTGACATTGTGAACTCTTCCTGCCATAAAATTGTAACATTAAGTCATTTTTGGCTGAGTGACAAACTTAGAGACAACAATGTGCAATGTGTCATTTCTTCTATATTTAACATGATGAAATTAGCTAACTAAGACAAATACGTGCAAAGCTAACATTGTTGTATGATACCAAAATAATTCTATCAACAAAAATCGAGGCAGAAAATAAATCTACATTATCATGAAACAAACTTTGGCTCTCTGCAGGCGCCATGGTCGTCGTGTTGTGCGGGAAGGACAAGAGGAAAACTATGAAAGATTTTTCAATGGCGCGTCTTTAGGAAACAAACTACTGTCTGTGCAACTGTGGTTAACAAAACTGTATGCGGTGAAAAATCCCTCCATCGGCTCGGGTTCAAAACCTATTGTGAATCGGACTGCGCGAACAACGTGTCAAAGAATGACTAGGGTTTAAATGATGCAGGTAAAAAAATGGGACAAACAGTCCAAAACCCATAGGGAAAGGCCATGAAAAACCTATTCCTACCCATGACATCACACAGGGCAGATTGGTGCAGACAACGTAGCGGTCGTCTGCACCAAACCCCGTCATTCTCTATGCGCAGGTTGCATAACAAATGGCGGTGGAGTAAAACACCCTAAGGGTCAAACCGCCCTCCCACAGACAGTTAAGGTAAAAATCCCCAACTATATAGGTGCGCAACTAACGGGGCCAAGGAAAAATGGCCGCGTATAAACCAAACTGTAGCAAACATGAACCAAATGCTCAAACGGAACGGGGAAAGGAAAATACGAGCCTACCTGGCACTGCAGCGTGTATGGTGGAAGAAAAGGCGGTCAAGCTCCCACTGTCGAGCCACTTGGACGTGGGTACCAGCAATGGGGTCCTTTGCTATCTCGAGAGAATGACAACGCGATAATGACATTTCACGACAGATGGAATGGCAACAGTCGAAAATCGAATAAAATAATAAAACACGACCCCCATATATATATAACCATAAGCAGCGGGAGGGAAGTCAAATCAGATGGCGGAGGACTAACTAATCGGAGGTCGAAAGCATAACTCCTTCCGCAACGTCGGGTGTCCAAATCGCTAAGCCATCCATAGAAACAAATAATCATGCGTCGGAGCTTTAAACATCGGGGTGAAAACGGAACGGGAGCCGCAATGGAGGAAATATCAAAGACAAACCATTCCAAAATGGGCAAAGCTTTATTGGAGGAGAAAGCCACTAACTGACCGGAAAGGTAATGCATTTCACAGCCACAATGGTAGAGACACAAAGGGCGTTATGCCCCTCCATACAATGCCTGAATCGGAAGGGAAACCACTAAGTGATTGGCAAGGTTAACGCTTTCGGTAGCTGCAACGACGGAGTTGTAAAGGGCGTGACCTTCCGCAACGTCAGGGTTTAAAATGACTCGACGACCAGAAAATATAAATCTTTCCATAGCCGCAACAGCGGAATCCCAATACTTACGGGATCAGTGAAAATAACACAGCGGGATTCGAAAGCCAAAATAGTAATCGGAAGAGTTAGCAGTTGGCCGTCCGGAACTGCGGAGGAAGTAGTAATAAAAGTTCCGATCCAAAACCAAAAATCAGCCGATGTGAAGACCAACGTATTGGAAAGAAAATTGAATTCAATACTCACTATTTCTCCGCAACAGCGGAAGAACCAACCAAATAAACTTCCGATTCAAGCATGCTGAAAACACATTTAAAAGCAACGATAAAGTTTGATCAAACCGTGGATTGTTTCAAGCACTAGAGGAAAATCTAAAACAAATGGTAGATCAATCCAAGCATTAGAAATCTTTCTAGAAAATCATTAGATCAAATCAAAGAAGAAAACCAAACTAATCCAAGCAAACGAGGGTCCTGAAATTTTTTGGAATTTTGGGAAAAAGTTGCAGCTGCAACACACCCTACACTCTTGTCTATGGGAAAGAAGCTGTCCTCCCTCCTAATATTCTGGTTCCATCTTCCAGACTAGCCCAAGACTCTAGGGGTACTTATAATGAGATTCTGCAAATCTGAATTTATAATCTGTTGAAGTCAGAAGAGTATAGGTCCAAATCCCATGAAAGGTTTAAGCATCAACAAGAAATGGTAAAGAGATGGTTTGACAAACACAAAGTTGGGAACAAGGAATTCCAGGTAGGTGATTTGGTTCTTAAGTGGGATCACCCGCATGATGAGAAGGGAAAGCACACTAAGTTTTAGCAACCATGGATAGGCCCTTTTCAGATTATAGCAAAGATAGTCCCCTCAACTTACAAACTGCAAGACTTACAGGGGTGGGAGGAGAACTTACCAGTAAATGGATTAGTTCTCAAGTCTTATTCTTCTTAATGATTTTGATTTTGTTTTCTTGTACATAAATAAATGGTTTGATTTACTTTAGAATTATTTCTAGTTGTTTTTCTTTTACTTGCTCAGAATTTGATTGCTTGTAAATTTTGGTTTGTTATGTTTCAATAAATCAACATTACTTTTGGTTTTTGGAGTTCATCAGAGTTCTGGATAAACTGAAATCTTTGATCAAACACTGCCTACTATTTACTCATACAAATGCTTAAATATTCTTCAAGACTAGCATATTTTCTGAATGGATTATGAACACATTTGAAGTCTTGCTTAATCCCTATAAAATAACTAAGGATAGAAAATTTTAGAGTACTATTTTGACGCTCCATTCATCTCACACTAAAATTTGTCCTAGGGGGTAACAACAAAAGACCCATGGAAAGGAAGCAAGGTAAATAGTGTATTATATTTAAATGATCCCGTGCCACAAATTGAAAGTCAAAAGGCTAGCAAGAGTCAAAATCTCCTAAAAGGAAAATACGTATCAAAAAAATATGCTAAACCACATCAGTATGAGTGAGATTGCCAAAGTTCTTCTCTGTCCATGAGTTAAAATTAAAATATCTCTCACACAAAATGAGACTATGGATAGAGGAGAATGAATTAAAATTCAAAAAGAAACCAATCAGGGAAAACTCAAAAGGAAAAAAGTCCAGAAGCACCAAAAAGTGCAAATTGGCAGAATGAGGAACAAACAGATATATCTGTTTACCATATGTTACGATCCTATGGTGTCTAAGTTGGAAGCTACCCAAAGGCAGAGGTAAAATAAAACTCATATCCTCAATCTCAAAAGAGTTATCCAGACTTTGAAATCCTAGTACCCCTTATTAAACTTCGACTATCATCAATGATTAAAGTTCATAAATCTTGTATTCTAGGAATCTAGATATCTTGTATAAATATAATAAAATGATATCACCGAAATAGTCTACTGTCTCAAAGGATAATTTGTTCAGAGATCTATGTCTACCAGGTAGTCACCAATTGTTGTAGTTGCAACTATTTCCTTGAAAAATTTTATTTTTAGGGTCCCCCCTTTTTTGTTTTAGTATCTAGACGGCCTAAGAATATTTTATTTCTACCAAGGTTTGCCCAAGGCTGCTTGTTTTCTTTAAAAAACTAGGTCTTGTTGTTTGCCCATATAAGATGCTTAGTTGACTAGCCTTCCAATATAGTGGATGCGTAGTGCACTAGCTTTCCGATGTGTTTATCAAAAGCTTCCCGAATTCTGATCCATTGTATTAGGACTCATTTCATCTAGGGTCTTGGAGACAATGTGCCGATGTTCTGGAAGTTTAGTTTAAAGCAAATCCGATGAATCAGGTCTTTGTTCGACTATCTTTTTCTGATGTCTAGTTAAGTTGGAAATATCGTCGTCGTTTGTGTTTTTTGGAATGAACCAAAATATTTAGTGTTTCTGCCATCCAACATTGCGGAGTTTTAGTGAGGAGTATATCTAGAGCTTCACTATGCTCCTTCTGATACCAAATCGGCTAGTGTTTCCACCTTCCGATGTGACTTCCCCATCCAATGCGCCGAGTAGTTAGAGTTGTTCCCATCCGAAATTGTGGGTTCTTTCAAAGTTATATGTCCGGTGATGGTTAATTTTTGTTCCTGCTACATTTAGTTTTCAATCCCAGTCAAGTTATAAATCTATAGAACCAATATGAATTGTCACTTTTTACCATGGGAGCTATTCAGTCGATTGCACACAACTGTCAATCTCCTATACATTTCCTTCTCCCACGGAAGTCATCGCTTGTCCAGGTTGCTCACCACATTAGTTCCAGGTAGGATTCATTCATGTTTTAATATTCCCAGAGTATTTTTGTTGTGTTTTGAATGCATGGATTTGATAGGATTAGGTTTTCAGCATGAGGGTTAGGTGTTATGTAATTTTTTTTGTTTTCTTGCGGTGGGTTTTATTTGACTGAGGGTTTAACCTGTTTTGTTTGAGAGAGGTTTCATTTTGGCTGGTTAGGTTTTTCCACCCAGCCTCTATGTAGCCATGAGTGCACCATTGATAATTGTGTGGAAGGTTAGGGAACGGTGCAGACTAGCGTTTCGTTGTTTGCACCTCCCTGTTCATTATGGCATCGGTTTAAAGCCTAATCTGCATGACCATATTTTTCCATTGGATGTAAGAGGGCCGCGTGACTGGTAGGGGTTTTAGGATTTTTTTTTCAACAGACAGCAGTGTGAGTTTTTTTTTTCCTTAGTTGAGATTTACCTATAGAATTATTGGTAGGCTGAGAGAGGTTAGGGTTTTGAGCTAGAAGAGGTTTAGCTAGTTTGGCGACAGAGGGATTTTCATAGGTTTCCTTTTTTTTAAGTATCTCATTCAGAAGAAATTTGGGTATAAATAATATTTTCCGTATGCATATCGATGGAATGGTAATATTTAGTTGTTTTATTGTTTTCTCAGTACACATCTTGATAGAGATAAATAGACTGAAATCATGTTGTATAATTGTCACAAGATAATTATTAACACAACAATATGCCGCGAAAGTAGAAGAAGAAGGCCCAAGTAGCCAAAGAGGAACTGGAAGTGGAGGTGATAACCAAAGTGGAATTTATTTATGAAGATACTAAAGCTATTACTAGAGTGGAGCCAGAGTATAAATGGGGAGAGGTATATAGGATGATTTCAAGCCAGAGTGTTCTATGTAGCAAGGATTTCTCCTTGCTACAGGGGAAAGAATGGCTCCCTTCTATCTATAGGAAAAAAGGGTAGGTTCCTGCTTGGAAAAGACTGAAAAGCCAAACATAATGTAAGGAACAGAAATAAAAGCAAAGATGGAAGAGAAATATGGAGAACCCCTCTGCAAACAAAGGTTAGGGTTCCGCTTCCAATGACCTGCAAACAATGATTAAGCTATTGTAAACTGAAATACCTGCAAAACAAGTTAGGAAATAAACCTAGAAATGAAATCATGGGTTAGAAAACAAAGAAACTACTAAGCAAATAAACAAAATAAGAAAACACAATTATACCTTCCCTTTGGGTGGAAATGGGGCNAGCACCTCTCTTGGATGGGGGAGCTATGGCTCAATGAAGATGGAGGAGAGGGAGTGTGGGTGGCTTGAGAGACAAAGGGTCTCAAGGCATCCATGGGCAACATAACAGTATGCAAGGGAGAAGTGTTTTGAGAGTGACCCCCAACCCTCTCTTTATAACTTTTTTGGGGTTTTAGGGTTTTAAGCCCTTGGTCCAGGCTTTAGCCCCTTTTTTGGGATTTTAGCCCCTTTCGACCTAATTTTAGCTCCTTTTATGGTTTTATCCCCTTTTGGGGGGCTTCAGCTCCTAGGAGAGTATTTTAGGCTCCTTTTTGGGGTTTTTAAGCCCTTTTCTTCATCCTTAAGCATTTTTAAGGGTCTGGGGGTCTAATGGAGGGTCGTGAAGTGTTGTCCTTGGGTGGTGTAGGTCATGGAGAGCTTAGTGAGGGATTTTTTGGGTTAACAGATTTCCCCCTGATGTGTGAGGGTAGGAGCTCATCGTATGGCCAACATACATCATAAGATTTGCTGTGGTGAGGTGGTGCTTCCGGGGCTGGGGCATGGTGGCTTTTGGTTTTTGTATTAATATGGTTCCCATAAATGGGTCAGATACAAATAATATGTGACATGTATTTGGACGAGGCAGGCATCCCCATGCTCGTGAAAATGTCAAAAGAATAATTTGATCTATGCTCTAAAATATAAGAGCCAATCATATACAATTGATGATACAATAATGGTTACCTCAATGTGAGGCTGAATACAATACTGATCTGGTACATTGGACCCATGGCATTCTCATGGAATGCTATATTTTCATGACTGATGGTCTACTAGATCTGGAATGGTACATAGCTATGTGGACTCACTGATTGAGAGTTAGAGTCTCTGGGGTACAAGTATGATGCATCAATCATAAAGGTATATCAAAGAATTGCTGGGGCTTTTGAACACTGTCTCCAATGCAACCCAAAAATCACAAGGGACATAACCTGTTTAGGTCCCTCCAATAGACTCATCCATGTGCTAGAGTAAGGTGACATCCGGGGTCTTCGACCAAGTACTACGAAGACCAAACCCTGTACGAATCTCAATAGTGCAATGATGTAGTTGGAGTCGAGCACGTGAGAAACAACCATCCTGAGAGGCACTAAGAACTCCTCTCAAGTGGTCCAAGGAACTCATCAATGAGGTTAATGAAACCAGAATATAGGGACCTCTGGGTCTGTCCTATGGAATATATGTGCTATCATCAATAGAGGGAGACCTGCCCCTAGTCAAGGCAATGATGTTTCCTTGACCAGGAGCATGAGGGAAATAACCAAAAGGTGTGAAACAATCTGCAGACTAATCCACTGAATAGGGGGGGGAAGGGGGAGGGAAAGAATTGAATAGGGGAAAGGGGAGTGTGGTAGACTCAAACTTCCTTTGTTCAGAGTATGATGGCAAGGCAGACCAAGAAGCAAATTAAACTTGACTCATGGGAATGGGATCATAGCTGTAAAACCGAGAATGTCACTGCAAATGGGAAATACTTGGAGGAGGTAGACGCTTTTGATATTGATGGGATCCAAGCATGGGGGATTCACTTGTTGACCAATATCCTAGCATGTTAGTTCATATTGTGGGTTTTAAATTTCTTAAAAATCAGGCCAATATATTGCAGGTATTGGGGGGGATGAGGGGTTTAGGGTGAGGGGTTAGGGGAGTTTATAAGTATTAGGGTATGAAAAGGGGTGGTGGGGAGGTTTGAGGTATTGGGAGGGGGTTTCAACAAAAGGATTTTGGACCAATATCTACTGAAATTAAGGGTATTCCTTAATATTCCATGATTGCACGTGCTATGTGAGAGGTTCACTAAGTGAAGCCTCGTCGATCCAAGGAAGACACATTGCAGAGTACTCTGAACAAAGGAGACTCAAAGGGGGAATGCTGCCAAACTGTTTTCTATGGGGTGGTGTCTAGGGACACCATTATGGTATGATCTTATGGATTTTTGGCGAGCCTGAGAAGGTAAATGCTCAATGGTGCTTTCAATTTTAGAGAGTCTGAAAGCATGAAGAAGACTCCAATGGGGGCACTTTTTCTTTGGTAGTCTCCTGTGCCCGAAAAAGGATAAAAGTATACATAGAAAAGCTTTCCCATCCTGTAGGGGATGAGAGACTTCTTTACCATTGGTAGTCCAATCAGGCCGAAAAAGGTTAAACCTATACTGACTAGACGATCATTCAGATAATTTTACGAGAATGAACGAAACCAAGTTTGCTCGGTAATATTTTTTTGATGAGAAGGTTGGAAAAGAGCTTAATGACAACCCGTGGTGATATTTTTTGTAAAGTGCAGCCCCTTTTCCCAAGAAAGCATAAAAGTATGCAGAGGGGAACAGTTTTGGCTTAAGTGTGCCAAGGAGGTCCTTTTCATTTAATGGTCTACATGGTCCACAAAAGGAGGTAAACAAGACGATGTAAACGCCCTTTCCTATACTTTAGCGAGCAAGAAAGGAAGCAGTTGCACTCGGCTATATTTTCATTGTTTTTAGGAGTCAGGAAAGATCTTAAACAAAACTCTAGTGTGGTCAACCGATTGCGGTGGCATAGGCGGTGCCCAATGTCGGGATAGTGGACAGTGGTCCAAAGGTCATCCACGCAGTATGGACAAAGTAGAAGGCTCTCAAACATACCAATGCATGCGCGGGATAGATCACGGCAAAGGCTCATGAGTTGGTGCAGCAGAGGCATGCAAACCGAGGTGGCTCTCGGACAAAGGTCAGGAGAGCTGTGTGTGTGAGTTGCAGTGAATGGACTTGACTACTTGTGATGTGAGTGCATGTCTAGGGGTAGTTCTATGCCAAATACATGAAATAAAAATAAATTGTTTTGTGGACAATGGTCCACAGATCCGCATAAGGTGCGGTGAATGGACAAGACAAATCTATGTTAAAATACAAAATAAAAGTAAAAGTGGGATTCCTTAACAGGTGGTGGCCCAAAAAATCGCATGAGTAGCGGTAGGGGAGTGTGATACAAGCACAGATCCGTAGACACTTGCATCGTCATGTCATGGCTCGTAAATCGAGGTGACTTGTGGGAAATGGTCATGAAATTAATTTTTTAAACATGAGACGATGGTCTCATCAGGAGATGGAAATTTGAGACCATAGGTGTGAGAGTTGTCTCGAACCAGTTCCGGGTGACTTTGGATTAGGAGCTGATGGTTCTGGCCTTGACTTGTGCTAAAAAAAACGTTGAAAAATAAGAAAGGGAAAAAACTACGCTATAAGGGACTCATAGTGGTTATATCAGGCATAGAATCTCTTGAGGTGGATCTTGTTGCACGGCTTCTTCAAGATCCGGCCGTCTGAGTCAGCGAAGAGGTATGCCCCCTTACCGAGACGAAGGTCATTGGCAAGGCAGGATGACGAAATCTGGTCTCTTATGGGGAGAACCAATTCCACACTATGGTTTAAAGGGAATGGGGTAAAATCGAAGGCAGTTTTACATATATCTCCATCATTGCGTAAGTGGTTCTAGGATAGATTAGGTGGATCTTCCACAACCAACGAGGCGAAAGGGAAACTGGTGCTAGATATCATGAAAATGGTATTGGTTGTGGCTTTGGTTGCCTTGCCCTAGTCTCTATTGGAGGAAGAGGGGCAGGCCTGGAGACGGGAGGAGTCTTTAATGGACCTAGAGGTAGGTGCAAAATCATCTCAATTGGATGGACATGAGTCAACACATCTTGGGGCCTCAGAGGTATGGTAGGTGGTTCAAGGTACCACATAGGATCTCCCAGTGTGAAATCCTGTAGATTGCAGATTGCCAAGACAGACTTACTCATGATCCTGGATGGTAGGAAAAGGAAAAGGAAAAGGAAAAGGAAAAGGATCGTGTTGAGTGGGAATGAACACCACTGTTTCCCTAGTAACTAAGGTTGAGGTTACAACTAAGGCTGCAGCTATGGTTGGGGAAACAACGGAAGAGACAGGTCTGATGGACCGTTGGTGATGGTGGAGATAAGAGGGTCTAAAGAACTGGACATCATGTAAATGGACATGATGTCCAAAGAAGGAGGTGGGGGGTGAAATTCTTTAATCAAGGTGATTTCAGACTCAAGGGAATGTTGACGGAGGTCAGCTAGAGCCATTTGAAATTCGGGCAGGTCCTGGAAATGGTGAGAGTAATTTCCATACAAACCGCAAAGGGCGCAAGCATGGTTTGTTCTCAACGCCTTGTTCCCGACTATTGGTGTGGTTGGGAGTTCAACCACGGGGATGTTTTCATTTGTATCCATGGCATCCAAATGCGTACGAATCATGGGGATTTCAGGGAAATTCTAAGTTGGGTGGCCCTGTTGCTCACAGACAATGCAAGGTGGTACTTGTCATGGCTCTACGGTAGCTTTTGCGTTCTTGCCCCTAGCCCTTTTTGGGTGGGGCGGTGCAGGTGTGGGTGCAGCGGTTGGCTTTTGCGGATCAGGTGTAGGGTGAGACTCGACCGCGATGGGTTGCAATGGGGTTAAAACAACCTGGGGCATTTCTAGTTGAGTCGGTGGATCAAGATACCACACCAAAATTCCCAATGTAAAGTTGAGTAAGCTTAAGGTGTCCATTATTGGTTTTCTCATGACACCAGATGGGGGAAAGAGGAAGGGAATTGTATGGACTGGAGATGAGCCTAGATAAATCCCTACTAGTTGCATGTGGGGATGCAGTTGTGGTTGCAGTTGCGTGAAACACTGTTGTTGTGGGTGATGTTGTGGCTGGGAATGATGTTGTGGTTGGGGTTGGGGTTGTAGATGTGGTTGTTGTTTGGGTGCAGCAGTGCTGGATGAGACCATGCACAAGTCCATAGTCTCATTTTGTGTTGGTGGTGGTGAGACTAATGGGAAAGGAGCTATCATGGTGGTATAGGCAAACAACCCAGGTCCCACATTCAACAATGGGGAGGCTTGTGTGTTTTCAACCATGGTGTTGATTGCAGGGATGATATTGGCGTGTGTAGTCATCCCTTGTGGCTCAATAGTGGTGATGGTTGGGATAATGTTGGCAGGTGCCGTTAACCCTTGCAGATCGTGATAAGTGAGTTGATCAATCGTCACAATCTTCCATTCATGGGGGAACATCATGAGACGGAAGACAATTGACATGATAGCTCGCATGGTGTACATATAACTTCTCCCAAGGAGAAGGTTATAGTCCAGTTGAGCGTTGACTTCTATGTCGATCAGCACTATCTTCCTGGCTAATGTGATGGGGACATGGGGGAGGATTCCTTGGGATTTAGTGGGATGTCCATCTTATGCCTACAGAGTTGTGGAGAATGGTTGAAGAATTGGTGATCTGAGTTTCTGCCAAACTAGGGTGGACATAATGCACATGGATTCCCCCTCATCCACTATGCACCGGTGCACAACCAAGTTCCGGATAGACACTAGAATTTGGAAGGCGATGGTGGATGGCATGCATGGTTCTCCATTCTCCATGTCGAATATGATCAACTTGGATTTGGAGGGGTCTACTGCCCCAAGGGGGGATAATAAGTATTTCCGCTGTGTTGGGGAAATTTTAATTACCTCAAGAGTGGACATGGCAATTGGTGTTTGGGCCAAATCATCCACAATTCTATAGCTGACTGTAGCTCTAGCCGTGGTGTTATTGGCAATTCGGTGTATGGGGGGGCGAGGGAAAGGGGGTAATTGAAGAGGTGTGTTGACTAACTTGGATGTAGATTCTGCTGATGTGTCAGTGGGTTCAGTGGTGGTACCATACTGATTCCATCTAGTTTGTAAATTAACCTCTTCAGTCATTATGGATAGCAGGTGGTGAACACCTATTTTGGCCATGGGAAGTGCCCCCAGAGTGTTGGGATTGGGTTGGAGAGGAGGTGCGATTGCCACCAACCCTTGGACTAGTAGTGGGTTTTCAAGCACCATAAGAGGGGGTCGTTGTGGTGCTGGGTTGGATTGGGCTTGATTTGCAGTGTTGGAGGCCTATTGAACCTTGTTCTGAATGGCCTTCTTAGCTCGACCCATGAGGGGACACTCGAATGTGTAGTGCCCATAAACATCACAGAGTGTGCACAGTTGGTTTTTGCTCAATGAGGCATTGCGTCTTGGTGTGTTTGGTCATGGGGGGTTTTGGGTTGGTTGGTTTTCCGTGGCATTATTGGGAGGATTTGGTTGTTGACCACCTCCCTGCAGTTGGTTGTTGCCTTGGTTCCGGGGTCGATTATTTCTAGCTTGTCCTTGTTGGTTGTTGGGGGCAGGCTGGTTCGGACGATTTTGTTGTGTGAACACTTGTCCCAATGGAGCGGGTGGAGTGGGGGAGGGAGCTTGAAATGGTTGCACTGGTGGTGCATAGTAGATTTGTGGGGGTGGTGGTGCCACAAATGTGGGAATTTGCCCCACATACTGCTATATTGGCTAAGCCATGGCCTGAGCCTATTATGGTGGCGCAGGCTGTGCATAGGAAGTTGTTGCTCCAGACTGGGACATCATTCTAGTGTAGTCTGGAGCTTGGTTTTGTTAAGCAACATTAACAGTGTTTCTTGGTTATGATGGAACTGCAGGTGGTGTCGGTCACTACTATGGCTATTGGGAGACTAATCCTATGATGCCATCTGTAGCATGGGATGCCCTCGGTGCGTCATGGTAAGAGGTGCTTGTGTGGGGAGCGTCTGGGATGATGGTGTACAGGTATCCAGACTGAGCATAGATGAGGTCAAACTATTGATCTTTCAGTATGGCCTCTTCTTCGGATTGAGGACATTCGGATGCGATGTCCTTTGCTATGGGTGGGAGCATTTTAGCAAGGTCTTAAGGAACCAATCCAAGAAGATCCTTTCATCAAATTGTATTTTACATAGGCTATGTCGTTGCCGCCACTCATGGATATGGTCAGTTATATGAGTGGCAGTGTTTTGACGACAGGATAACATGATCTCCACCCCCTTGTCATATTTGATAGGGAGTTGGAAATACTATAGGAACATGAAGGCTAGGGAGTTGAAATCAGGGTACTTGGGTTGTGGTAGCTCAATGTACCATTTGGCCTTAGCACCTGTGAGGGTATGTTGGAATAGCCTCAGTCTGATGGAATCCTCTACGATGTTGTTTGATGAGCACCATAGATGGAATGTCATTATGTGGTTTTGGGGGCATTCCCCTGCTTTTCCTTAAAACTTGGGAATGTTTGATGGAATCTTGGTTGGCATGGGTGGCCAGAAAGCTTGTTGGTGTATGGGTTCATTTGTAAACTGAGCCAAATCAGGTAGGTTAAGACGAGCCATGAAAGGTAGACTGGACCCCAGGTTGATGTGGGATGAGGCTGCGATGGTGGTAGGGTTTGCAGGTGCATAATGCATCTACACAGCTGAGGGTACTTGCGGTGGCACCATTGCAGATGGTCCAATGCCCCCAAGTGTTGTGGGAGGGACTATATGAGTGGTGGGGACATTGCCCCCATGTTTGATAGTAGGGGCAATGTAAGCGGATGGTCCACTACCCCCCTATGTGGCAGGAGGGGCAGTGTGTGTGGAAAGGCCACTGCCCCCATGTGCTACAAGTGGGCTAGCTTGGCTAGCCACTATAGGTGGTGGCAACTGACTAATGATAGTCTGTATGACTGTGCTTGGGCCACTTGCCAGGTTGTGGGTGACAGGTTGTGGTGTGGACATGGGTCCACTTGCTAAGGTTATGCAAAAAAATGGATCTGGGTTTTCACTAGCCATGGGGCTTGATGGTGCAGTATGCAGATCTGGCTCATACTGATATGGGTCTGAATCTGAATCAGAGGTTGTGTGTCCTTCTGATGGTGTGGGAGATCGCTAATAACGGTTTGACCGGTGTCGGTTGAGTGTTCTGAATGGTGGTGATTTTCCTCTTAGGCGTGAGGAAGAGTGTGGAGAATCAATTGTGTTAGATTTTATGTATGAAACTGGTGGGAATGATGTTTGGACCCTGGTTTCAGTGGCTTCCTATTGGATGTAGGTGGTCACTCGGCCACCAAGACTGCCAGGAGATAGCACTTGGATTTTTTCTCATAGGTGTTTCTACTCAATCGGAAGGGGTTGTTACCCGTTTTGCTTGGCAATTCCTCTCAGCAGCCAGCTACTTTGGGGTTCCTATGGTACTCCTCATAATGAGTTTCTGGGTAGATCCCAAGTACTTCCCATAGATGAAGTAGTCAGGGACTTATGTCCTCAAAGATTGCAGATTTGTTTGTACTTAGTGTAAATTGATCAATTTTAAGGCTCTCTCAGCATCATGAACTGAGTTGGGTTGATTACTTGGTATGTTGTATTTGTTTGTCTGTTTTTCTGATATTTGGTAGCTGCAAATGGTTTATGAATTCATCATGTTGTGGTTGTGTATGCAAGCATTGAATAATCAGAAATTGTGAACAAATACAGTTTTTAATTCTGAATGTTTATGGCCTAACTAGATGACTACCTCACACTGATATTCCTCTTCAACCAAGGGAAGGTGTTGGGTTCTCAACACAATGGAGCTAAGCCCATCCGTAGATCCACGGGTCACCTGCTGAATGCAAGGTTGGTCAACATGGAGTATGATTAGTGCCATGAGAATCCCTCCTTCTCTACCTCCTCTACCTTCCAGGTCATCCAGTTTTAATGGTTTGGAAAAATACTCAATGAAGGGCCTAGATCTATGCGATCTTTCCCTTCATCATATCCTAGAATACCCCAGAGGGTGATGATTGGGTAGAGGAGGAAGGGTAATAAAGACAGTTAGTTTTAGGTTGATTTTAGTTAAGCTACATTCATTTGATTAAGCCATTAACATTTACTTAGAATTTACACATTGTTTGTAAAAGAAATTGCAGAAAATTGAAACAAAAACTGAAATTGAAGTAGTGTGTCGGACAGAGGCAGCTGATCTGCACTGACAGTCCCTATAAAACTGAAATTTAAGCTCTATTTGATAGACTACACATTTATGATCAAATCTTGTGAGGGGGCCGCAATATTTTTTCAGAAACAAGTGAGGGGGTCGCACAGATTTCATAGAAAGTCGCGGTCTGTGTTTCTGAGTGAGGTCAGACCTTTCAGGGGATTAAGTGTGCCCTGAGCACACCTATTTGGCCATTAAGTGCACTCTCATCCCCTGTTTAGGCCCGATAAGTGCAACCTGCCCCAGATTTGGGGTTTTTTCAGATCCAAAAGTCAGATTTGGCCGACAATAACCTATACTGTGGCCAAACTGACTCGGATTTTCCTAACAGAGGCTTCGACAGTACTAATAACTGGAAATAAACTGAATTTAAACTGAATTTTGCATGAAATTTTAAAAACTAGGGAAAAACTTGAAAAACTTGAAATTTTAAAAATTTGGACTAGGGATCCTGTGGGATTGACCTGGTATGGTTGCCAGTTCTGTAGCAGGGATTTCTCCTTGCTACAGGGGAAGGAATGGCTCCCTTCTGTCTATAGGACAAAAGGGTAGGTTCCTTCTTGGAAAAATACTAAAAGGAAAAATGAAATGTAAGGAACATAAATAAAAGCAAAGATGGAAGAGAAATATGGAGAACCCCTTTGCAAACAAAGGTTAGGGTTCCGCTTCCAATGACCTGCAAATAATGATTAAGCTAATGTAAACTGAAATACCTACAAAATAAGTTAGGAAATAAACCTTCAAATGAAATCATGGGTTAGAAAACAAAGAAACTACTAAGCAAATAAACAAAACAAGAAAACACAGTTATACCTTCTCTTTGGGTGGAAATGGGCCACCATGCCCTAGCTTGTGGAAGCACCTCTCTTGGATGGGGGAGATATGGATCAATGAATATGGAGGAGAGGGAGTGTGGGTGGCTTGAGAGACAAAGGGTGTCAAGGCATCCACTAGTAGCATAACAGTATGCAAGGGAGAAGTGTTTTGAGAGTGATCCCCCGCCCTCCTTTTAGCCCTTTTTTTGGGCTTTTAGCCCCTTCCACTCTAATTTTAGCTCCTTTTAGGGTTTTAGCCCCTTTTTTGGGGCTTTAGCTCCTATGATACTATTTTAGGCTCCTTTTTGGGTTTTTAAGCCATTNTTAAGCATTTTTTAGGGTGTGGGGGTCTAATGGAGGGTCGTGAAGTGGTGTCCTTGGGTGGTGTAGGTCATGGAGAGCTTAGTGAGGGATTTTTTGGGTTAAAATTATAGATTTTGGTTTTGAAGTTATGCCCATATATGCAAATATTGAGAAATAAACCCTTATGAAAGTGGCTACCAGACCTAATCTTTTCCTCTGTTCAGAGGTAATAGGTTGGATTCTTCCTAGAGTAGATGTAACAAGGATGATACTGGCCAATACCGAGAAGTAGGGTTATGTTGCATACATACCAGTTTATGTGTCTATGGCTTACAATTTACCATCACCACAAACCTACTTGACTAAAATTTGGTTAAAGGAGATAATGCTAGATATGGTGGACACCGTTAAGAAGATGATGATCTCAGCAAAAAATTTATGTACAAGACCTTTTGGAGAGTACAAGACATCAACTCTCTGTACTCCATATAGATTCATTTCTTTGATGTTGAACATAATTTTTGGGAGGGCAAATGGAAGAAGTTTTAAAATAGGTTAGGTGACAGTTATATTTTTTGTTGCTACCCAAGGTACAAATTTTAATTGGGCAAATATAGTGTCCAATAGTCTGTCGGCTTGTATAAGTTTAGAATTGGGAGGAGTATCCCAGAAGAAGACAATTTTACATGAGTTCTATTTTGATTGATTTCATTCTATGAACTCAGCCTTTCCCAGCATTAAAGTGCCAATGGGATAAAGACCAGGCCCCTATGTATGATACTTATAACTTGTTCTACGCCCACAAATATTACAACCATTATAAGCATATTTGTGAAAAATTCATATGCCATTGCATACATTAATCTTCTTGGCCGAATGTAATTGCGAGTCAGATGAAGCCTTAGAAGTTGTGCAAAACAACGAAAACTGTTATTTGACGGAAGAAGGCTTATATTTAAGAATGTATAGTGGTTCAAGAGCCCCTTCTCTTCTACCGAAGTATGCCACAGACTATGTAATCCACAAAGAGGCCGTGAGACACTTATACCTTGATGGGATAGGAAATTTTCTTTTTGAGCAGAAGAAGGCAGTATATCCTGCAGTTCCCTTCTTTGTAGGAAGTTACAAATTTTTCAGGGTAAAAAATGCAGTAGAATTTGTTAAGGAGTTGGATTATTTTCACTTTGGTGAAATGAATTTCCATAGGAATGACTCTAAGGATAAAGTTATCGATTATTTCAAAGCAGCTGGAGTGCATTTTGAATATACAAATTTCTGGAATAAAGATGAAGAAACCTTTCAGAATGCTAAAAACATGACAACTTTGAAGAAAAGATTCAAGCAAAAGATAGCTACTGTGGGAGGAAAGGGTAAAGCAGCTAATAAACCAAAAAGGTAAGAAGAAGATGCAACCAAGAGAAGGCACGAAGAAGCTCATAGGTTAGCCCAAGAAGCAAAGAACTGGTTGTGAGCTGAAGAAGAAGAAAATAAAAGGATAGCTGAAGAGGTGGCAAAGAAGACAGAAGAAGAAGAGAAAAGAAAAGAGGAAGAAGAAATATTTAGAATGTAGAAATAAAGTAAAGGGTTGAGATCAGAACATGAAAATAAGGGAAAAGGGAAAATAGAAAAAGCAGCGGAAGAATCAAGAACAAAGACATAAGAAGAACAAGACCGTACTGATGAAGGATAGGCTCAGTCTGATATTGACCCATTAAAGCCTCTTGTTCCTTTTAGTAATATAGTAGGAGAAGGTTCAGTGCCAATATCTGGGGTTGAGTTAATTGCTTTCATTCCCACTGAAGGGGAGGAGGTGCTGGATTCCAACACTATCTTCTACGACAAGGAAAAAAAGAGCATTGTCAAAAGAATAGAGAAAAAGGTAAACATTGGAGGTAAACCAGGAGTTATGGTAACTGATAAGACAATGGTTCATGGGACCAACAAATATCTACATTTAATAGCAAGAGCTGGAGTATCCCTAACCTTAGCCACTAAAGATAATGTGGACAGAATCATGATAGATCTAGAATAGTCTCAGAAAAAGGTCACACCATTGAAATAGACTTTGAAAAAAGTAAGGAGTGAAAATCAGAGTTTGAAAAGGAAGTATGAGGATATGATCGGTGAAGTTGAGGCATCAAAGGCAGAGTGTCAGACTCTACAGGAAGATAAATATTCTTTGGTAATATCTATAGGAAATATATAAAAGGAATCCCATGACACCTTGGCAGAGTTTGGGAAACTACAGCAAAGATATAAGATTTTGGAAGTCGAAAGAGATAATATTAGGTTATCAATTGAAGAATTGAATAAGGAAAAGGGAAAGCTATAAGATAAAGTAAAAGAAATGGAAACACAAAGAACCACTACAAAAGGAAAATCCAAGCTGTATGAGACTCAGATAATAGCCCCGGAAGATCAAAATAATTCACTGGAAGTTTCATTGAAGACAACTATGGAGCAGGAAGTCGATGTTGAACCTTTAAAGTATGCTCTTATGCTCAGAAATAAGATTCATCAAATGCAGTTGTAGATGGTGGAAGAAGTATTTAAGGTTCAACAGATAGACATAAGTTTGGAGGAAATTGTGAGTGCAGCTTCGTATTTTTTGGATAGGACACAGGATATATTAGAAACTCTGCAGTGAAGGATGGCATGGATATAAACAAATAATGAATCTCCCATAGATATATCTATCAAAGACAACTTTATAGATATATATATATATATAAAGTTGGAATATGAGCTAATCGAGTTTGCTAGCAAAGCAATATAGGAGCTAGTAAAGGCAGTGAGGAAGACGAAGAGTGCATGTGCAGAATTCTATAGAAGAGTCCTCCTAATGTACAATCAATGTCATATTTATTCTAGCAGGAGATTAGAGGTGTTGCTGGAGTATGAAATATTTTTGAAGCAATTACAAGAACAATGCAGCGAAGACAAACAAGGCATTCAGTTAGTGAAGAAATTAGATGAAGAGGTGCTTAAGACTGAAATAGCACATGCAACAGTTAGCAGTCACTTATTGGAAGACCAACTTCGCCTGATTCCAGCAAGAGTGGTGGGTATAAAATCTCAGGCTGCTAGGCATGAAATTACTATCAGGTTTCTAGAACCTTATGGTTTTGAGAACATAGCAGTAGATGCAAATGCATGGAGGAAGTTTATGAACAAGCAATATGGACCCTCTTAGTTGGACTATCTAGCACTTTTGATAAATGATGTAATATATTGTATTTATCTTTTTGAATTCAGAAGCTAAAAGACAAAAGTTTTTAAAGGAAATGTTAGGGGAATCCCAAAAGGCAATGAGGGAAGCCCAAGAGTTTTTACTTTTTCTATAAATATAGGCAAGCTTTATGTATCAGAGAACCTTTTTTCATACTATCTCTATGCAAGATTATTGTAAGAAGAACTATTTCATATTATAATAAAGAGTTATATTTTTCGGTTGGAGAAAGCACTATGGGGTTTCGAATGCTTGACATGGACTGGTTGGATGTGAACTACTTATGTTTCAGCTTGTTTCCATGAATTGTGAGATCATTCTAACTTAAGAATTCTTTCATGTTATGAATGTGCTCCTGTTTATTTCTGTGAAACTTCCATAATCATATTTGAGTAATGAATGTTTTAATTAACAATGAGCTATCTCTTTGTTTATTTGTTTATTGATATTCATGTATTCATAAATATTAACAGCTATCTGTAATTTTCTAAATGCATGTTATACAATACATTACTCATTATTAATTATTGTGTTGCTCCCTAGGGATAGGTTATATAGTTTAAGTTATTTTTATTTGTTTATGATTTAGAAGTGAGAGAGGTAAGACGAGGTAAGAACCTGCGCATCACATTGTGACACTCCTTGTTTTCTCTATCACTTTCATTTATCTAGGCACTTGCATAATATACCTAAACATAAAACTAAAAAATACAATTAAACGATGGACCAGGAAGCAACCGGTAAAATAAGCTTTAACCATTACTTGACCTACAATAGTCGGACCGTAAACTAGATGGATTCCCCATACCAAACAATAACAAGCTAATTGGGAACAATTATTGGGGAGAATCCCTACTGTTGTTACCTATGATTTTCCAGGCCTCAAAAAGACTCAATACTGACTTGATATAGACTCTAACATACTCATGTTCATTCGCTATCCCAGCTAACTTACTATCTTCAGCCAGCATGTTATCTTTCCTATTCTAGAAACACATAACAAAAATGTGCTATCGGCCTTAATTAAAAAAGATCCCTTCACACATGTGGTTTTCGCCAGCTCTAGATAATATCATACCCATGATCGCTAATGACTGTCTCTTTCTCAATTTTATGCCTTAGTGCCATTTTACTATCGTAACACTTCTTCACATGCTTGCTTCTATGGATATTCTACCATGTCATCTCGTATCTTGCTCTATCCTTGTGTCATGTCTTACTAATCTGGCATTGATTCCTTGTCCCATGCATTCTCTTTGTCTTCTTCTTCTCTTTCCTTATTGTGTCGCAACATCCTTCCCTTTTCCTTGATGCTCATTCCTCTGTCATAGATCCTTCCTTTTACTCTTTTGTACTCCTTCTCCATACTTAGGGAGAATTCTAGTTGAATTCTGCCCTACCATCCTAAGGCCCAACACATAGGCATCCAAATAACACCCATTTTTCACTTAGATCTAAGACGTAGTTGTTGTCTTCTAGGGAACCAAAATACTCTAGTATTTTTTGAAACAGTCACGGTCATTTTATCGGAGGGACTCCTATGTTTCATTATGTGGAATACCACGCTCCATTATGTATCGAATGCTAACCCTTCATAGTCCTCCTCATGCATTATGAGGACCATATCAAGAGTTGAGTACCAAAGGGATGAAGTTTCATGAAAGCATCCTAAACATGTCTTGAAATAGGTATCCTAGTTTCCAGTCTATTAGGGATATTTTACCCAAGGTCCCTCTCAGTAATGGGATTCTCTTATCCTTTCCTTATTTCATTTCATATTGTTTGACTGTGGATTTGACCACCTAGCAGAGAATACAATTTGTGAAGGGAATCCATATTGTACCTAAGAGATTGCTTGTACTTATACCCCATAGTTTATCACATCATTTTCTTCATAGGTAGTGCTACGTATTCGCTTTCTAGATGTTTTGTTGTAGAATATCCTACTATGACACATTTTTACAGTTTGGTTTTAGATATTTATTTTTGGCATGTGTTCCACCATTTATCATCTCTCCTTCTACACACTTGGCTATAGTTGGAATTTTGAGCTTGAATTTGACACCCTTGAGCATTCATTTATCCCACACCATCACGTCATCATTTCTCCACCATTCTACTCCATATAATTAGGGGGCATACCCCTAACTTCAGTTCCTTGAATCGTCATCATCGGATCCATATTTTGTGTCATTCCCCACCATTAGAGCCATACACGGCATCTAATTTTGATTCATATTCCTATCAATCTGAACATACCTTGTTCACCATCCCATCTAGACCCATGGATGGTGCACCTCCCAACCCCTTCTAAGTTGGAATGGTTGATATTGGACTTTTGACCGCTCCACCCATCATACCCGGTATCCCTTCTATCATACCTACGGGTCCTGTTCATAGTGTGACCCTTTCCATTGCACACACTACTACTGGTCCTCTACCCAATAGTGGTGGACCCACTCCATCCACCAGGGTTCACACCCTACCTACATTTATGTATGGGGTACGGGAACTTCTACCACTATTCCAGCTCTTCACACCATTCCAGTGACTACACCTACTGTCGAAAGTGATCCCTACCAACCCTCATTTACACGCAACAACTAGATTCTTGTCGGTCCTAGAACCATTGTTGGCCCTCCAAAATCTATTCCAGGTACTATTATACGATTCATGGCTAGTCTCAATCTGCCTGACTTGGTGCGGTTGATGAATGACCCCATCTGTCATGACCCATTGTGGCCTACCATTCCTACCAAACTCCCTTTCGACATCCCTAAGTTTGAAGCAAAGCTGGAAAATTACCCTTAGAACCACATTATTTCCTTCCACTTATGGTGTTCCTCCAACATCATAGTGGATGATTCTATCTGATTGCGGCTATTCCAATGCACACTCACTAATGTTGCAACCAAATGGTACATTAAGCTACCTAATGCTACTTATCCTAGATTTTCCTTGTTATCCTCGATGTTCCTCCAGTACTTTTAGCTACCCACCAGCTACGATGAGGGTGTGGAGATCATATTATCTTACAGATAGAACACTCCTACCCATATCACAAATCATATCCATGAGTGGCGTCGCTATTGTATCTTGTGTAAAATCTAGTTATATTATAGGATTTTCCTAGATTGGTTTCTTAAAAACGTAATCCCTCTATCGCCAAGGATGGTTCATCTGATATCCCACAAACCGAGGAATAATCAATCCTCAAAGTACAGCAACTCAACCTTATCTATGCCCAATCAGGTTATCTTTACACCAACATACCTAATGCTCCTAGTGTTGGCTCCTTACGACAATATATGTCAGTGGAATCCCATGTTGCTAATGGAGTCTGTTAGCACGGTATTTGAATAATTTTGGATTACTGAAGGCTTTGGGAAATGAACCTATTTTAAAATATTATGAAGGAACGCTTTAGGGTATCAGAGGCACATGAAGCATTCATAGTGGAATGTCAGATGATGTAGGGGTTTGGATCCACGGTGGTGGATCATTTTACCTGTGGAGTAAGAAGTAGTGGAAATAAGGTAAATAAATTCATGAATCGACGGTTCAGGTCAAGAAGGGTGAAGATCAACGAAGGATAGAGATTCCACAGAGTGGAGATGCAAGGTAGAATGCATTCTTGGGATTTGCGGAATTTGCTAAATGGGAGCAGTATTGGAGAGTTGAGATTGATCCAAAGCTAGATCAACTGCGCTAAAAACTTTTGCGTGGTGAACATGCTTGGCCAAAGAAACTTTTTTGAATTGTGTATGTTAAGAGGATAAAGGATCAGACAACTGAGATAAAGGGAGAGATAGATCTATTTTCATTGTCAATTCCATGATCTGAACTAGCACGGATGGGGTCAGGATTTCAAACTACAAAAAGTTGTAGGGTCCTCAAAAGATGATAGTTGCAAAGACAGATCAATACCGATCAATGGTTAGGAGACATTCCGCGATCAGAAGTTTCTCACTCGATCAGAGGAAAAAGGATTGAAATAATGTTAAAGTTCTCAGGGATAAACGGTTCTGATGAGTGTAGTTTGGGGATCAACAGTCGATGTTGATTTCCCCAAATCAAGATGCACATATTGATAGTGTTGAAAATTTGGTATGAGGACCTTACAAATCAAAGGATTAGATTGCAAAGAAAAAGGATCTACAGTATAGATTTTGTGGAGGCACATGAGGATTACACAATATAGAAAACTATAAAAGTGTCTACGTGGAGTTGAAAAAGATTTGTCTTTTCTAGAGTTTTGAGATTGACGAATGCCCTGACTATGTACAAAGTGCCAGCATGGATAGATCACGTAACTGTGCTAAGTGACAAGTTAGGTATCCTAATACTTCCTAAATACTATTGAAAATGGATAAAATAGAAGATATAGAGGTAGTATAGGTAGGGGATAATGAGGAATTAGGGGTTATTGGTCGGAAGGATGAAGACAGTTTTCGTAGATGAAAATGTTGAAATCTTTGATACTATTCTATTGAATGAAACAATTGAAACTACTAAAGGTAAACACGAAGCCCTTAAGGACCAAGGTAGTGATACCTATGGTGTTTTTAGGTCCTTTTTCCATTTTTCCTCCATCAACCAGACCCCCCATTTCCCCGAGTTTGTTGAATGATGTGCATACAATTTTTCTGCCATCAAAGGAGTCATCATGAATAAGTCCAAGTCCAAAATTATTTTCCCTATTCAGGATCTTGACATTCGTAAATCCCTCCATGGCCTAGAGGAATTTTCCCACACATCCTAAGAATACAAGGAAGAGAGTATTATACGGTTCTTTCGAGAGTCCATAGTCAAAAATAAGGAAGCTTTCCTAAAGTCTTGTTCAAAACCTGATGCTGAAGTTATTAGTATGTCTTACCCCATTGAACTGAGTCTGTTTAATGAAGAAAACTAGTGGTGCATAACCTTAGCCAGTTAGTTTCTAGGTTTAGATACCAATGACTATATCATAGAGCCATTGTTGAGCCTACTGTTTGTCTTGAGTACCTGTCCTCTTGAGCCTGAACTTCTAGGACAATCCTTTCAATCATGTTGTCTTAAGTTTGATGAGTTTCTAGATGAAAAAATTCGTTCTCAGTTAGATAACTTCCATGTTACGAAATTGTTCATATTTCAATCCTTTATATTGAGAATGTTCTTGTCTTACAATGAAGATAATTCACAGGCACCTGGGTTAGTGATCACTGATGACATGACCAAGAATTACTTTGAATTAATGAAATCTTTGATGGAAGAGATATATGACATCTTATTTCAAGAAATATTGCTAGGGTATTTCCTGAGATGAAGGAAATGATGCAGCTATCTCCTAGTAAGATGATAGGATATTGGTTCTTGACAGAATTTGAAATAGTTATAAGACTATATGGCTTTTTGCATTAGCCATATGTCCTTCCATCCTTTTTGACATTCAGGCCTTTTTCCTTGGAATTTTTTAGACAAAGGCTTATTGTTGAGGAAGAGCACATTTTGAGATTTAAGAAGAGTTTAGGTATTAATTTTCCCTGGGAGATAGGACCATACACTGTCAAAAATAGAACTTCCCTACCACTAGTTCATAATCTGCTCAAAAGTATGGGATTCTCTTTGGGACAGGCCATAAATTATGACCGACACTAGATAATTTCCAAAAGGATAAAGGCTAATAAGAATAAAGCATTCAAGCACACAGAAATACTTGGACTTAGAGAAGCATCGAATTGGGAAGGATATCCTAAATATACTACAAAGGATATCAGCATGGAACAAGACTCCATCTCATCCCTGCCTAGAAACAACTCTTCCCAAATGAAGCTATATAACATAGTTGCAATGGCTAGAAATGTCTCATCATTGGTAGGTTTTTCAGAGAATACTAAGAAGAGATAGCATGCAGAGCCCATGGATACTAATGAAATAGATACCGCTTGCACACCAAAAAAGAAGAAGGTTGAACAAAAAAATAGATAGTGTAGGTGAAGAAAAACAACATGAGAGGGAAGATGAAGAAGACAAATGAAAAGGGAAAACAGAAGCAAGAAGAGCCCAAACTAGCTGGGTTAGAGCTTCATGAGTATGCATTCGATGGACAGACTCCAAGCAAGTATGCATCTAAAGAATATTGGTTGAACACTTACAGAGAGAAGGTTGATAAATTTTTTTATGAAACAGTAAGGCTATATGAGGAAATAAGACAGTTACCCAAGTTATATGTAGCATTGAAGACTGTAAGGGATCATGCTACAGACACCTTAGGTCTGGAAATGACAGTGAGCAATAAAGTGTCAGAATTTAATGTGAACCTAGAAAATATTCCCACTACAGATATCATACACCTTAACAGAGAAATGGATGATATCCTAAATACTAGATTGCTAAAGGCTACATTACAGATATCCAAGATGTAGTCGAGTAAAATAAAAACTCAAAACCTATTGAGGAAAGTAAGAGTTGAGAATATGGCCCTTAGAGTCAAATTTCAAAAGTTCCAGGATGAATCGGTGAAGGTGGATGGATAGGCAGATAAGGGAGCATTAGCTCAAAAGTTGCTGGATGAGAAAGAAAAGTAAATTCACATGGTTAAAAAGATGTTGAAAATTCCTTCTACCCAACTCATTTAGACCTCTGAGTTGACTGAGTTGAGAAGGAAAAGGAGGCTTTAAATACTGAGTTGGATAATTACAAGGCCAAACTTTTGAATCTCAAGGAGAAAGAGAAACAGTGAGAGAAAGAGGCCAAGTTGCTAAATGAAAGTGAAGAATATTTAAAGGTTAAGATAGCAGCCAAGGAAAAGGAGCTACAAGATAAAGGTGAAGTGGTGGAAATTCCAACCAATATTCCCAATGTAGAGACAGACACCACCTCCTTGTCTAATTTTATGTCATAGGTAAAGATGAGGGATGTAGAGCTTACAGGGTTAAAGCAGCAAAATAAGAATTTAGAAGACATGGCTTCGAGAAAGGAAGAAGAGAAGAAGAAGTTAGTAAAAATATGTCATGAATCACTCGATTAGAATGCCAAATGGCCTTGCAGGGAGCCAGGCATATGATCTGGGATAAAATCATTTCAGAAGCTGACAAGTTCAGACCTTATTTAGATTTCATTGCAGATCAGGAGGATGCTTTGGAAATGGCCAAGAAAAAGGTTTTGATAGTAATGGGAGAATTGCATAAGAGACCAGTGGGGCTAGCTCAAAATGCTATCAATTTTCTAAGAACCTTATCAGAAGAACAAACCGATAGATATGGTATCCAAAACAGAGCGGTTGTTATTTCTGGAGCTAGAAAGGTGGTTGGAAAACATAGGATGCTGGACACTATACAGGCCAAGATTGATATTATAGATAACAAATTCAAAGAGGTGATTTAATTATTTAAACCATTTGTAAGTAGGGGGATTCCTTTCTTTTGGGAAGAAAAAGGACCCTTGTTGACTCAGGAAGAGTATCTAGAAGATTAGTCCTTCGTAGGTCTAACCACATCAAATTTGGGGATATGCAACACACCCTGTCGGGCCCCATAGTTTGATAAATTGGATGGAGAATTTGAGTTATTATATTATTTTAAAGCCACCTATGCTACAGTACCTGATTTCTCATACACAAAGAATATGGAGCTCAGAGTACTAGCACATGACATAGTTGTTGCAACTTTTCCTGGTCCTGATCTTTGGAAATCAATTCAATTCTATGGATCAAACAAATTAAGGTTATAGCCTTAAATATATCAAGGAATATAGAACAAAGAGTTTTCGTCAAGACATACCTATTCACAGTCACCTCTCCCAGATTTTGTACAACTGTCATCAGCTGAGATATACATAAAAAGGATTTTTAGCCTATTTTTTCCAATAGTCTGCAGTTTATTTCTGTCTTATGTAAATCATGGTGTATATGCCACTTTCACGTTTGTTAAAAGTTTGTTCTTCGGTTTTTAACTAATTTTGATTCTAAGGTCAGTGTAGGAGGTCCAATACATTATAAATTTACCTTATGTAGAGGGAGAAAGGGTTGGAACCCAAGTAATTTTAGAGTTGTATGTTTTCAAGTGTTTCATAATAAAATTGCAGAGCCGAAGCTGGTATTTTTCAAGAGATTCATGTGTTGTTCCATAATACAGTCTGTGCTTTCTTTTCTCATGTGAATGTTTTCCTGTTTATCTACCCATTATGTTTTCTTTCACTTTTGGAATGAGTGTATAACAATTTTAGAATTTATACTCGTATGCTCTAGCTATTCTTTTCAGATGTCTCCAAACCATTTCTTCTAAAATTATATAGAATTCATTTCGTAATGATCTATGTTAATGGTTTGTTTATGTTCTTGATTTACCACCAGACAATCAATATTTGATTATGAATGAATGGCTATCTTACCTCTGTGTTAGAATTACCATGCATAAAGTTCTGTTAAATATATTTCACATCTTAATGTTAGATTTTAAACATTAAGCAAGCATTTCATTAGGATCTTTAACTCAGAGAACAACAAGCACAACAATCAAACACAAGATACAATGAACACAGTATTTTTCCTCGAGGAAACCATAAATGGAGAAAACCCCGCTACTTCCTCAGAGATAGAATTAGTTCCAAAGTGAAACCCAAAAACAGTAAGATGATCTCCTGATAGCAGTAACCTCTTTTTTCCTTGCCTCGGTGTCTTTCTCTTCCTCAGTTATGCGCTACAACTGAGTGTGAGTGAGTGTATGATAAATAGAGAGGCCAGATCTCTATTTATACTAATTCCCAACTTGACTAAACCCAACTAGTTCTGAGTTCACTAGGTGAGTCTAATAATCCTAGTGCCCTAGAATTGTGGGAAATTTAACCCTTAGACGATAGGAGAGTTAACCACCTTGACTTGACATGACTTGTTTACATTATAGAAACTTCCCGATAGGAACATCGGGTATGAAATGACTCAAGTACATTACAAATACATCCTGGAATAAACATCAGGTTACAATACATAAGAAATAGAAGTGAATACATTCCAAAGTTACAATTACATCAACACTCCCTCTTAACTAGGAAGGTATTCTCTTGACACAATTTAACAGCACAAGTCTTCTTCTCTGTATCATCTGGATCATCATCGAGTCTTTGTGATCTTCACCTTCAATTCATCTCTAGCTTCAAGTCATATTCTTCTTCAAGTTATCTTCATCTTCAAGTCATCTTCATGTGGATCTAGATCATCACTTCATCTAGATCATCGTCATTGGATTTGGATCATCCCTCGATCTGGATCATCTCTAGATCTGGATCATTCCTCGATCTGGATCATCTCTGTTGGATCATCAACACTGAATCCTCATGGGTGCTATCTCTTGATTCTTCTCATCACAGGAATTTCTACAGAGCCAGCCCTTTTTCATGTTGTTTGTAGGCCTACCCTCCGTGCAGGTCTTTTCCAGCACTTATATTTGACCCTAAGTCAGAATGGCCCACCTAGCACTTATATCTGATCATGTAGGAACCAATCCTATAATCATATCAGAAAGGAAACTCCCAGCACTCACATCTGACCATGTGGGAACACCTCCCACAACACTGTCAGAAAGGCCCAACACTCACATCCGTTCAACCAATGATCAGAAAGGCCCAACACTTACACTTGGACATACGAGGACCCAATCCCCCATGCCAAAAGGCTCTGCACTTACATCTAACAACCAATGTCAAAAAGGCTCAACACTTATATTCAACCATGCAAGGAACCAATCCTTCATGCCGAAAGGGATCTGTAATTACATCCGTTCAACCAATGATTGAAAAGTCGTGCACTCACATCTGATCATGTAGGTGTTGAAATATTGTAACTTAGAAGAATATTCTATATGTATATTTTTGTGGTCCCCGATGGTCCTAACGAGAGAACCACTTGTATTACTTTTTACCCCGATGCTTCTAATCGGAAGAACTAATAAGAGTCATGAGGTAGTCCCCTCTAATTGTAAAGGTGGGTCATTAGCACCCCAGTGTGGTTACTTGAGCCTACATGTGTAACTCGAGCCTACATGATTTAACTCAAGAATACATGTCAGATGAGTTAACTTAAGTGAACAGATGAATATAAATAGAGGTGTAGTGCTCCTCATTTGGAACACACACTCTCACTTGTGTAGCGCATTAGTGGAGAAGAGGTAGCTAGAGAAGGAGGAGGATCAGGATTTGATCTCCTTGCCAGTTTTATCTTTTATCTTTTTGGGGCATCTATATTGAGGAAGATTTTGCTGGGTTTTTCCCCTTAGGGTTTTCCCAGGATAAATCTTTGTGTTCCTTTTGTATGGTTGTGCTTGTCTATCTTTCAGTGATCCTGTTTATATTCTTTTGTTATGAAAATGAAATGAAATACTGATGTCTTAGCTAAGCATATGAAAAGTTAACATGGTATCAGAGCTAACCTAAGAAGAATACATTGTGCAGATACAAAATATAGGGATTATTACTTTTTGGGTCTCTCTCCATAATCCATCAGCAAAATTATGCTAGGCTGACTCTCCATTGAAGGGCACATCTTTCTGTCGAAGCAAAATTCAATTCCGAGCATTTTAAGTTTTCGATGCAGAAATTAGGACTTTCTATAGAAGAGGAATTTTTGAGTGAGACTAGCATAGGATTGTTCTCCTCATCAAAAATGAATTTTAGAGACCTGGATTAAGAAATTTGGTTAGGTGAAACTCTGAGAAAGTCAAACCCTAGTTTGACCCCGAGCTAGAAAAACCCTAAGTACTAAAACTGCTACGTTTTTGTACATTCGCTATATCCCAAGATTGGCGATGGATCAGGAGTGAAAAATTGCAGGGGCCGAAGATAAAATCTGGATGTACACTGTGTCCAAAATTCAGCTTCATATTCGCTATATTATGGTATATAGTATCCCTCCAAGTTAGGGTTCTAGCCTCTTCCAGAATTCATCCCTAAATAGGACACCTGGGGAGAACTGCAATATCTTGGGCTACAGAGGTCCAAATGGAATTCCTGAAGATGTTATGGAAAGGGAACAAAATATAATTTTATTATTCCAAATATCAGACTCAGAAGATGAACCAGTGACACGTGGCATGCCATACAACTTCTCTGTTCTGAACAGTCCTGTAACAAGTCACCTTGGGAAAATGATCATAAATCCAAAATGGTAAAACAAATTCTGATGAAACCTATGGTTTTCGATCAGGGACATGCGAGGTTATCTCAGCACGAAATTTCAGACACAGATGATTATTAATTTTAGAGATATCACAGAAACAGTAATGGGCATTTCTGCAGAAGAAATTGGAAATCTAGGGCTTCCTGTTTCGGGAGCTTCCCTCCACTATTTTCAGAAAAGGAGTACATTGGACATCTCCATTTGAAGAGATCTATATGTCTATACAATCATATCTAAAATATTCCAAATTTTTAAAATTATGGTTTCTGTGACAAACCCTAGATCATCGAGCTTCGGAACCAAGACGGACACCTCAAATCGATAAGATCTAATCCTTTGTTATTTTCATTTGAGGTTCTCATTTCAAAGTGATCTATCACATCAGCTTGATGATAAGCTTGGTGAAGTTGACAAATTCCAAGCCTAGAAGTATATGATCTCTCTAAAGAAAATGGTTTGGACACCTACATGAGTATAGAGGTTCCAGTTCCAGAGGGAGATGAGGCTAGAAGCCTTACACAAGAAGAACTTGGTCAAGGACAAGAAGATCATTGCTGATTCAGTCATGAATCAACTTGTACCACAAGTTTCTCCCCAAAGACACCGAAGATGTTTGAATCGTTGACCAATCTATTTGAATATAAGAACTTAAATCAGAAGATGGCTTTGAGAAAACAGTTGAAGAATGTGAAGATCCAGAATGCAGAACAACTTGAAGCAATAGAAGAAGAAGTGGAGAATGCAGAAGTGGTGATAGCCACCTTAAATGGCCTCCCAGGATCATGGGATTCATTCATGAAAAGAATGTGTGCCAGAAGGAAGTAATTACTTTCAACAGGCTTTGGGAAGAAGAAGAAGCTTGTCTGATAAGAAGAGAAGAAGAAAGATGGAAGCAATTGAAGATCAAGCTCTCACCATTCAAAGAAGATCCCTCAAGCAATGAGGAATATGAAGAACTCAATTCTTAAAGAACCTCTTATCCATCTTATCATTTGGATAATAAATGATGATTTCATGAATGAAGAAGATGATGAAGCAGAATGATCAAGAAGGAGTCTACCCACGAAACAAACAAAATATAAGTATTCAATTGTCATTTAATGATATTGTTTTGTTATGCATTTGATTATATTTAGTTGATGTGTTATGCATGATAGATTGTTTGCATTAATGATTGTATTCTACTAATATGAATGTGATGGGTAATTAGCTCATGGTGCTATACAACTCTCCATTGCTACTTATCTAGAATGAAACCTCTTTGCTGACATATTGGATTAGTGCACAATCTCAATGTTGTCCTGGTAGAGATGGAAGGCATCTAGAAAAGTTTCCGTGAGATATGGATGAATGTTGTAATGTCTAAATAGTTTCATGATGCATAAGAATTTGTCGTTATGCATATGTTTTATGAAATAGTTCTAACCATGCAACTGGTGCATTTGAATTGTAGGAAAGGTCCTGTACAACCTCCTACAAGAAAAAAAAAAAGAGGAGGATGAGACTTGTTCCAAAGAACAAGTGATGACAATTCAAGATTCACCCCAATAAACATGAATCTAAATCTCCCAGAGTTAGAGACACCATGACAGAAGAAAGAGCTTCAGAGAGCGGTAGATCCACCTCGAAGGATGAAGATCACCATGGCTACGAGAGATAACTCAAGATGAAGAAAAGAATGCTATGAAAGAATCTATGATCAAAGAATAATAGTTGATCATGAGGAATGATGTATACGATGTGATTTCTAGACATAAAGAGAAGTGCGTAGTATCTTCCATATGGATCTACAAGAACAAGTGTACAAAGCAAGGTTCATGATTTGCCTAAAAAAGAATAGACTATGTCATGACATACTCTATTGACCAGTATATATCAAGCATAAAACCACCTGTACAGAATGAAGAAGGAAGGAGTGACTACAAAACATATTTGAGTTCAACACGGTACGACATGATGGACAACTTCCTGATGGATCGAGACTTTACCAAGATGAAAGTGGGTTCTAACCTTCAAGGTTAAATGTAGAAGACTAGGATATGTTGATCTGACAAAATGAACTCATGGAAGATGTTATGATGAAAGAATACTAGAATGATGTATGGGATATAGTTCCCAGACCAGAAGGAAAGAGTATTGTATCCTCCAAATCGATATACAAAATAAAGCATGTAGCTGACGGAAGTATCGAGAAGTATAAAGCAATATTTGTGGCTAGAGGTTTCTATCAGAAAGAGGGAATTAATTCTGAAGAGACACTTACTCCAGGAAGCAAGGTACACTTACTTCAGAACTATGATGGTAGTTGCTTCCATGATAATGTAAAGACAATCCTTCCTTAACAGTATGATTGAGAAAGAGTTTTGCATTGAATAGTCACGAGGATTTGAAGTTGAAGACAGATGGAATCACATATGCAAGTTGAAGAAGGCCCTCTATGGCCTGAAGCAAGCTCCCAGAGCTTGGTATGGAAGAATAGATAGTTTCCTGTCAAACATGGGCTTTCCCAAGAGTAAAATCTGATCCTAACCTTTACTACAAGGTTGTAGAAGATGAACCTGTCATACTATTACTATATGTGGATGATCTATTTCTGACAGGGAATGAGAAACAGATTGTAGAATGCAAGAAGAAGTTCGCTGAAGAATTTAGACCTTGGTCTAATACTTTATTTCCTAGGTCTGGAAGTATGAAGGAATCTTTCTCAATCAGGTAAAGTATGCAGTGTAAACCTTGAAAAGATTTGATATGTTGGAATGCAAATCCATTGTCACACCCATGGATTCGAACCTGAAGCTGTTAGCTGATGACTCATCAGAGTTAGTGGATATGACTCATTATAGACAGATCATTGGGTCATTGATGTACTTAACAAATACCAGACCAGACATTTGTTTTGCTATGAACACCTTAAGTCAATATCTTGTTCAACCAAGGCGGGTTCACCTAGTAACTGCAAAACATGTGATGAGATATCTGAAAGGGACTATAGACTTTGGTTTATATTATGATGGTAGCCATGAGTATAGATTGTATGGATACACAGATGCATATTGGGCTGGAAGTATCTTAGACAGGAAAAGCACATTACATAGATGCTTTTGTTTGGGGTCTGCTATGAGTTCATGGTTTAGCAAGAAACGGTCCAGTGTTTCTCGTAGCATGGCTGAAGCAGAATACATAGCAGATTGCTCTGCTAAGTTGTGAAGCCATATGGATTCGGAAGCTGATATCAGGTCTCTTTGAACTGAATATGGATACTACATTGATTCTATGTGATAACAAGAGTTGTGATAACAGAGAACCATGTGTTCCATCGTAACACATAGAAATCTGGTATTTCTACATTCAGGATAAAGATGCAGATGATGATTTTTCAGTATTTACATAATGTAGATATAGATGATGGTGATTCAGTATTTATATACTAAATATAGAGATGATGATGTTTCATTATTCCCATACTGAAGATATAGATGATGACGATTTCGGTATTCCCATACTGAAGATATAAATGATGTTTCAGTATTTACATACTGTAGATGCAGATGATGGTGACCTGATGATGCTTTCAGTACTCACATACTGGAGATACAGATGGTGATAGTTCAGTATTCACATACTGAAGATGTAGATGAATATGGTTTAGATGATTATGCACTGACAAATCCTCTGTCTCGGGTAAAGTTCGAACACTTTCGAGACAAGCTTGGTATGGTTCAGAAAGACCTTCCCTGAAAGGGGGAGTAGTGATGTTGTAGTGGGATTGTATCATCCCTGGACACTTTCCCTAAAGTGATCTGGATACCTCAGTCTTTGAGAATGAAAAGGGATTGTATCATCCTGGGACATATGTCCAGAAGTGATCCGAAGACCTCAGTCTTCGAGAATGAAGTGGGATTGTATCATCCCTCGGCACTTTCCCTAAAGTGATCCGGAGACCTCGGTCTTCGAGAATGAAGAGGGATTGTATCATCTTGGGACGTATGTCCAGAAGTGATCCAGTGACCTTGGTCATCGAGAATGTGGCAGGATTGTATCATCCTTGAACTTTGGTTCAGAACAGATCCAGTGTAACTTCAGTCATCGAGAATATGGTAGGATTGTATCATCCTTGGAATTCGGTTCAGAACAGATCCAGTGAATTTCAGTCATCGAGAAGGTGGTAGGATTGTATCATCCTTAGACTTGGGTTCAGAACGGATCCGGTGAACTTCGGTCATCGAGAAGGTGGCAGGATTGTATCATCCTTGGACTTCGGCTCAGAACGGATCCAGTGAACTTCAATCATCGAGAAGGTGGTAGGAATGTATCATCCTTGAACTTTGGTTCAGAACCGATTCGGTGACTTCAGTACTCAAGAACGTGTGTTGATCCCGTAATTCCTAGAGGAAGGATTGTCTGAGTTACACATCTGTGTTGATCCCGTAATTCCAAAAGGAAATATCGTTAGTAACTCCGTAAAGACCTAAATCCCATAATTCTAAAAGGAAGGATCATTGAATTGATCCCGTGATTCCAATAGGAATGATTGTCTAAGTTCCAAAGATGTGTTGATCCCATAATTCCAATAAGAAGGATTGTCTGAGTTCCACAAATGTGTTGATCTCATAATTCTGAAAGGAAGGATCGTTAGTAACTCCGTAAAGACCTAAATCCTATAATTTTGAAAGGAGGGATCGTTGGTAGCTTCGTAAAGACTTGATCCCATAATTCCAATAGGAAGGATTGTCTGAGTTTCACATATGTTTTGATCCCATAATTCCAATAGGAAGGATTGTCTGAGTTCCACAAATGTGTTGATCCCGTAATTCCGAAAGGAAGGATCGTTAGTAACTTCGTAAAGACCTAAATCCCGTAAGTCCGAAAGGAAGGATCGTTAGTAGCTCCATAAAGACTTGATCCTGTAATTCCAAAAGGAAGGATCGTTTGAGCTCCACAGATGTGTTGATCCCGTAATTCTGAAAGGAAGGATCGTTAGTAACTTCGTAAAGACCTAAATCCCGTAATTACGACAGGAAGGATCGTCTGAGTACCACAGACATGTTGATCCCGTAATTCCGAAAGGAAGGATCATGTTGATGATGATGATGTTGATGTTTTGATGATGTTGATGTCTTGATGATGATGATGTTGATATTTTGATGATGTTGATGTTTTGATAATAATGATGATGATGATGTTTTCATGATGATGTTTCTGATCGAAAGATCAGAGTATGATGATGATGATGTTTCTGATCAAAAGATCAGAGTATGATGATGATGTTGTTGCTGATCTAAAGGCCAAAGTGCTAAAGAAGATGTTGCTAATCAAAAGGTCAAAGTGTTGAAGATGATGTTGCTGATCAAAAGGTCAAAGTGTTGAAGAAGATGTTGTTGATTGAAAGGTCAAAGTGTTGAAGATGATGTTGCTGATCGAAAGGTCAAAGTGTTGAAGATGATGTTGCTGATCGAAAGGTCAAAGTGCTAAAGAAGATGTTGCTGATCGAAAGGTCAAAGTGTTGAAGATGATGTTGCTGATCAAAAAGTCAAAGTGCTGAAGATGATGTTGCTGATCGAACGGTCAAAGTGCTAAAGATGATGTTGCTAATCGAAAGGTCAAAGTGCTAAAGATGTTGTTGATTGAAGCAGTCAAAGTATTAATGATGATGAAGACTGAAGATTGAAGATGAAGACTACATAATGTTGAAAAGCTTCCAATGATTTATAGATGTGTTACCCTGATGATGTTGATGATGTCCTCCATCTCTCTCCTACTATTGTTGTTGTTGATGTTGTTGTAGAATACCCTTCTTGTTAAGGGGGAGTGTTGAAATATTGTAACTTCAAAGAATATTCTATATGTATCTTTTTGTGGTCCCCGATGGTCCTACCGAGAGAACCACTTGTATTAATTTGTACCCTGATGCTTCTAATCGGAAGAACTAATAAGAGTCATGAGGTAGTCCCCTCTAATTGTAAAGGTGGGTCATTAGCACCCCAGTGTGGTTACTTGAGCCTACATGTGTAACTTGAGCCTACATGATTTAAATCGAGCCTACATGTCAGATGAGTTAACTTAAGTGAACAAATGAATATAAATAGAGGTGTAGTGCTCCTCATTTGGAACACACACTCTCACTTGTGTAGCGTATTAGTGGAGAAGAGAAGTAGCTGGAGGAGGAGGATCAGGATTTGATCTCCTTGCTGGTTTTATCTTTTATCTTTTTGGGGCATCTATATTGAGGAAGCTTTTGCTGGGTTTTTCCCCTTAGGGTTTTCCCAGGAAAAATATTTGTGTTCCTTTTGTATGGTTGTGCTTGTCTATCTTTCAGTGATCCTATTTATATGATTTTGTTATGAAAATGAAATGAAATATTGATGTCTTAGCTAAGCATATGAAAAGTTGACAGTAGGAACTGTTAAGTCAGTAATTTGTTTCTTCAATTTTTGCTTGATTTGCATTTTATTCCAAGTTACTCATTTGCTTTAGTTTGGTTTTTTGCTTCTTTTTAGGGAATTTTTGGTTGTTATGTGAAATTTTGAACTTAGCCTTTATATTTTTACTTTATTTTTTGATCCTTTACATTATTGAGGGGTTTTTAAAGGTCATCATGTTGAATAGTGGACTCACATATCATATTCTAAGTATAGTCATCATTCAAATAGCATCTAAATTTCATACAAAATGGAAAAAAGTTGTAAAACTGCGCCAAAATAGAGTTAAATTTATTCTTGTAGCGCAAGTGTGAAAAAATAACAAAGGAGCGCTACAAGAATATCACGACTGTTAGTTTCTCCAATTTTTTAGCCAAATTTTTGCATGATTACGAATCGTGGGTGACTAATCGCTTGATTTGAGGGTTTTGTGCTATGTGTGGATTCAGTGAGCATCATGAGGACAGATGGTTTTATGTCATTGAAGGGATCGTGGTCATCATTAGCGGCTGAAACTAAGCTTGATGTGAAGGTAGTTGTCACTGACATGTATTTCGAAGTTGGAAAGCTTAGTGGGGCAACAATAGCTGCTAAAAACCGGACATTGCCATTGTAGAACAGAGGTGAGGTTTTTATGGTTTCACAGGAAATTAGGGCTTCCTAATTCCGCCACCTGCAATCAAATTGGGCACTGAAGGACACTTGTATATTTGAGGTGGACAATCTGACAACTCAGGTGGTGATTTTAAGCATCTGCAGTTGAACATTAAAGAGGTATTCCGTGATAAGCTCTTAGTTATTGATAATTTGGGGTTTTCTCGGAGATGTTTGCTTTGTCAAAATTGGTTAAAGGAAACATTTAGTTATGTTTTCTAATGAGATTCCTGCGACAAAGATAGTTGTCTAAGACACTCTGGGACATTATGGAGACTGGAAGGTTGAAAAAATAGCAATTTCTAATGAAGTATGACCCTGTCAAAGTTTGAAAGTTCGATGATGTGAAAAACTGTGCATTTTATGATGTTCAGACTTCATAAATAAGCATGCTACTTGTGCAAAATGTAATGAAGGAGCCGAAAATTTGAGATAGCCTGAAGACTTAGTTTAAATGCATGCTAGAAAGCTGATTAGTTTGTTGTTCAAGTCAAGTTGAAACAGAAAAAATGAACATAACATGAGGTTGTTCTCCTTGTTATCACAACACAGAGTTCTCTTTATACAGTCCAAAGAGAGTCGAATATTTGAATGAGCAATGTGCATATTACCTAGTGTCATTAACAGTTTAATGAGGATTTTGGAGCAGCCTATGACCTAAAGCATTCAGACACTCTGGTAAATTTCATTTCACCTTAGAAAAACAAGGGAGCAGCCAAAGGAGAGTGAGGAGTGTTGCTTATTGAAAATTAAGAGGCTTGAGAGGCAAAAAAAGAAGCTACTAGGTCATCGACTGAACTCTAAAGTCATACAGTTTCCAGTTTTTGAAGACAAATGGGTAAGAGTGGCAAGGTAAATAGGGCTGAGCCTACTGATATAAGTTGGATTGAGAAACTTCCAGGTTGTGTTGAACTTTTCCAACAAGATGGGTGGTTGAATTTCTTCAAAAGGATCAATGGATACAATTCTGAGGTCTCCCATCAATTTGCTAAAAGCTATAAGCAGGATATGATAGTTTTTGACACTTTAAAGTTTAGGCTGACAGTGGATTTGGTTGCAGAAGCTACAGGAATAAAAAATCAAGGGGAAATGTGGTTTAAAAAAATACCCTTTACCTTTGATGTTCAGGAGTATTTGTTACCTAATGTTACCCCAGATTGGAGCAAGGGCATATTGATCCAAAACTTCAGAAGTGAGTGGGTAGAACCCATCAGAATTTTGCAGAGCTATATAACAAGTGAGGGCAGATATGCATATGTTTTTAAATACCACTTCAGATTTTTACAGCATATGGTTGGGGTGTCCAAGATGAGTCTTCCCTTCTTCCCATACAAAATCCTGCAGAAGATGTGTAGTAGGGTTAAGGGGCATGAAGACCATACATCACAATCTATTTTCCTCCATGGACTAATCAAATTGATCATTAGTACTGTCTTGCAGAAGGAAGGGAAAACTTGGGATTTCTTCCTCTTTTGGTCTGGCTTTCAAGTTAAACAAGAATATCAGCAAACTAAAAAGCAAGCAGACAAAGGGAAAGTACTAATGAGGAAATTAGGGCAGAAGGTGAAGTCTGAAGTCAAGGAGGAGGATAAACTCGAAGAAGCACCAGAGCCTGTGAAGGAGGAAAATGAACCTAAAATGTTTCCAGCTGGCACTAAAGGTAAATATTCATTATTTACAGAAAAGGAGGATCAGTCCATGCAACACATAGCCCCTGCTGAAGCCCTCAGTGAAGATAAAGCTGCTGTTACAGAAAAAGTTGCTGAAGAAGATTTTCAAGCTCAGCAAAGGAGCTCCATCAATATCCTGTCGGATGATGAAGGTTATTTGTTAGAGGAGGATCAATCTATTGCTAAAACTAAAGTTATTGTTGATTCATGCAAGGATTTTTCCACTCTGGAAAACAAAACAGTGAGACATAGGAGAAAGAAGAATAGGATTGAAGTGATAGCCCCATATTGGAGGCCTAAAACCATGCCAACGAATAAGCTAAGGTTGAATATGAAGAAGCTGCTCAATCCTAGATTGAATACCAAAAAAGTGACTGTCCTGGATGATATTTCCTCAGATGAAAAACCAGAAATTGACAAAATGAGCATTAAAAGGAAGAAAACAGCAGTTGCAAAAACTTCATCTTTTCATCCTGCAAAGGCAAAAACGTCATCACAGTCAGTAGAAAATTCAAATATCACCGAGCCTAAAATTTCTACCATATTCCTTGAATTGAGAAATGAACTTTTAAAGCAACAGTAGGAAGAAAAGGCTGAAGTACCTCATGTTGAAGATCAAGAATGGGAAGATGAACTCATACTTAGGGAAGCAGGTATTCTGGAAGACCCTAATATTCATGATATTTCCACAGACCTGTTAAATAAAGATGCAGACATTTTTAAGAAGTTTGAGATACCTGGGATGCCCAGTTATGAACAAGAGATCATGACAAAGAGGTCATTTGATTCCGATAAGGAAAACTTGTAGAAAACTATTAAGCAGTACAAACAACAGATGAACTACATGCAAGAGATCAATGATGGGCTGATGATGGAAAACATAAGGCTTAGAGAAGATCTATAGGATGTTAATGAACATTTTCAGGAACTGATAGTAGTATCTAGGGAGGCCTTAAAGAGAAAAAGAACCACTGATCTGCAATCTATAGAGCTAAAGCAAACTGTTAAGGAATTGCAACAGAAAAATGAGGAGCTCACCAAAAGGATAGCTGACATGGAAGAGGAGCATAGGTGAGCTAGGAAGAAAGCTCAGGCACTGGATGGCATAGCTTTGCTAGCTGAGGCAGCAAAGGAATTATGAGTTAGTTATTGAATCATTTTTTTGTTATCTCTTTTTGAGAAACATATTAATTAGTTGTTTACTATTTTTGGAAAGTATCATATTTTGTAATATTGAAAACTTTACTTTATCCCATCGAATTGGTTGAGGGCAGTTAGGGTTTGATCCCTAACTGATTTTGTAAAAAGCAATATTTAGACAGATTAGAAGGAGAGAATGAGGGTTCAATTTTGGGAGAACTTCAGGAGGTCTGTCAGACTTATTTGTGAGTTAAGTATCATAGCTCTTATATGCATTTGTTGACAAACTATGAAATATATGACACTTTTTACCTTTCAGTATATGTCTTAGTTTCATTTTGAGTTTGTTTAACTACTGGACTGATATATTCATTGCTAGTTCATGGTTTCTTTACTTGTGATGCTTGTCAGTTTTGAATGGACTTTAAGACTATATTCTGATTGATACTTGTTGATTATGTTATGCATCTTTGTCCTTACTTGCTTATGATTTAGTTCTTGTTTAACTCATAAGTGTATTCCCTGTTGCTTACCAAATTCACAACCAAGAAAACATTTTAGAAACCCTAAATCCAATTTACTTTATTGAGTTTTATTTGAGATTGTGTTGGCTTGTTTCTTTTAGCCTTGGAAACAATTTCTGGCACAAACGTCTTTGGCGCCATTGCCGGGGACGAAGTTGAAGACATATCTTCCCTGGGATACTTATCAGTTTTACTGGTTTTAAGAGGTGGACTTAAACCAGCACATCTTTAAGGCTATTTTTCACCAGATTTGACACAGTGGCTACTAGAGGAGTGGGAACCAGGAATAGACCTACTTCACCTTTGCAGTCAGGTGTTTCAGACCCTGAACAAATATTGAAAACAGCAAGAAAAGTGAGAAGGTCTCAATCTTTACCAGCCCTGTGTGATCCTGATCAGTTGGGTGGTGTTATAGCGTATTTCACCACACTAGGTGAATCACACATTGTATGGCCTTCCCCTGTCCCGCTGCAGACTCATTAGCCCCTATGGACCACTTTTTGTCTTTTGATGTATCCTTGACCATCCCTAAAAAACATAAGAAAAGTGATATACACGACTTTTTCCCTGATAACCACGTACATACACGGATATTCCCTCTATAGTCGCGTACATCGGGATGTGTACATAATCCGAATCCTTTTGGAGCATTCCTTGACTTGGATCCAACTCATATGACTCCTGGCCTTCCATATGCCTTGAGATCGCACGGATTCGACCTTTCAGTATCCCTTTGAAAAGCTATATAAGGAACCCATTGAGACATTGAAAGCATAAGAGAGAATTGAGAGTAACGAAACTATATTCCATTGTTGCTAGAACTTATGCTTGAGTCTGCATCCCTTTGTCCCTTGGAGCACTGTTGTGTTCTTCCCAAGCTTGCCTTCTGCTAGTAAGCTTTCTATCGAAGTGATGGAGGATTGAGGTGGTGGAGGCCCAAGTGGGGGATTTAGTTTCTCTGGTTCGCAGACGTGCCGTCATAGGTTGTCACTTGTAATCTCTGATTCATATTAATAGAAATATCTTTTCCTGTCCAGTAATGTGTATTTGAATGAATATTGTATCCATTGGAATATGTCAAATGCTTTTACATTATTGATTATATATGCTATAATAGATCTAACACCATGAAATATAGTATGCTTGTATTGTTTACTTGTTGCTGAGGACGTGCTATAACAATTCAAGCTGAAGATTGGAAAGCTCAACAGGGATCTACTTCAACCATCCGGAATAAGGTACGAGGTTCGATCCTTTAGTGTTAGATATTTTATTTCTATTGCACATTGGGAAAGATTGATTTCTGGAGTCTAGCTGTCTATTGTGGTACCCCAAGCCATAGGAATTTCTCTCCATAACAGAATTGGCGACTCCGCTGGGGAGTTCCTAGTAGTTGTCCTTTGGGGGCAACAATGGGCTTTATATTATTGACTTGCTCTCTGTTTCTCTTTATTTTTGGGTTACATTTTATAGCGTGTTCATTCATTGACACTCCCCTTTATTGGTTTGATCCTTGGCCTACTTTTTACCACTTCCTTCTTTGTATACGCAGGTTTTTGGCCAAAAGTCGCGTACATACGCGGATTTTTGGCCAAAAGTAGCGTATACACGTAGATTTTACACTGAAATCCTTTTTTCCACGCAGTGTTTTGGCCAAAATTTGCGTATATGGGCCTTCCCATGCGGGTTTTTGGCCAAAAGTCACGTACATGTGCCTTCCCATGCGGGTTTTGGGCCTAAAGTCGCGTACATACGCGGCTATTCTTTATACAGTCGCATACATCCTCCCTTTTGGTGAGTTTGATGTTGGGGGAAGTTGCTGGGTGGGTTGTGAGTGTGGTTGGGTCTTCCTTGGGTCTGATGTTGTCTGTTGGATGCTTCTTTTGTGACCAGAGACCGCTTTTTCACTGATTTTTCTTTGAAAGTAATTTTAGTCATTCTTCCTTTTTGTTTTGCCATTAGTGCATTACTCTTTTTTTCTTGGTGTCTTTTTGGGCTTGTCTTTTATACTTGCTACAGAGACTGAGAGTTTTAGATGAATTTTATTGCATTTTTCATTCTTTTATATTGAAAAATACAAAGTAGTTGCACTCTTAGTTGCATCTTAGATATGGATTTGAGGAGGTACTTGCATTGGATTGCTTGGATGAGAGTTGTGTTTAGGCCTTCATATAGGAAGGATTGCATTGGCATTCGGAAAGAAATATATATTTATGCATCTCATGTAGTGGCATACCCTATTTTTTATTTGACAAAGATTGCACTTAGTATTGTTTGTTATGGTGTGCATATTTATTTCACTGTTGAGTCATAATGTCATTAGTTGCACGGCCATTTCCCTTTGAGTAATTACAGCCAATTAAAATCAATGCTAATTAAAATGAATTACAATCTTTTCTTTTCTAGGGTGCACCAACAAGCTTAGGTTTTAGTATCTTGGAATAGTTCATTGTAAGTTAATTCTCCAAGATCACTAAACAACAACATTTAGGTGTCTGTCCAAAGAGTGTGTGAAATCCTTGATATAATCAGTGTTCTCAGGATCCTCCTCTCAAACGAGAGTTAAGCACGAGGCAGTGTGAGCGATTATTGATTGGGATGACCCCTAGTCATAACTGAGTAGCACCGAAGATATTGCCAGGATTGTATTCGTATCTGGGGGCTCTTTCGAGAGTTTTGGGCTTTGCTACCCTGCCCATACGGTCAATCCCGCCTGTGACTGTCCGCCTGAGCTTTGATTATATTGAGGTGACCTTAGTGACCTTACTTAGGATATCGAGGGGGTACTTGTAGAGGTTATTCTGCAGGTGTCCCGGCCAGGTAGAGGTCGGACAGCACAGTCGCTATATGCGTTGAAGCTGAGGGCCACTATAATTGGTTACGTACCTCCGCTTGTAGTGTATGGGAGTTTCGAGCCTCTCCTAGGAGAGACATACCTACTACATTCGAGAGCTCACATATCCTCCCCTTAGTTTGCTTGTATTGTTGGCTGTAGATTTTCTTAGGAGTGTGCTCTTTGTGCGCTAGTTGGCCTTTGGGATTGCGGTTACTCTAGTATATTTATGCTCTCTTGAGTTCAGGTCCTTTTATTCTTGGCATGCCTAGTATCCTATCACCCGTCTTGGTCCTAGTACGGGCACTAGTGTTAGACTTGGGGGCACCACAACCCCTTACCGTACTCGTTGATTTGGGAATGGTCATATTCCATCCTCTACTTCATTTGTGGAGGCCTTTTATTCCTTTCACTCAGTATTTACACCAGTGGTCACCCTCATGGGGGGTGGTAGTGGATGCGTGAACGTTGGGTCTACACTTTACTTTCCTTTTTATGTCCCATCGTTCACCGCATTGTTTCCTTTGGGTGCTATTGTCATGATAATTCCTCCCTATATCCTATAGTTTGGATTATATATTGACTATTTTGGGATGTTTTGGACTAATATGGTTGTCATGTAGGATCCAATTTTTGTACACTCTCTCTGAGGTTTCGACCCATTCGTTCCTATCACAGGTATTATGTATGAACTGGCATATAGGTTAGGTTCACCACTGTTTGCATTTTGCATGACCTTATGACCATGTCACTATATCCTTAGGTACGAACCCACTCTATTATGTCACAGAACCTTCTTGCTGCTATAGAAGTGGCATGATATGAGTGGTAGAGCCTCACCTTACATGGGTACCCTAGTTAGCACCTTATTTGCATTTGGTACCCATGCCGATGTTTCCCCCTTTAGGGTGTGGGAGTCTGTTGTATAGTATTGCCATGACATTTAGCAAGAGCCTCATACTCCTCTTGATCTTTTGCTAGCCATGATCCTCCGAACTCCCTTGTATCAAGTTGTGGATGCATTATCATGAGCTTTTCCTGTCTTATTGAGCTTTATGCCGGCTCCCATGACATTGCGTTTCAGCCATATAGCCCAAGCTTGTCTCATGTCTAGCCATGCAGAGCCTTTCTCTATATCCTTCGCAGCTTGATTCCCTTTTTACCAGGAGGGGATTTTCCCCCGAGTGTCGATATCCTACACATGTATCCTTGCATTGAGCATAGGTATGTTCCACTGCTTGGAACTAGTTTGTTTTCCCTCATGACACTCATCTCCTCCTAGTTTGTAACTATAAATCTAGTTTATTCTTTTCTCAAGATTTTCAAATAACTGAAAAAGACCAAAAAAATCAAAAAACCAAAAAGCCGGACAAGAAAAGATATTATCTTTGGCAGCTGTCGAGTCATGTCGCCTTCGAACAGAGCACTGTATATCACATCCATTGGTTGGGTTATAGTTTGAATTTAGGAGCTGTACTCATTTATCTGAGTTTTATCTCCACCGACTGGTTATGCTTCCAGTCCCCATGGAGCCTCTATTGATGCCTCCTGCGTCATAGAGATGTCCCAGTTTGTATATCGAGTCTATGCTTCCTTCATTCAGTCAACATACACCGTTATGCTCTTGCTCGAAGGAAGTTGAAACCTGAGTTAGCCATTCCTCAGTTATGTTGACTTTGCATGTCGGCCATTCCCAGTACAGCTACTGGTTCGTGCACCTTATGATCGATTCCTTCCACATTATACAGCCTTGCTGAGTACCTCGTGTTGGATGATGGAGGATGCCCTAATGCCCTCCTTCCAGCGGATTTCATCCCATCGACTTCAGATCATTTATTCTGGGATTGGAGTCTAGAGTCATTTTGAGTGCCTTGAGACTTGCAGTCATCAGTGGCAGGTTCTCTCGCCATCGACAGTTTTGGGAATCCATCAATGTCCCCTAATCGATGGATTCTCTCAAGTGTTCGACCTCAACACATTTATTCACACTTGTTAGTTTGCACTCTAGTACCTTGATTCCCATTTTCATTATTGGTGGGTGATCTCGCGTCTGTTAATGGTATACATCAATGACCGGTAATCAGACGATGGACTACTATGTTCGACTTCGACACCTCTATTCACATAGTAGGACATGTACTCATAGCGGTGTGTGTAGAAGACCTTCCATATTGGTGGCATCCACTATATGCTACCTCCTTGATCGTGCCAGTGTTCATGAGATTTCAGCTCTCGTGACGTGTTCCAGTATATGTCAGACATTTCCAGCCACTATGGAGATTTTGATCTATTGTATATCTTCAGCCTTTGTGGAGATCATGGTCCATTGTATATCTTCATCAGGGAGATTCTGATCTATGTATATTGTACGTGGCGATGACCACATATGTGTTATCATGTTTCATGCCTATTCATGGCCATTGTACTCTTATGTATCTGGGACTGCTATATGTATTTGCAGTTATATGCAGAGTTTTATTATTGTACTATGCTGTTTGGGTGGCTGGTCTTCCATTTGGGTACCTTCATCACTTCACTTCTGGGATGGAATTATAATGTATTTCGGCCATCATATAACCCCTCTAATCTTATACATTAGGGGGCATCTTTTATAGTGGATTTCACCACACTAGGTGAATCACACATTGTATGGCCTTCCCCTGTCCCACTGCAGACTCATTAGCCCCTATGGACCACTTTTTGTCTTTTGATGTATCCTTGACCATCCCTAAAAAACATAAGAAAAGTGATATACGTGGCTTTTTCCTCGATAACCACGTACATACACGGATATTCCCTCTATAGTCGCGTACATCAGGATGTGTACATAATCCAAATCCTTTTGGAGCGTTCCTTGACTTGGATCCGACTCATATGACTCATGGCCTTCCATATGCCTTGAGATCGCACGGATTCGACCTTTCAGTATCCCTTTGAAAAGCTATATAAGGAACCCATTGAGACATTGAAAGCATAAGAGAGAATTGAGAGTAATGAAACTATAGTCCATTGTTGCCAGAACTTATGCTTCAGTCTACATCCCTTTGTCCCTTAGAGTACTGTTGTGTTCTTCCCAAGCTTTCCTTCTGCTAGTAAGCTTGCTATCGAAGTGATGGAGGATTGAGGTGGTGGAGGCCCAAGTGGGGGATTCAGTTTCTTCGGTTCGCAGACGTGTCGTTAGAGGTTGTCACTTGTAATCTCCGATTCATATTAATAGAAATATATTTTCCTGTCCAGTAATGTGTATTTGAATGAATATTGTATCCATTGGAATATGTCAAATGCTTTTACATTATTGATTATATATGCTAGAATAGATCTAACACCATGAAATATAGTATGGTTGTATTGTTTACTTGTTGTTGAGGATGTGCTATAACAATTCAAGCTGAAGATTGGAAAGCTCAACGGGGATCTACTTCAACCGTTTGGAATAAGGTACGAGGTTCGATCCTTTAGTGTTAGATATTTTATTTCTATTGCATATTGGGAAAGAATGATTTCTAGAGTCTAGCTGTCTGTTGTGGTACCCCAAGCCGTAGGAATTTATCTCCATAACAGGTGGGTCATCACATTCAGCCTTGTTAGGAAAAGAAGAAGAAAACTCACCTTGGTTGAAGCCTATTATCCCTGATAGCAGTTTCCAAATTTTTACCAATCCCCAATCGTTCATAAAATCTAAAACTGCCTCTCCTGGAAAGATACCCCTCTTTAAACTGAAATTAGGTAAAATCTCTTTCCAATCAATTTACAGTCAAGCTTCTTCATCTTCAAAACTAGTTAGTACAAAAATGGCAGCTCAAAACCCTCCCATAGACATGATGGACTGGATGGTTGCAGCCAAATATGCACCATTGGTCTTACCTCAGCCTTTAAGTGCACTGCCTGGAGGAGATTATCAGAAGTATTTTCCTAGGTTCAATGGAGAAGGGGAAACAATAGTTGAATAACATTGGGAATCTTTCCTACGTTATGCTGATAATCAAAACATTGAGGCTAAGGACGTTTGGATGAGAATGTTTGTTCAGAGCCTTGATGGAGATGTAAGGAAGTGGTTTAGAGAGTTGCCTGCCAACTCCATTACTGTTATTGAAGAACTCTGTGATCTCTTCATGAGACAATGGGGTGATACCAAGGACCATACCTATTACATAACTGAATTTGGATCTCTTAGGAGGAAGAAAGACGAAACAATTACAGATTTTTTGAAGAGATTCAACAAAATGTACAGTAGGATTCCTGCTGAGATAAAGCCTATAGAAACATCAGCTAAATTGACATATGCAAATGCTTTTGATCACGAATTTTCTTTGTTATTGAGAGAGAGGAGACCTATCACTTTGTTGAACATGCAGGATGCAGCATTGGAGGTAGAATCCAACATACTGGCTTCAAATAGACTAAAGAAGGAAACACCTCAGCAGCTGTATGAAAGAAAAGGAAAAAAGGAAGCAGCTCCAAGAGGTTCATCTTCACTTACTGCTGAAGGGAAGATTGATGAAATGGCTAAGTTGGTAAATATTCTAACTGCAAAACTAAATAAATTAGAGCTTGAGAAAAATTCCAACAAGCCTGCTCCAGAAGGTGAACGAAATCCTAATAATCAGAATCAGTTCAGAAGGCAATTTGCTCCCCGTTTTATGCCTAGAGAACGAAGGAATAATGATATCCAGCGAGAAAGGAGAGAGAATGAGGACCAAAGAGTGCCACCTCCACTTCAGAACAATGTAGCTGATGAGGAAGAAGTTGATGAGGAGCTGCTTTTTGAAGAAACTGACCAAGATATGAATTATTTTGGAGAAGGATTGTCTGAAGGTTTTGTTACTGAAGAGGAGTTTCTGAATGCTGAAATTTATGATGCTGATATGTTCAAAACATAAAATGATATAGGTCTGGAAAAGACTGCTGTAACTGCTGCTATTTGTCAAAATAATCTAAAAAAGACTGTAAATATGAGATCAGGTCTGAAACAGGTGGTACAAGCTCCAAAGAAGAAGGCAGCTGTCCCTACTAATCATCCATCTGATCCTGCAGCAGAAAAGAATCAAAGTTTAGAAAAACATAAGAAGAATACAGAGGTTGAAGAGGTAAATAAGACTGTCCAGAATTTCAGTTTAGAGAATGAACTAAGTAAATTAAAGATTCTTGTAACTTTAACTGAACTGATAAGAAATCCTTCATATAAGGAATCAGTCCTTAAAATGCTTAATCCAACCAGCAATCAGCCTGTCTCTGACACAGTTAATTTGCAAGAGGAGAGTCCTAAGATTTTCATTGGATCAACCTTGGCTAAGAAGACTGAAAATGAAGCAGGAGCTTCACCTCCTTTCTATATCACTTTGATAGTCCATGAACAGATGATACACAATTGTTTGTTAGATTCAGGAGCATCCCACAACTTGATGCCAAAGGCTGTTATGGAAGCTCTGGGCCTGAGTATTACCAAACCATATCATGATTTGTATGCCTTTGATTCCCGAGTAGTGAAGTGTTTAGGAGTAATAAAATACATGGTTGTCAGTCTGGCTCAGTTGCCCATGAAAAGTGTGATAATGGATGTTGTGGTAGCTGACATTACATCAAAGTTTGGCTTACTTCTTTCCAGGTCATGGCCAAAGAAGGTTGGCAGAACCTTACAAATGGACCTCTCTTATGCTACCATTCCTGTGTTCGGTGGAGAAAATAGAAGGCTGTACAGAGAGCTTCAGTTTTCTTACATAGTGACAGATGAAAAAAATCCCACAAATCATCCACTATATGCTGTTGACAAAGACTTGGGAACTTGCATGTTACATTTCAATGATGAAAACAATTCTGCTGGTTTGTTACAGGTGGAGAAAGAGCAGCCAGTAAAACATAGTAGAGAAGAAGAAGATCAGCTATGGGAATTATACTTTGATGGATCTTCTTGTAAAGAAGGTGCTGGTGTTGGAGTTCTTCTTATATCTCCTGGAGGTGAAACAGTAAAGCTAATGTACAAACTTGAGTTTGTTACTACAAATAACACTACTGAATATGAAGCTTTATTGTTGGGATTAAAAGCTGCCAAATATTTGGGCATTCAACAAATTTCTGCATATGGCGACTCCGAATTGATTGTTCAGCAGGTGAAGAACAATTATCAAGTAAAGTAGGGTTTGCTGAAGATTTATCGAATTGAGGTATGAGAGATGCTTGAAAATTATTTTGTAGCTTTTAATATTATGCATATCCCAAGAGATCATAATTAGACTGCTGACTCATTGACCTTGGCTGCCACACACTTTAGAATCCCCAAGACTACTCAGTTAAGGTATCCCATAGAGGTGAGGTACAGACCATGTGTACATGATAATGTAAAGTAGTGGAAAGTGTTTGAGGATGACATTGAGATCAAAAGGTTCCTTGAACTTACAGCTGAGTTTTCAAATTCCTTGATTGATCAGGATGAGGATGAAGAAGAGGGACAGGTGGGTGAGTTTGTTGAAGATGAGATAGCTAGACATAAAATTATTGAGTTGAAGAGAAACCTCATTCCAAAAGGTTTGGTACCTCTAGAGAGAATATTTACAAAATATGATACACCTTCAAAGCCTGTTGTTCAGTCTTCAGAAGATAATGTAGTGGACTACAATATTGGTTCTTCAGAGCATCCAAAAATGGTCAAAATTTCTAAATCCTTGACAGCTGAACAAAGAAACAGATATATCAAACTGTTAAAGGAGCATGTAGATTTTTTTGCATGTTCTTATGAGGAACTAAGAACTTATTATACATGAATCATACAGCATAAGGTTCCCTTAAAACCAAATGTTAAACCTTTCTGACAGAAACTAAGGAGGATTAACCCAGCTTTGTTTCCTGTGATTGAAAAAGAAGTAAAGAAGTTGTTGGGTGCCAAGATCATAGTGCCTCTCAGGTATTCTTCTTGGGTAGCTAATTTGGTTCCTGTCAGAAAAAAGAATGGAGAAATTAGATTATGTGTTGATTTTAGAAACCTGAACAGATCTTCATTAAAAGACAACTATCATCTTCCTAATATTGAACAGGTATTGCAGCAAGTAGTTGGGGCACAAAGGATCTCTATGGTAGATGGTTTCTCAGGGTACAATCAGATTGCTATGCACCCTGATGATAAGGAGAAGACAACCTTTACAACTCCCTGGGGGACATTCATGTATGACAAGATGCCTTTTGGCTTGATGAATGCTGGAGCTACCTTTCAGAGAGCATTGGACATTGCCTTTGTTGGAGAAAAAGATAAATTTGTGGCTATCTATCTGGATGATATTACTGTTTTCTCACAGTTAGATGATGAACATTTGAATCATTTGAGGCAAACCTTCCTAAAATGCAGAAAATTTTGCTTATCCCTGAATCCAAAGAAGTCACACTTTGATGTACAAGAAGGTAAACTACTTGGTCATTTGGTGTCTGCTGATGGCATCAGAATAGATCTTGAAAGAGTGAAATCTATTCTGAAGATTAGTTTTCCCAGGAGTAAAAAGGATGTTCAATCATTCATTGGCAAAATCAATTTTCTGCGGTGGTTTATACCCAACTTTGCTGAAACTATCAAACAGATCACAACCATGCTCAAGAAGGATCGGGAAATCAAATGGACCACTGAGGCTAAGAGTGCATTCGAGAAAATTAAACTGGATCTTACTGAAGCTCCTGTGTTAATAAGCCTAGATTTTACTAAAGAATTCCTCACATTCTCATTTGCATCAGAGGATACAATTGCAGCTATTTTACTTCAGAAGAATAAGGAAGGATTGGAGCAGCCCATTGCATTTTTCAACAAAACTCTCAGGGATTCTGAACTAAAATATAGTATATTGGAAAAGAAGGCTTATGCTTTGGTAAAGGCTTTGAAATTTTTCAGAATTTATGTTCTGCATTCAAAAGTTATTTCATTTGTACCTAATGCTGCTGTCAAAGATGTCTTAACACAGCCTGATAGTGAAGGGAAGAGAGGCAAATGGATTGCTAAGATTATGGAGTATGATGTTGAGATCAGGCCTACCAAGCTTGTCAAGGGACAAGGTTTAGCCAAGCTGCTGGCTGAATCAAACTGTCTGGCACTGGGATTGCATGTCATGGCTAAAGAATCAGTTCCTGAAGAAGATCAAGCAATACTAGAAAAAGAGAAAATCATGGACTACTATTCATCATCAGAATGGTATGCAGACATTGTTCATTTTCTGTTATTTTTGCAATGTCTTGAGCATATGGATAGGAAGGCTGCTAGATCTTTAAAGCTTAAAGCTAATAAGTATTGTTTAATGGAAGAGCAATTATTTTGGAAGGACCCAGGAGGTATTCTACGCAGATGTTTAGACAAATCAGAGATTGAAGGAGTGATTTCTAAATCTCATGAGGGTGCTTGTGGAAGGCACAAGTATTGGAAAACTACAGCTTACAGAATTCTTAGAGCTAGATATTATTGGCCCTCCTTGTTTGCAGATGTTTATCAACAGGTAAGAGCCTGTGTTCCTTGTCAGAAGTTTGCTGGCAAACAAAAATTGTTGTCTTTTCCTCTAAAACCCATTGCAGTTAATGCTCCTTTCCAGCAATGGGGCCTATATTTTATTGGAGAAATAAATCCAGCATCTTCAGGACAACACCATTGGATTCTGACAGCAACAGAATTTTTTACTAAATGGGTGGAATCCATACCGACTAGGAATGCTACAGACAAGGTAATCATGGAGTTAATTGAAGAGAATATTCTTAGTAGATTTGGTTGTCCTCAAAATTAGTGATAGACAATGCAAAGGCTTTCAAATCCAAGGCAATGCAGGCCTTTTGTGAAAGGAATGGCATTATACTGAAGCACTCAATTCCTTATTATCCCCAGGGTAATGGTTTGGCTGAATCCTCTAATAAGAACATTATTCAGAGTATTAAGAAGTTGCTCAGTCATAACAAAAGATCATGGGATTCAATGCTGAAGTACGCATTATGGGCAGATAGGATCATAGTGAAACAAGCCATTGGAACCTCTTCATTTCAGTTAGTTTATGGTATAGAGGCAATTTTCCTTGTTCAATTGGGGATCCCCGTGATGAAGTTCCTTCAGAATTCTCAGGAAGAGCCCAATGATATGCAGAGAATAATTTTTGAAATGATAGAATTGCAGTAGAACAGGGAAAAGGTAGATGGAAAGGCACAGTTGTACAGATCCAAGATCAAAAGCAGATTTGATAGAAACATCAAAGAAAACAATTTTTCAGTTGGTGATATGGTTCTAAGGTGGGATGCGAGGAAAGAGAAAAAGGGTAAGCATGGTAAGTTTGACAATCTCTGGTTTGGCCCTTTCCTTGTGTCTAAATTTTTGGAGAATAGTACTTTTATCCTGCAGTCTTTGGAAGGTGAGGAGTTGTCTAGTCCTGTTAATGGAAGATTCCTCAAACACTTTTACAGTCTATAAGGGGATTTTCATTTTTCATTGTACATACCGGTGAGTGAAGCATAATAAATACTCCATAGCCCAATGGAAGTTTTGCAGACAGATAGATAAGGTTGCAGACAGAAGGCACTGGTCTACAGGTTCTTGAAGCCTTGCAGGGAGGACTTCATCCTGCAGCTGGAGCCAGATGTTAAGTCAGTAATTTGTTTCTTCAATTTTTGTTTGATTGGCATTTTATTCCAAGTTACTCATTTGCTTTAGTTTGCTTTTTTGCTTCTTTTTAGGGAATTTTTGGTTGTTATGTGAAATTTTCAACTTAGCCTTTATATTTTTACTTTATTTTTTTATCCTTTACATTATTGAGGGGTTTTTAAAGGTCATCATGTTGAATAGTGGACTCAAAAATCATATTCTGAGTATAGTCATCATTCAAATAGAATTTAAATTTCATACAAAATGGAAAAAAGTTGTAAAACAGCGCCAAAATAGAGTTAAATTTATTCTTGTAGCGCAAGTGTGAAAAAATAACAAAGGAGCGCTACAACAATATCGCGACTATTAGTTTCTTCGATTTTTTAGCCAAATTTTTGCATGATTATGAATAGTGGGTGACTAATCGCTTCATTTGAGGGTTTTGTGCTACGTGTGGATTCAGTGAGCATCATGAGGACAGATGGTTTTATGTCATAGAAGGGATCATGGTCATTCTTAGCAGAACGCAGGTCATCATGACAGGTAGCGGCTGAAACTAAGCTTGATGTGAAGCTAGTTGTCCCTTACATGTATTTCGAAGTTGGAAATCTTAGTGGGGCAACAATAGCTAGCAAAAAACCGGACATTGTTGTTGTAGAACAGAGGTGAGGTTTTTATGGTTTCACAAGAAATTAGGGCTTCCTGATTCCACCACCTGCAATCAAATTGGGCGCTGAAGGACACTTGTATATTTGAGGTGGACAATCTGACAGCTCAGGTAGCGATTCTAAGCATCTGTAGTTGAACACTAAAGAGGTATTCCACGATAAGCTCTTAGTTATTGATAATTTGGGGTTTTCTCGGAGAGGTTTGCTCTGTCAAAATTGGTTAAAGGAAACATTTAGTTATGTTTTCTAATGAGATTCCTGCTAAAAATATAGTTGTCTAAGACACTCTGGGACATTATGGAGACTGGAAGGTTGAAAAAATAGCAATTTCTAATGAAGTATGACCCTGTCAAAGTTTGAAAGTTCAATGATGTGAAAAAATTTGCATTTTATGATGTTCAGACTTCATAAATAAGCCTGCTACTTGTGCAAAATGTAATGAAGGAGCCGAACATTTGAGATAGCCTGAAGACCTAGTTTAAATGCATGCTAGAAAGCTGATTAGTTTGTTGTTCAATTCAAGTTGAAAAAGAAAAAATGAACAGAACATGAGGTTGTTCTCCTTTTCATCACAACACGGATTTCTCTTTATACAGTCCAAAGAGAGTCTAATATTTGAATGAGCAATGTGCATATTACCTAGTGTCATTAACAGTTTAATGAGGATTTTGGAGCAGCCTATGACCTAAAGCATTCAGACACTCTGGTAAATTTCATTTCACCTTAGAAAAACAATGGAGCAGTCAAAGGAGAGTGAGGAGAGTTGCTTATTGAAACTTAAGAGGCTTGAGAGGCAAAAAAAGCAGCTACTAGGTCATCGACTGAACTCTAAAGTCATACAGTTTCCAGTTTTTGAAGAAAAATGGGTAAGATTGGCAAGGTAAATAGGGCTGATCCTACTGATATAAGTTGGATTGAGAAACTTCCAGGTTGTGTTGAAATTTTCCAACAGGCTAGGTGGTTGAATTTCTTCAAAAGGATCGATGGATACAATTCTGAGGTCTCCCATCAATTTGCTAAAAGCTATAAGCAGGATATGATAGTTTTTGACACTTTCAAGTTTAGGATGACAGTGGATTTGGTTGCAAAAGCTACATGAATAGAAAATGAAGGGGAAATGTGGTTTAAAAAACTGCCCTTTGCCTTTGATGTTTAGGAGTATTTGTTACCTAATGCTACCCCAGATTGGAGCAAGGGCATATTGATCCAAAACTTCAGAAGTGAGTGGGTAGAACCCATCAGAATTTTGTAGAGCTATATAACATGTGAGGGAAGATATGCATATGTTTTTAAATACCACTTTAGATTTTTATAGCATATGGTTGGGGTGTCCAAGATGAGTCTTCCCTTCTTCCTGTACAAAAGCCTGCAGAAGATGTCTAGTAGGGTTAAGGGGCATGGATACCATACATCACAATCTATTTTCCACCATGGACTAATCAAATTGATCATTAGTACTATCTTGCAGAAGGAAGGGAAAACTTGGGATTTCTTCCTCTTCTGGTCTGGATTTCAAGTTAAACAAGAATATCAGCAAACTAAAAAGCAAGAAGACAAAGGTGCAGTACTAATGAGGAAATTAGGGCAGAAGGTGAAGTCTGAAGTCAAGGAGGAGAATAAACTCGAAGAAGCACCAGAGCCTGTGAAGGAGGACAATGAACCTAAAATGTTTCCAGCTGACACTAATGGTAAATATTCATTATTTATAGAAAAGGAGGATCAGTCCATGCAACACATAGCCCCTGCTGAAGCCCTCAGTGAAGATAAAGCTGCTGTTACAGAAAAAGTTGCTGAAGAAGATTTTCAAGCTCAGCAAAGGAGCTCCATCAATATCCTGTCAGATGATGAAGGTTATTTGTTAGAGGAGGATCAATCTATTGCTAAAACTGAAGTTATGGTTGATTCATGCAAGGAATTTTCCACTCTAGAAAACAAAACAGTGAGACATAGGAGAAAGAATAACATGATTGAAGTGATAGCACCATATTGGAGGCCTAAAACCAGGCCAACGAATAAGATAAGGTTGAATATGAAGAAGCTACTCAATCCTAGATTGAATACCAAAAAAGTGACTATCCTGGATGATATTTCCTCAGATGAAAAACCAGAAATTGACAAAATGAGCATTAAAAGGAAGAAAACAGTAGTTGCAAAAACTTCATCTTTTCATCCTGTAAAGGCAAAAAGGTCATCACAGTCAGTAGAAAATTCAAATATCACCAAGCCTAAACTTTTTACCATATTCCTTGAATTGAGAAATGAACTTTTAAAGCAACATCAAGAAGAAAAGGCTGAAGTACCTCATGTTGAAGATCAAGAATGGGAAGATGAACTCATACTTAAGGAAGCAGGTATTCTGGAAGACCCTAATATTCCTGATATTTCCACAGACCTGTTAAATAAAGATGCAGACATTTTTAAGAAGTTTGACATACCTTGGATGCCCAGTTATGAACAAGAGATCATGACAGAGAGATCATTTGATTCAGATAAGGAAAACTTGCAGAAAACTATTAAGCAGTACAAACAGTAGATGAACTACATGCAAGAGAACAATGATGGGCTGATGATGGCAAACAGAAGGCTTAGAGAAGATCTACAGGATGTTACTGAACATTTTCAGGAACTGATAGCAGTATCTAGGGAAGCCTTAAAGAGAAAAAGAACCACTGATCTGCAATCTACAGAGCTGAAGCAAACTGTTAAGGACTTGCAGCAGAAAAATGAGGAGCTCACCAAAAGGATAGCTGACATGGAAGAGGAGCAGAGGTGAGCTAGGAAGAAATCTCAGGCACTTGATGGCATAGCTTTGCTAGCTAAGGCAGCAAAGGAATTATGAGTTAGTTATTGAATCAGTTTTTTGTTATCTCTTTTTGAAAAACATATTAGTTAGTTGTTTACTATTTTTGGAAAGTATCATATTTTGTAATATTGCAAACTTTACTTTATCCCATCGAATTGGTTGAGGGAAGTTAGGGTTTGATCCCTAACTGATTTTGTAAAAAGTAGTATTTAGACAGATTAGAAGGAGAGAATGAGTGTTCGATTTTGGGAGAACTTCAGGAGGTCTGTCAGACTTATTTGTGAGTTAAGTATCATAGCTCTTATATGCATTTGATGACAAACTATTAAATATATGACACTTTTTACCTTTCAGTATATGTCTTAGCTTCATTTTGAATTTGTTTAACTACTGGACTGATATATTCATTGCTAGTTCATGGTTTCCTTACTTGTGATGCTTGTCAGTTTTGAATGGACTTTAAGACTTTATTCTGATTAATACTTGTTGATTATGTTATGCATCTTTGTCCTTACTTGTTTATTATTTAGTTCTTGTTTAGCTCATAAGTGTATTCCCTGTTGCTCACCAAATTCACAACCAAGAAAACATTTCAAAAACCATAAATCCAATTTACTTTATTGAGTTTTATTTGAGATTGTGTTAGCTTGTTTCTTTTAGCCTTGGAAACAATTTCTGGTACAAACAGGAACCAATCCTACAGTCCTATCAGAATGGGCCCTAGTCCCAGACTGAGCTACCTGGTAATTGACCAGGCGCCTCCATTCCCAGAATGACATTCAATGCTTACTTCTGATCATGTAGGAACCAATCCTATAGTCACATTAGAATGGCTCAACACTCACATCTGACATGGAAGGAACCAATCCTCTCACCATGATAGAATGGCTCAGCCCTGACATCTGACTATGGAAGGACCCAATCCTCTCACCATGTCAGAATGGCTATGGGTCTCATCATTTTACCTTTGAGGAAACCTCGATCTGGAGAACACCAAGCTTATCCCTGAAGTAATCAAAATTCACCCTAGCCAGTGGCTTCGTCAACACATTAGCTATCTATTCCTCCATCGCAACATACTGGACCTTCACTGCTCCCCTCTTGACCATACCCCTAATATAGTGATACTTGATCTCGATATGCTTTGACTTATCATGAAACACCATATTCTTTGACAACTTCACCTCACTTTGGTTGTCACAATGTATACAAGTAGCATCCATCTAGAGATCAAATAAATCATACAGTAGCTTCCGCAACCATACTGCCTCATAACTAGATAAACGAGGTGCGGCATACTTTGCTTTAGCTGTACTCAGTGTCACATAGGATTTCTTCCTACTAAACCAAGAGATCACACTTGATTCCATACTAAAGCAACAACCTGAAGTTCTCTTCCTATCGATGGCACTGCATGCCCAATCTGAATCAACATAACCCTCCAGGTTAATCTGATGATTCACCTCGTACTTGATCCCATAATCAATTGTACCCCTCAGGTACCTCAGAATATGCTTTGCATCAATCAAGTGAACATGTCTCGGATCTGTCGAGAACTGGGTCAAGGTGTTCATAGAAAAGCAAATGTCTGGTCTTGTGTTCGTCAGATACATCAAGGACCTAATAATCTGGTGATACATCATAGCATCAACTGCTTTCAATGAAGCATCACTCAATATCTTTAGGTTCGATGCCATAGGTGCGGTCATGGCCTTGCAGTCCATCATCCCAAACCTCTTCAGGATCTCTGCTGCATACTTCCCTTGTCCTAGGGAGATTCCATCCGCATTCTGCCACACTTCCATACCTAGAAAATAATGCATCATGCCCAAGTCCTTCATTTCGAACTTGGCAGCAAGCTTTCTCTTCATATTAGCAATCAACCCATGCATACCTGTTACAAATAGATCATTTACATACAGTAGGAGCATCACTGGGTTGCCATCTTTAACCTTGTAGTAAAGGTTGGAATCTGCTTTACTCTTGGTAAAGCCCAAACTGGATAGAAAACTGTCAATTCTACCATACCATGTCCTAGGTGCCTGTTTCAAACCATACAGGTCTTTCTTCAATCTACACACATGAGACTCCCTATCATGTGTCTCAAAACCGAATGGTTGTTCTACATACACTTCCTCGTCCACTACACCATTCAAGAAAGAAGTCTTTACATCCATTTGGTGTATCTTCCATTTCATTACTGTAGCCAAAGCAAGTATCGATCTGATGGAAGTGTATTTGGATATAGGTACAACGGTTTCTTCATAATCTATTCCTTCTTTCTGGGAGAAATCATGAGCCACAAATCTTGCCTTATATTTCTCTATGCTACCATCTGCAGCATGCTTGATCTTGTAGATCCATTTGGAAGTTACAACCGACTTCCCTTCTGGTCTTAGGACAACATCCCAAACATCATTCTTCATGATCGATTGATACCCTTTGATCATAGCATCCTTCCATTCTTTTCGTTCTACCTCTTCTTCATAAATGGAAGGTTCTTTATTGATAACATCACATAGTAAGGCTACATATCTGGAGCAAGATATGGTTCTCTTTCTTTCTCTGTGATTCTCTTCTAGAGCCCCATATCTTTTCGCACCTTGGATAATTTCTCATACCCAAGTAGGTTTCTTCTTATGAGGATTCTTCTCTTGAGGTGGATCTATAGGTCTTTGTGGTTATTCAAATTCTCGATCTTCTTCTTGAATTTCTTCGTTCATGGTTGTATCATGAATTCTGGGTGCTTCTGCTTCTTTAGTATCTTCAGTAGGTCTTTTTCTGGATTTGTTGTAAGTTGTGTCTTCATCAAATGTTACATCCCTACTGATGTTGATCTTCTTGTATCCTGGGAAGTATATTTTGTAAGCCTTCGAGCTTTCAGAGTATCCCACAAATATACCCTTCTTTCCTGAAGGATATAGTTTTGTTCTCTTCTCTTTTGGAATGTGCATGTACACTGGATAGTTGAATATTCTGAGATGGTTGAATTCTGGTTTCTTTCCAGAGAAGGCTTCTTCAGGAGTCTTGTTCTCGAGTACTCTATGTGGAGTATGGTTCTGTACATACATCGCTGTTCTAGCAGCTTCTTCCCATAGATGCATAAGAAGATCCTGATCATGAAGCATTTCTCTTGCAGCTTCCATGATAGTTCTATTCTTCCTTTCTAAAACCCCATTCTGTTGTGGATTGTAAGGAGTGGACAACTCCCTCTTAATCCATGATTCTTTGCATAAGTCTTTGAATTCATTTGATGTGAATTCTCTGCCATTATCTGATTGAAAGGTCTTGATCTTCTTTTCTGTGTGGTTCCTGATCAAGATTTTACTGTACAATTCTCAAAACAAGTACCATATTCACAGAAAATGGAGACTCTAGACTCAGTATTCAGAGCCACAGCTGCCAGATGGTGGAATGGTCATAAAAAGTATATTCATAGTTGGAGATCTTGTCAAAAGTTTCTTATCCTGAGATTCATGGATCAACCTCAGGAGGTACGAAGCAAATTTAATGGTAAGACTAGCCCTCAGGAACATTTGGAGTAGTGTTATGGAGCATGGAAGCATGTAACTTGTGAAGAATGGGTACATAGGTTTGTACACACTCTGGAACCTATAGCAAAGAATTGGTATGCGGACGTGGAGCTTCACCATGGTACAGTAAGTTGGGTTAGCCTTATTGATAGTTTTGTGCTCACATTTTCTATTAATGAGGATTGACCTGCTTTGGACACAGCTATTAGGGTGATCCATACTAAGGTGTTTGATGATAAAGAAATAGCTGAGCACCAAATTGATTGGAAGGAACAAGAAGCTAATGCAGTAGAATGTTATAACGTTGCCATTGATGAAGACGATGACCCTCGCAACATTAATATTCCTGAGTCAGAAGGAAATTGTGAAGTACATGGACCAGTAGTCGAATCACCTGAAGTAACTCAGCCCTTGAAAACAAGGAAAGTAAACATTGGATCAGAATAAATGCCTAAGTACGCTACCATTGGAGTTTATTGGGACGAAGAAATAGTGAGAAAAGTGACTCAAATCCTCCATGAGTATCAAGACTTCTTTCCGATGAAGTTCTCATAAATGAAAGGTATCCTTGGTGATATAGGAGTGATAAAAATACCTTTGAAACCTGATGCGAAGCCTGTGAAGCAGCGCCCTTATAGGTTGAATCCTAAGTATAAAGAAAAAGTCAGGCTGGATCTAGATAAGATGCTCGCTGTAAGAATCATTGAGCCTATTGAAGAGTCCGAATGGGTCAGCCCTATGGTGGTACAAGAAAAGAAGACCAAGGGAGAAAGCAGAATCTGTGTTGATCTGAGGAAGCTGAATGATGCCTATTTACATGATCCTTTTCCTACTCCCTTTACAGATTAAGTTTTAGACAATGTCGGAGGTCAAGGAGTGTATTCTTTCACTGATGGATTTTCAGGTTACCATCAGATCAGAATTGCTCCAGAGGATCGACATAAAACAACCTTCGCTACAGAAATGGGATGTTTTCAGTATACTGTTATGCCCTTTGGATTGAAGAATGCACTTGCTATGTTTTCCAGAGTAGTCATATCTGCATTTAAGGAATTTATTCATAAGTTCTTGGAAGTTTACTTTGATGATTGGACTATCTTTGGTTTATTGAAAGATCATATAGCCAGTTTAAGACTTATGCTGGACAAGTGTAGACAAGATCAGATTTCATTGAACCTGAAGAAGTGTATCTTTTGTGCACCTTTTGGAATTATGCTAGGTCACATTGTATGCAAGAAAGGATTGATGGTGGATCCTGTGAAGATAGCCATTATTGTGAACTTACCACCTCCAAAGTCTGTTAAGCAAATTCGCACTACGCTTGGTCATACTGGATATTACAAGAAATTCATTAAAGGATATGCTCAGATTACAGCCCCTATGGAAAACAAATTGAAGAAAGATATTAAGTTTGAATGGACACCTGAATGTCAGGAAAGCTTGGACATTTTGAAAGAAAAGATGGTAACTGCCCCTATCTTAGTATTCCTTGACTAGAATAAGGAGTTTCATGTTCATGTCGATGCATCCTTCATTGCTTTAGGTGTAGTATTGGCTCAGTCAGGTGAAGGTAATATTGATCACCCTATTGCTTTTGCAAGTAGAAAATTGTCCACAGCAGAAAATAATTATACTACGAAAGAACGAGAAAGTCTAGCTATGGTTTATGCTTTGTAGAATTTTCAACATTATTTGTTGGGATCTCACTTTAAGATGTTCACTGACCATTCTGATTTGAAGTATTTGGAAGTATTCTGGTTAGCCAGCCTATGTTAGGTGGAAGGATATGCAGATGGCTAATTTTGTTTCAGGAGTATGAATTTGAGATCATAGTTAAGCCAGGAAGACTTAACCTAGGGCCTGACCACTTGTCGAGGCTCGAGTCAGGAGAAGAAACCACTAGTTTGGACGAAGGTCTTCCTGATGCCCAGTTGTTTTCCATCTAGATGGTTGATGACTATTTTCAGGATATTGTTCAATACTTGTCTACAGGGTTTACACCCTCTGAGATGACAACACAGCAGAAGAAGCAGCTGGTGGTTAGAGCAGCTGACTTTACATTGATAGCAAGACATCTATATAAGATGGGACCAGATGAAATAATACATAGATGTGTCGTGGAGCATGAAAAACCATTGATTTTGGCTGAGGAACATTCTGGAGCAGCACGAGGTCATTATGCAGGAAAATCTATGGCACAAAATATTCTGACAGCTGGATCGTGGTGGCCTACGATTCATAAGGATGAAAGAGAGTATTTCCATGGCTACGATATCTGTCAGAGGATAGGCAAACCATCCAGGTGGGATGAGATGCCTCTGGTTCCACAGGTAACTTTACGAGCATTTGACAAGTGGGCTATTGATTTTGTTGGACCAATCAATCCCCCTACAAAGAAATCTGGAGCAAGATACATTATTACAGTAAATGATTACCTTACTCGTTGGGCCGAAGCTCAACCAGTCAAGGACTGTAGCACTGCTATAGCTGCAAAGTTCATATTTGATAATATTTTGTCCAAGTTTGCATGTCCTAGAATTATTATGAGTGATCAAGGATCACATTTTATAAATAATACTATTGAAGCATTGACCAAAGAATTTCAAGTATATCATCAGAAGAGTACTACCTACCATCCTCAAGCAAATGGAACTGTCGAAGCATTTAACAAGATTCTTGAGCATGCTCTAACGAAGGTTTGAAATGTTAACAGAAATGATTGGGATCTTAGAATTCCAGTAGTATTATGGGCTTATAGAACCACTTGCAAGAAGTTGCAAGACATACACCTTTTAGGCTAGTATATGGACAGGAAGCAATTATGCCCATGGAGTACATTGTTCCTAGCCTCAGAATATCTGCCCTCATAGGGATGGATGATCCAGCTATGTTGAATGAAAGACTAGCGAAGATACTGGAACTAGAAGAAGACAGATTCATTGCAGGTTTCCAGCAGCAAGTGCAGAAAGCTCGAGAAAAATCATGGCATGATAGACACATTAAGAAGAAGCATTTACAGAATGATGATCTTGTGCTCTTGTACGACAGTAAATTCATGAAGTTCCCAGGAAAGTTCAAGACACATTGGAAAGGACCATACATAGTTCAGAAAGTTACCGATGGTGGCACAGTTCAGTTAGCTAAATTGAATGGAGAAATTTTTCCCTCCATGGTAAATGGGAGTAGATTAAAGAAGTACAGGGACAGGCCTGTACCCCCCTGACCAAAAGTAGTACCAAGAAGAAGAGTCTAAGTACCAAGAACAGTTGAAATTGGGTACTAGACTATAATGAAGCTATTCTCAGAGAGATTTGGCAGATTGTGGAAGTGTCGAAGGGTGTGGAAGAAAACTCTGTCGTGGGTCGAAGCTCGAAGCTCTGTCGAAACTGGTGTCAGGATGGGTCGAAGGTCAATATTATATCAAAGGTCCTTATTGTGGTGAAGCTAAAATTAGTGGTTGTGCCAAATAAGAAAGGTGTGTCGAAGCTTAAAATGCAACCGTTGAAAAAATCAGATTTGGCGGCGCCGGTACGTTAACTGTATTAAATTCCTGTAATGATGAGATTTTTGGAAATCTAGCGTCGATTGGACAAGATCTACAGTAGCTCTGTCAGATTTGGTGTATTTAATGCATAGTTATGACAGATTTGGTTGTGGGATTCTATAAGAAGACACCCAATCCTATGAATTTCACATTACGCATTTTCTTGAGTTAAGTCCATGTCAGTTGATCGTGAAGTCCAGGAATTGTTGAGTGAATTCAGAGAGACGGGTCTGTAGAACCTTATGAGAAATCCACCTGCATCTGCACCTCGTGAAGAAACTTCCCCAGCACCGAATAAGCCAATGTAGACATGCTCAACCAGAAAGAAATTTAAGGCTGAAGTTCGCTCTAAGCATAATGACAAAAGACACAAGCCATCAGGACAGACATCAGAGGATCCCGTGATGAATCCTCCTGGAGAATTCAAAGACTTTGGTGAGGATGAGAACATTGCACCGTAGCGTCCACCATATATGCCGCCTCTTCGACCAGGAGTTCAGCCACCTCAGTAGATAGCCAAGTTCACATTACGCACCCCTTCACTGCCACAGGGTGTGCAGTTGGTCGGAACGATGACAAGAAAAATCGACCGGCTCAAGTACGCAAACCACGATACGAATGATCATGGGAAATTTCCGCAGTTCATACCTGGGAAATACTTGCACTCTGTCCATTATCTAGAGGCCGGTACGATGCTACTAGAAGTGAAATAGTGGGCTGCTAGCTTGGAGCAAGCTAGCCTATTGAAGATGCTCAATGTCCCCCACTTCAATCGCAGCATGCAGGTTACCGTGGTGGTCAAGCAGCTATTGGCATTGGTGCATGATGGGCACCTATGGATAGGAAGCTAGAAAATAGCCATTGATGGACAGCTTATTCATAAGATTACAGGGTTTCCAAAGGAAGGGCCTGATCTTGGGATTGAGTTTGTTGAAAAACACGAGGATACGAAGCTGACGCAGCACATGAAGGACCGCTTTGGCCTGACGAAAGGAAAGCGAGGGTATCAAACCTAGACAATCCGGCACCAGAACATTTGCTTCACTGCAAATATCCTAGCATGCAAATTAATGCGGAAGTGCAGACCGAATGAAGTACCTGCCCCGATTGTCAGTATTGCTGCAAACTATGCCGAAGGCTATAGTTACAAATGGGCAGAGTACATTGCTAGGGAGTTCCTCAAAGATGTCCACGATGCACAGGAGAAAGGTAGACCCTTTCATTACTCATGGTTGTCAGTGCTTATTACACTGGTAGGATGGAGAGAGCCTACCGAGGCACAGTTTGTTGATGTGCCTCTGGATATGCCTGGCGTAGCAAGGTATGCTTCTCTTTAGGTCTCGCAGGATAAGGCCCTACAGCAGATGACGAACTACATGTTCTCCTTTTATGCGATGAACATTTTGTATGAGATCCTGAAAACACCACAGCTCAGTAATGAGCTATTCTCTTAGTATGCTGGAGTGGCAAACTTCAAGGCTGACATGCACAATGTCTTTATCTAGGCCCACACAGATAAGAAGCATACATGCTGGAAGTTGCCATACATGGTGAACCAGGAAGACATCCTCGCAGTAGTCCAGTAGTGGCCGACCGAATGGATGAAGAACATGGGAACAAGGCCCAACATACCAGCCCCCCTAGTGACAGATGTGGGCACAGGTCCTAGTCAGCCGCCATAGAGTGACCCACCAAAAGAAAGTGAAGAACAAGATGAATTGCAGCAGAGCGGAGATGAACAGGGTGGAGATGATGAAGTTGATGAAGAGGAAAAGGAATCGGTCAAAACCATCTCAGACCCCAATCGCCCAGATAAGCACAAGTCTCCAGAAATAGAGGAAGTTACGAAGCCTTCACCCAGAAAGAAATCTAAGGCGTCGAAGGGCAAGAATATTGTCTAAGAGCCCACTTTGACGATTAAAGAGATTGATCAGGCTCTGACGAAGTCCATAGAAGTGCTATCTAGAAAGTGGGAAGAATTTGCAGCTACACATCTTGACGCACTCGTTGGCGTAGCACAGTGAATTACAGAGTTGAAGGAGTTAGCAGAAATATCAGTGACTGGCGCTGCAGCAAGCAGTGCCCCAGTAAGAGCATAGCTAGATATGAGGCAATGGCTAGCCAGAAATAAAAAAGGGCAAGTACCAAGTGCATCCCTCATAATAACTGACGCAGCATCTCGATCGCAGATGAGTATGACATTTGAGATAGACTACGCCAAGTTGTCTATGCCGAAGCTGCATATTTGTCAGTTGGCAATCATGAACGAGATCCGAGAATGCGACAGTTACTTGCACAGGAAGCTCAGTGGAAGAAGCTGAACAGAAAATGGGGGAAGTAGAAAGCAAGCAGGCTGCACTGGTGTGAGTATTGGATGAGGCGTGTCGAAGTCTCCCTGGCTTCGACCTGCAGGCTGAAGAAGAACCAGAGAAGAGATTCCTCAAGCTGAAATACTATGCACAACAGTCTCGAAGCCTGATAGAGAAGCTGAAAATAGAACATGAGGCTCAGATTGTAGAGCTTCAACTTTGAATCATTCTTGAGAGTCCACCAGAGGTCAGGGAACAGCGTTGCAGAGATATTCAGGCCTCAGCAACAAATATCACAGATCTTGTAAGTAGCGCATCAAAGCTGCTGAACAAAAGTGTCGAGGCCTGGGAAAAATTGCAGGATAATCCAGGGGTAGAAAAGCTGCAAGAAACCATCAAGCAGCGACAGACAGAGCTGGAGGCAGTTAAAGCAGAAATCAAGACATTGACTCCTATGCAGAAGATGCTTAAGGTGAATCATAGCAATGAGCTCCAGCAAGAAATTAAGTCCTACAGAAGGAAAGAAACACTATTAGTGAACTCTATGCAACCCCTTATTAACGAGGCCTTGGAGTTGAGCACTGCTATGGAAAACTAGCTCAAAGTTTTGAAGGAGTATGACACGTTTGCACAGGAAAAGGCCAGCGAAGCATCTGCAGCAGCATTGCAGGAGATGGTGGAGAAGGAACAAGCAGCCAAAGATATCATGCGTAGCCTCGACAAGCAGTTCACTATCTTTGCCAACAAGATTCTTCCACCAGAAAAGTAGCAGAGTGCCTCGGGACGGGACACTGGTGAGTCTTAGGGGCCTGTTGGGGCTCGAATCTTGAAGGTCCTTAATTTTGGCAACTCCATGGTTTTGGTGCGAAGCTTATAAGTGGATTTGCGGTCCAAAATAGTCTTAGGGGTTTAGGGGTTGGGTCGAAGCTCCTCTTTTTGAAAATAACCCATGGTTTAAACCCATGGTTTTTAATCCCATGGTTTAAGCACATGGTATTGTAATAGCGCACTTGTATAAATAGGCACTTATGTAAAGGAGAAAAGATCTTTTTCGAAGGTTTTTGTATGATGATAATTTGATGTGAAGAAGCTAAGGCCTATTTTTAGGTTTAAGGTTAACTCCTAGCTGAGTGCGTGGATGACCTCTACAGCTAAGTGCACAGAGGGTTTTGGAAAGGTTAAGTCCCAGCTGAGTGCGTGGATGACCTTTGTAGCTGAGTGCGTAGAGGGTTTTGGAAGAAAGGTTCTGTAGCTAAGTGCGCAAATTTGGGTTGCTGAGAATATCTACAGCTGAGTGCACAGATCAGAACTGTGTGTTTGTAAAGAGTTGAATATAAACGTAGTTCTGTGGGCGTAGCCCCTACACTGGGGGTGAACCACATATATCTTGTGTTGTGGTGGTTCTTGTTGTTTTGTTCTTGTTATGTTTTATGCATTTGATAAGTAGACGAATGATAAAGTAATATAAACTGTTAAGTACTAACTTCGCTGTGAATTCCCAGTTAAAGGTTAAGCAAGTAACTATTTTTATCTAAACTACGAAGCTAGTTAAGTGAATGTCGAAGCTCTGTATTGTATAATTATACTTGTTAAGGCTAAAGGTATAGTAATATCCGTCTTTTGCCTGTAGAAACCTGATTCTGCGGCACCCCATAGCTGTTTTGGGTGAGACTGCAACCTGTTCGCAGGTTGTTGCCGAAAGGGCCAACACTGTGGGTCTGTTTGTTGGTTGGTAAATAAAAGTATAAGAACCCGGGTCTGCCCTAAGCACCAACAAATTGGTTCTGTTGCCAATTGAACTAGTATCTGCTTCAAGAGGGATCTATGTCGTACCTATAGGGACATTTTTTGGAGGCCCTTAGTAAAAGAAATCAGTGACTGGATTGAAGATACTTATCTGACATTTGCTAAACAAGAGAATAAGGACCCTCGTCGTAGCTCAGATGACTTCTTGCAAAGGTACATTTTTCTGATATTTATGAAATTTTCTTTGGTAGTATCCACATAGAATTGCACCAGTGGTTATCCAGGTTGACAAAAAGAAAGACAAAATTCAAAGAAGCTCAATCTCCTGCCTAGAACCATGAAAGAATTAAGCTGTTGAAAAGTGTGAACAACCTGGTATCAAGAGCTGTTGACTTCTGGACAACGCGAACCCTTGAATCATTTGTGACGGAGTTCGCCATTGACACAGATACTTCTTTCAGCGAAGCAGAAAGATATTTTTTCAAAGGAACAAGGGGTAAGTACCTGAATTCATTAAGTTTGAAAATTAAAATGCTCTTGGTTGAAAAAGGCATATTGCTTATTCAATCAGATTGCTAGATTTATTGCTACTAACCTATGTTTGAAAGAGAAAGTGACTTTGACGAGCAAAGTGGTTTGCTTCACAACGGAAAAAGATACAAGAGAACTCTTGGATCCTATACCCTAGGCCAGAATACCGATTATACCTCGTTAAGCCCAGAAGAGTCTGAATCTGAAGAAACCCCTTTTGTTAGAAACCCTCTTATAACTCCGTAGCGTAGATCTGTTATCCCTGAGAACCCTTCGCAGTCTGAAAGTAACCCTAGCCCAAGTAGTCCTGTCACAGGTCAGTCTACCTCAGAAAGTTCCCTTCCTCCTGTTACTAGTCTTCCCCCTCCTCCCCCCCCTCGATCCACTATGGCCCATGTAAATGATGATATCAAGATCCCAATATTTAGAGGAACTGGATCAGAGGATCCAAAGTAGTTTTGGTTCCTATGTGAAGCTGTTAGGACTGCTAAGAATATTATGGATCAAAATACAAGAACAGCGCAGCTGGTCACCTCTTTCAGAGACTGAGCTTTGACTTAGTTTATGAATTCTTCCAGTACTCAGAACTATGTCTTGGATGATATTAAAAAAGAAATGATCAAAGAATTCAAGAAGCCTAAATCAGATTCACAGTCTATAACTGAACTAAAAGAAATTCAGCAGAAGCGAGGTGCATCAGTTTGGGACTTTGATCAGAGGTTCAAGGTTCTGTTGGATCAAGTTAGCTTCACTATTGGACCAGAATAGCATAAAGAATGGTTCATTGCAGCACTATTGATGCATATGAGGACTCCACTTATGCAACAGAAGGTTGTTGATTAGCAAGAGGCATTGGAAATTGCTATGAAACTTGGAATAGCTCCTGTTGGAGATAATTTTGGAATAGCCCAAATACAAGCACAGTTAACAGAAATGGCTTTGGAGCTTCACGACATGAAAAAAGGGAAATCTATCCGAGAATAGGTTTGGTGTACATGATATAAGACAGAAGGTCATGACAAAGAACAGTGTCTTGCATTAAGAAATTATTTGAATACTGGTGCACCGAACCCGTTTAACCCTACTGTCCTATATTGTGAGATCTATAGAACAATTGGCCAGCATCGACCTAAAGATTGCTGTCTGCTGTAGAGATATGTTCAAGTACCTAAGAATCCCTACTCCAATTTCTATAAGTTAGTTGGACACAATGAAGATGAATGTCGCAGATTTGACCTCATGAGAGAGCGAACCTATGATGCTTATAGGGTACAACCCAATGCACAAGGAAATGATGGATATGGTTACCGTGGTAGTACATCAAGTCGACGTAATTTCATAGGTCATGGTTGTGGTGGTATGCCTGGAAGAGGTCGAGGCTAGGTTATTTTCTATAATTGTAATCAGGCAGGACATGTATCTAGAGACTGTCAGAACCCAACTACGACATGTCGATATTGCAGAGCAGTCGATCATGTGATTGAGAAATTCCCATAGTTGATAGCCAAGATACAAGAAACAAATGGCACTCCTGCTCAGAATCTTCAGATGATTGCTGTAGAGAAAAGACCTGTCCCAGCCATTAACGTTGTTACAAGGAATGGAGCTACGACACAAGTGCAGAATAAGGAGAAATAACCTGACGAGGCTTGGGTCCGCAAGACCCCAGGGAAAATTCCAGCCTTCGATGTTGGAAGAGAAAAAGGAACATTTATGGAAGCTAAAAAAGACTTTGCTGATCCGAGAACATCAGTAGCAACTACGTAACAGTATCGACAGCAGTTACAATTTCAAGAATCTTCGTCAGATCAAGTAAGTACACTAACATCATTTTTATAGAGTTGTATGAAGCTATTAAGAAATCAGAATTCTTTGAATGAGTTACAGAAAGTTATTCAGTCTTGCGAACCTCAACGAAGCTCTGATAGAGGAAAAACTGTTAATAGAGTTAGAAGGACTGGAAGAGAAATGAGATTGCATGCTCAGATAGGAGATTATGACATGACTGATATCATTTTAGACCTAGGATCAGAAGTGAATGTCCTAACTAAGCAGACATGTGAAAAAATGGGAAGACCTACGCTTGAATGGTGCCCTATACAGCTAAGATTAGCCAATCAACAGAATATTGTGCCCTTAGGAAGATTCCCTAGTGTACCAGTGGACATTGATGGAGTCAGTACCTTAGCAGATTTTGAAGTCATTGAAATAATTGATGATAGCAACCTTTATCCAGCATTTCTAGGAATTGAATGGGAAATAGAGAATTATGCAGGAATCAACCTTAAGAATAGACAGATGGATTTTGAAGGAAAAGGCTTGAGAGTCATAGTACCATTGGACCCTTCTCAAGGAGAAAGGTATACAGAGCCAGTAAGAGATGAAGATCAGGATGTTTTGGATCATATTTACAACATCACAGCTAAAGAAGAAGACTATGTTAACCCTACTATTGAAGGTATAATGGATTGGCAGTGTGACATTTCTTGCATGATTGATTCAGACGAAGGCCTATAGAATTGCCAGAATAGACTTTATGAGCTACATGGACATCGATGTGCAAGAATTACCAAGTCTATCAGATGGGTTGGCTCACAGACAAGAATCTTACCTACTTTTGATGGCTTGATAGGCCCAGAAGATTTTATTGTACAATTCTTAGAACAAGTACCAGATTCACAGAAATTGGAGACTCTAGACTTAGTATTCAGAGCCGCAGCTTCTAGATGGTGGAATGGTCATAAAAAGTATATTCATACTTGGAGAGCTTGTCAAAATTTTCTTCGCCTGAGATTCATTGTTAGAATAATCCGTCAGGATTATTGTAAATAAATAAAATAGGAATATGAATAGATAGGAAGCTAAACCAGCTGAGCAGAAGGTGAAACCCAACTGCCAGGAGATTTGTATAAGTATAGGCTTTTGCATTGGAATAGATAATCAATCGGGAGTTATACCTAACAACTGGTATCAGAGCAGGTTGTCTGCCATAACTCCTGCTGCATTTCTGCGCCCTCCTTCCTGCCATTTTGCTTGCCATTTCATTGCCAGACTGCTCCATCAGTCTGCCAGTCTAGTCGCATGCAAATTCCTTCATGATTAAGTGTGTGTACTGGGAAACCCTAATGAGTTGAGCGTTTCTGGTGATTATCCTGAGTCACGACCTCTGATACTGCGATTTTATGTTTTTGTTGAGACTGCAATACTGACCTCTGATACTGCGATTTTATGTTTATGTTGAGACTGCAATACTGCGTTGAGTATATCTGAAGACGTGTTGATACTGCGATGCTGCATTGAGAGACTGCGAACTGAACCCTAATTTTTGCAGACCGGTATAAAGATGGTGATTTGCTGCGACCTGGAGACTGCCTGGTGGGGTGAGAGAGGCGACTCTCTGATGCCTGCGTTGAAGGACGCTGGTGCCTGGATTGGTTTCTGAAATATACATTGTGAATACCACTGTGGGAGACCGCATGGTACATTACGCATGTTGGAGAAGATGCGACCTATGGGAAAGACCATTAAGAAGTTGAAGCGCTGTCTTGGCTGGTGGAAAGTGATACCTTAGTGGAGAGCTACGAGCTCCCTAAACCCTAATTTATGAACACCGAAGATAATGCGTGGAGAACTGGGCTGCTGCGTGGAGAACTGCCTGAACATTGAACGCTGAAGAGTGAACCAGAGCGTGAGCACGACTGCATTGAAGGCTGCCTGCCTGCTGAAATTGTGAGTGCTGTCTGAAGACTGTAGACTGCGTGAAGACCATTTATCTGCCTTTGCGTTGAAGACTGGAGACTTCAGCCTTTGCGACTTGAAGTCTGAAGGCTGCGTGAAGGACTCAGTGAAGAGCCTGCATGGATAATGACTGTGAAAGAGTGCATGGTGAGGAGCTGCGTTGAGTTGAAGTATTATTTGCTGCGTGGAGAAGAGATGGAAGCTGCATTGAATTTGCGTGGAGAAGAGATGAAAGCAGCTTGCAAACCCTCTGACTGTAGCTTGCAGCTCGGTCTCGGTTCTTAGCTCTGGCTGTCGAAGACTT